>CAMTDV010000026.1:65804445-66404445 GCA_947069175.1 Scalesia atractyloides | reverse complement strand
CTTTTACAAATGATTAAACTTGTTCTAACTAAAAAACCCTTAAATTTTTATTCCATGCTAACTATTCTTGATTTCAGCTTCACCATTATGCTCAAACATTTCTAATAGTTTATGAACATCTAAGAATGTTTATTTAACACAACAATATCATAAACTACTCATTTAATCTAGATTTTCTCAATTAAAAACCCCCAAACATGCATCATGATTTACTCATCCATTATATAGCAGTATGAACATGAATATATCATCCACGACCAAATTGAACAAAAATCGCGTAATTTTACTCATGACTCTATATCTATCTAAAGAGCACATCAACAACTAGGCCTTTGGTTGGAATTTCACTTACCAGCCTTAATCCTTCACTTGTGGATGGATACTATTCCTAAACCCTTGTAATTCCACCTTCAATTATTTTGGTTTCTTTTTTTTTCCTTCTTATCTCCATCACGTCACTTTTCTTTCAACACAGGCACACACTCACACAAGACTAGTTTGCTCATACAATGTCCTTTGACTACTCCTCCTTGGCAAAACATGTCCCTCAAGTGTTAACAATACAAATATTTACTAGCCCAAGTCTTAATACTGAATCTTTAACACATGAGCTAACATAAGTGTTTCCTTACCGAACATACTTAAGTAGTTATTCAACACAAATAACAAGCCTTTACTTAATTTAAATATTTTTATAAATTTATACAAAAAGTGGGATGTTAGAAATCCACCACTCTAATCTAGGGGTTTCGTCCTTGCAAATGCATTACATGTTAAATATGTAAGGACACTTTGACTTGTTTTCCCACATTATTTTGAAGTTTCTTAACCTTGCGATCAAGGATCATGATTGACTTCTCTATATAACTTACTTTTAATTAACCTCAGTATCTCCCAAATGCATAAAAGAAGACTCACCGGCTATGATTTATGTATGTCTTGTACGACCTTAAAATGAGCTCTTATCATATCAAACTTTTCTATACTAGCTTTGACTACTTCATTGCTACCAAGTTCCTTTTGTCCAACCTCCTCCTAGCAAATAGGCGTTTGACACTTCCTAGCATATATCATTTCAGAAGGAGGGATGCCAATACTATAGTTGTAACTGTTGTACAAAAATTCTACTAATGGTAGGTAATGATCCCAACTTCATCCAAAATCTATAATACAAGCCCGTGACATATATCATGAGAGTTTAATTAATCCTCTCACTTTAACCGTTGGTCTGCATATGATAAGCGATACTGATTAATAACTTCGTACATAATTCCTATTGGAATTTCTTCCGAACCTGAGATGTTAAAGTTTAAACACATATCGCGATCTAATACGATCAATGTTAGCATACCATGTCTAGATTCTAAGTCCTTAATTTAAGCTTTTGACAAACAGTTTGGATAATATGACTCATGAATGAGCATAAAAAGGGCACTCTTAGGAAATCCATCCAAGTTTACCCAAATAACATCAAAATGCGTTAATGTTCTTGGTAGTTTATCATTAAATCCATGGTGACGTGTTCCTACTTCCAAATTTGAATATTTAACACTGAAACTTCTCGTATGGTTTCTAAAGAGCACATGACAAATAATTCTGCAAGTACTTAGCAATATCTCTCTTCATTCTAGGTCACTAATAATCGTTTCTCAAATCATGATACATCTTAGTTGCGGCTGTATGAATTAAATATTCGAACCTGTGAACATTATTCAAAATAATCGCTTAACTCCACATGTATCAGAAATTAATACTCTACCAAACCTTGATCGAACTCCAAAGTAATTATCCAGATCACTTAGCTCATTATTCTCTCTCGTTTCCAACTATTCTCTTCTTTTAAAGCTTCAAATTATACGTATCTGATTTGGCTTATCATACTTAGGGTTACAACTAGTTTCAAGGATATCACTCTGATAGGAGGATGCTCCACCTTTCAATTTGAAACATCTACTACAACATTAGCCTTTCCCGATTGATATAAAATCTCACACTCATAGTATTTAATCAGCTCTAACTACCTTCATTGCCTCATGTTTAAATATTTTTAGATCTAAGAAATATTTTAGATTCACTAATATGAATAAATTGTGCACTTCACCCATCATATAGTATGTGCAAATCCTCAAGGTCGCGGTCGGGTAGTTAGCCGTGTGGGTTTCAACTGACACTAAAGATAGGTTATAACCTTTTCTCGCCGCATGAAAACTGATGTGCAATGTTTTCATTGTGAATATGATATGCATTGGTTAGTAATTGCATTTCTGTGATTCGTATGCTTCTGATTGAAAATGAAGAACTCTAAGGGTGTTTGATATCAAGAGCTAGAAAAATGAAAAAGAATGGCAAAAACAACATGAGTACTGCCCATATTAGGCTTACATCTTCCCAAAACTGTGCCTATATAACCAAAGTGATGACTGGAAACCCTAAATCTGGATTTTGGACGTCTGTAAATCAAATCAAGGCTAGGAAGCCCAAAATTTAAAGATTTAACCTTCGGTCAGAATCCACCCTAAATCCAGTTTTCTATACTTTTAAATCATGTTTAGACTCTGTTTATGTGTTCTAGAAATATGAACATGGCCCGGTAACTGCTTAAAGCCGGTTAGACATGACGAATCTTTGTTGATTGGTTTAGTATGAATTTTTAACTTATGGCTGTGTGATTTTATCAAAGTTCTTTATCATAAACTTGTGATGTGTCTGATTACATACTAGTATTGATCTTTGAATTAGTTTGTGTGATTAAATTTGTGTTCAATAAAGTCATGCATGCTAGATTCAGTTTATCAGATCTCTCGGTTATAAATCAATCGTTAAGGCTTAAAACCATAACTGGCAATGGACAAACTAATTATTTGATTTGTAAAATGTGTGAGCTACCTATGGGATGGGTCTATATAAGATCTAAGAACTAGTTACACTTTTCTTCTTATTAATCTTGCATGGGTTGTAATCCGTAAACCCTTGACCTTTAAGAACTCAATTATAAAACCTTAAGTTATGAGGGGTTAGTAATATAACTTTCTTCTTAAAAAATGAATTGCTTATGTGTGTCTATAACATGACTATATGAGTTTTTAGATTAATCTTATCCGACTCTAATTTATCTAGCACTTCACATGTTGTGATAAAATAACGTTAGAACAACTTATACAAGTATTTCATCTGATAATATTCTTTTCACTTAGAGGATTCAAAAGTGTAACTGGTTATATTTGCAAATATCAATCACACAATTCTTCAAAATTATCATATTTTGTCTTTTCGCAATTGTTTCTTATGCTTTTAAAACTAGACTTATTTTTTTCATGAATTAAATATTGATATAGGTTATAGTGCCAAGAGCCATTGTGTCCACATATTGATATCTAACATCTTACCATTACTGTATTACACTATTATATGCACGCTTGCATGTACTTGTGTAGTTTTGTATTTTATGGTATTTACCTTTTTTAAACCTACGTCCGTGCATTTAAAATTAGTAGCATTCATTGTTACTATTTGCACAGGTTAACCCAAACCGTGATATGAAGCATTATAATATACAACCAAGTCCTCTGTGTCATCCGATAATGGCAACATTAGTTCTTGAGCTATCTTCCCTTTCAATACTTAGAGTACGTTTACTTGTTTATATCCGTAGATAAATTTGACATTCATCTAAAGTTGATCTACAGTGAAGCTATATTGGAGAATGCTTAAATAAAGCTCTAATAATAACTTGCTAACCCTAAAAGCCTGAAACCTCTATAGAAGTAAGTCTTTGAAGGACTCCACTTCATCATTGTCTCCACCTTGGACGAGTCAACAAGTATACCATCTGAGTTTACTATGCTTGATTTTGGGATCTTCTTTGGTTCTTGTCAACTTCCTCCTGATTCTTTTCTCTTAACACAAGAACACAACGCAGGAGCCCACATAGAGTGTGTCAAGGTCCTCGGACCCCAATATTTTTTTAAAAATTTTGTAGATCCAACATATTAAGAGTAAAGCTGGTGTAGTGGTAAATGTCCATGTTCACCAACAAAGAGGCCACGAGTTCAAGCCAGAGACAAGCTGGTTTTTTGGGTTTCCTTAAAAGAAATCTAGGATTTTTTGACATAATCAAACATCTAGACATACAAACTACAAACACACTATTAAAATGCTGAAATGGATGATCAACACGTTACTATGAATGTGCAAGTGTTGAAATTAAACCACCATGTGCTGCTTGTTATTTTTCTTTATTTATTTTCTTTTTTAAGGTTTCAAGCTCATTAAATCATCCCCATTGTTCTTTGTGAGATCTATGCGCTTAGAATTTATGCACTTTTGTAATTTGTAGAGCTATCATTGATGGTCATCTATCGTGGACTCATTCTACATTGATATTCATACAAGTTTATGGTATCAAGATTTGTCATAATTAGTTCAGCATCAAAATTAATAGATTTACAATGGAACCATCAAAATTCGACAACCATATTCAATACAATCCAGTTCACTGTCGTGTGCCGAACCATGTGTAAGGGATGGAGAAACAGGAGAACTGTAATCAACTTTCTATGAGAAGAGGTAATTGGGTAATTTCTTGTAAGAAGGAAAAATATGTAATTAAGTTGTAAAGCTTTATCAAATGGTGCATTACCTTTCTGTGGTCATGATAAGTCTAAAAGTTCCATTTATAAGATCAGGACATGTCCTGAAATTTTTAAAATTATTAGGAGAATTAAAGGAGTCCATTGGTAAGGTTATATTAGGAAACGCTTAGGGGAATAACCAAATGAAGTCTCCAAAAATTCAGAAAGACGTCGGTAATTGCTTTGCACTAACTTTAAAAATTGTAATGTTTTATTTTTCATTCTGAATGATATTGTATTTATATTGTTTGTTCTCTAATGTGTAACGATATTCTATTTTATTATGTTCCTTTCCCTACCCAGATCTGAATGGTAACCGTTCTGAAAATTCTAATGTTTGGTTGTAAAACATCTAAACACAAAAAAAAAAAAGCCCCCAACTAGAAAAAAAAAAATCTTAGATCAGTTAACTCATGTCAAGTTGTTTGACTATCCCTCTTTGACAATCAATGAAGTCATCTTTTATCATTTGGCAAAAGTTTTCTCTTTTTAAGTGTTAAAAGATACACTATTTGTTAACCCCAAGGCTTGACTTTAAATCTTTAACACATAAACAGATAAACTAACACAACACAACACAAGTGTTTCTTTATCAATCCTTCACGTATTAATAGACGTACTTAAGTAAATTATTTAATATGAGATAAACTCTCCTCTTATATGTATATATATAATTAAAAAAGAGATGTTAGACCAGTTTTCGTTTTTATCCATAACGAATCAAATCAAGTTTATAAAATTACAAGTTGTTTGAAAGGAATCCGGCGGATAAAAGAAGACAAAAAAATATAGTTTTTAATACGGATTTAGATGCTACGAAAGAAATTAAAATAAGTGGACCCTTTATTTTTATGTTATTTTTTGTTATCGGTTTGGCATTAAAAGTGAGATGTTTGAACCTCAAATTATCCGAATCCTTTCATTGCTTAAACCTTGGTTTTTTCATGGCAACAATAATTAAAAATTTTTCATCTGTTTTTAGGATTGAATAGATTCAAATCCTTTAAAAGATATAAACCTCTATTTGTATATATTCAAAACACCATGTATTTAATGTGCAAGACACTTTTATACATAGAATGCATTGGGGATATATGTAATTTTTAATTATTGTTAACACAAATGATATAAATAAAAATTCCGACGTAATATTGTTGCTCCATCTAATAAAATGATTTTTTTTCTCAGTTAATTTCAATTTTGGCACCCAACACAATATTCAAATTTTGGCACCCAACACAACGTTAACATTACTAAAAAGTAAATAAATAATTATCATCCACGATTGCAATGCGTAGTCTACAGACGATGCAACAAAGGGGTGGGTGACCTTTCATGAGCATTTATGTTGGTTATACCTCGGTAATATACGTCAGTAGTCAGTCGCAAATCAGATTACTCAGATTACCGGGTGTGGGGAACGGCAGAGGACATCGAGGCACGTTGAGCCCTGTCCACACCGCCCTCCACCTGGCTCGTGCTGTCTCCACGTCCTCCCCTCGTCGCTCTTGACGGGCCCAATGTTTAAAATATAGCCGTTAGGTAATGGCAAGATTATTAAAAAAAATATTTTCTATATAAATAAACTAGTCCATACCCTTTTTTTACACAATCTCAACCCAATTCTCTCTTACTTTTAAACAATCTCCAATATTTTTTAAAACCCTCTCCATTTTTATAAACCCATGGATCTCTACAACCAAAACAACCCGAATCCAACCCCAAATAGAATAAAAATTTAGTAATAAATTAACACCAAAACACTAAAATCCCCTGAAAACATATAGTAGATATTAATTAATCAAGAACAAATCAGTAAATACTATGCAAGTATCGGAGATTTTGTATAAAGGGAAACATTAGAGTTTCTACAACTAGAAGTAGGATGAGAAAGCACAGGAAGCCCCCATTGACAGGAGAAAACAATGGCAGGATACGAACCATCAACATTCATCTGGTTCACCATATCACTGTAGATCTTCATCGTCCTCTTCGATGGTATCACCGCCATCCAAAATCTCCTCCACTTGAGTTTCCGAGTCACTATCAACCTAAAACCCTTAAATCTTCTGCTCACTTTCCTCAACAATGGCTTGTTAAAGTTCTTCCCCACTGTTAGCTTCTTGTAGCCTGTGTTGTGACTTCTTTCGATCAATTCTTTCGATCCCATATTCATCGATGCATTGCGAATATTATGTGAGACTGTGAGCTAGATATCAAATATGCTTGAAGTGTTGAATGTGTATATATATATATATATATATATACAGCCACATGCATGGAGGATAATCCTATGATTTGCTTGAAAACAAATGATTGGAGTAGGTTTGATTCCTTAATCACATGGCTAGCTAGCATCTTAATTTGTTGGTGCTTGAAAACGAGTTCAAGATTTGTAATTTACAATGCCTCCATTTTGGAGTGTTTCTAAAACTTTACCTACTGCCTGTGGGTCAATTGTTGTTTTGTGATTAGTTTATGAGGGGGATGAATATAAACTGCTAGTGGAAATGATTGGAAACCAAGCATGTGGAGAAAATTTCTCAAAAGTCAAAAGTTGAAGAATGTTGTTGACTGAGTGAGTTCGCCACAAGAGTATCAAATTCTAGGTAGATTTGCATCAACCATTTCCAACACAAGTTGTCTATTATATTTGTGTCGATCTATCACCGTTGGTTGTAAATACTTTGGTTGGATTGTATAGTAATGTCTCATGTTAACTACAGGGTTGTATCAAGGTTTTAGAAAAGATATTATTTTCCAAGTAGTGAGAAATCAAGTCTTGTGGTTAAAAAAAGGTGGAGATTTAAAAGTGAATTAAAAGAGCATGTAAGTTAGATGTTCTAAAAACTATATTAATAATAGAAAAAAGAGGATATACCAAAAAATATACGATATCCAATAAGCAATTATAATATTTTAATCAAAGTTGAATGTGGAAAGCACCAGCATATACATGTTTATTTTTTTAAATTCCTTAAACTATTACACATAATTTTAAAAGTAATTATACTGTTAACTGCAAACCGGCAGACCTCAGTTCACTTTCACAATGCTAAACAACCAATCAACGAATCAAACGAGTTTGGTCAACCAGTGGTTAAGCCGGAAACTAGTTATGGGTTGAACGATTGGACCCATGACTATCATCATTTGCACCATTTTATAAAGGGCGTATAGCCTTATATATATGACTCAATACAGTTGTATCTTGCTTGAACACTTATAAATCCAAATTCAGCTCATTTTTAAGGGAGACCAATTTTGGAAAGGAAGCTAATGTCTCAAGAAGTTCCAAGCTCGGTTTCGAAGAGAAGAAACCCAAGGGTGAATATCTAGGACTCCACAGAAATATCCAACACATACAATCCACTTTAGCTTAGTTTTAGTTTGATAAACTCTTAATATTACCATGTATTTCTTTAATTACTCAAGCTTATTGGGTGTGTCATAAAGGATATGGCTAAACACTTTGATTCAATTTGATTAGATGAATCCTAGCCAACATTGACAGCTTATATGTGATATTGGTGATGACTATGTTAGATTATATAACGATGTTACGGAACAATGAATATGCATATGTGCTTAACTTGATAATATGTTTAATCTCATGGGTGTATTAACCATATCACGTTGAAATACTGTATGCGTTAGTATATTTATTCATGAATATGTAGTTTTATGTATGTTCATTGCATTTGACAAGGAATAGTGATTAGGGCTTAAATGTTTGGAATAGTTATACAAATGTACAACCTTATATATATGTTTAGAAAACCACCGTGGTTGTTATGAATCATTTATGTCAATATGTATGTGAAATGTAGTTTATTTGTGTGAATCTATAGTTCGTGTATCCGTGGTATGATATTTATACGTTGGGGAATTTATGTTTATTGCTTACATTACGCGATTTAAGGTGGTTTGTATATGATTATTGTATTAGCTTTTTTGTGAATTGTAAGTTACGTAAGTGATGTGTCACCAATTATAAATACGAATTTACCCCTATTTATGAATACTTTAGAGGCTATTTATAATAGAAATATTACCTAAATTGTTATTTTTGAGTTTTTATAAGATTTGAAGATAAAAAAAAAGCAAAAACGGATGAAAACCGGACGAAAAACACGATGTTTCCAAGAAACATCTCGTGCACAATAAAGGCACTGTAACGCCCCAAAATGCATATATTTCATTATCTTGTTATATATACCTTAGTGTGAAAAACAGTAACAGGAAACACGAACCCGTTAAGCGTTAACTAATATGCTGATTAAAGTTTTAGCATTTAGCATGGAGCATGATGACTAGGAGTAATTAACCTACTTATTTAAAGTTATCTTTTGATAGAAAGAAAATAAGTAGTAAGTAAATAGTGGTCAGTAACCAACTAACAAAACATGAGGGACTAAATGTGGGAATTTTATAAGTGAATTAAATAAAAGAAGAAAAAGAAAATTAGAAGTGGTGTGTGTCGACCAGGAGAGAAGAAAGAGAGAGAAACTCACTTGAATCACAAACCTTGAGATTAAGCAAGATCAAGGTGGAAATAGAGTCAAATCCCTTGCATGAATATAAATTATTGGCAACTACACTAAGAAAGTCACTTCTAATTTCTATAAATGATAAAATCAAAGACTTCAACATTTTCCTCATTTTATAAAATAAACTATATTACTTAAGAAAGACTTATCTAAAAGTTATGTATTACTATTTTAGTCTACAAAACTAAGTACAAATAACAATGGTCATAATACTAAATGGTTGAGTAAGGGAATGTATCATTGGACGATACTTGGTTCTTATAAATTTAAAATAGAATAATCATGCTTTGAAGTTGTTAAGTCAATGCACTTAAGTGCGCTCAATATCATTAAGTTAATACACCTAACTCACACGATATCATCAAGTTTTGAACGTCGTTGCCGAGTATAGGATTTATTCCATAGAAAGACCTAAGTTATTATTTTGACCAAACTTGTTTTCTATTCCTTTTACTACTTCTTCTATTTTTATTTTTACCTTTAAAATCAACATTTTGTTCGTTACTTAGTTATTTTGCAAATTCTTTTCAAGGATAGCCACCATGAAAGTGTCATTGACATAAGCAAAGGCGAAACCAAAGGCTAACTTTTTCGTGGGGAAATCCTTTTCTCCAAGCACTTTTTTTATCCACAAAAAATCTATCTATCCCCATGAAGTATGTTCATACAATGTATAGAAATTGGGAAGGTAAGTTTCCTAGGCCTGTAGATCGAAGAAGTGGTGGAAAACTCATCAGAATCAATTTTTCAGATAATGCTAGATAAGCATGCCCATGCCTAAATAGGCACGGTTGTGCCTCATTATAAAAATACTTAAAAACCAAGTTTCTTGAAATAAAAATTGTAAATTAAAAAAATCAGTTTTGAAAATCGCCAGGCACGCCCGTGCCTAACCTGGATCCAGAATACGAGGTTTTAAGCCTGCAGTGACCTAGGTCACAAACAGATTCCACTTCCAGCCATCTCGTGCCTCTGCAACTGAACCCGTCCACCACCACTTCAAACCACCAAATTCCTCCGATTTTCTTCAAGAATCGTCATCTCCAGGTATGTACTACTTGTCTTCAACACTTTATGCTTACGATTAATAACTAAACATGTCAAATTTCTCTTGTTTTGGTTCAAACCAGCTTCATGCTAAAACCTTTATTTTCAACCACAAATCACCATGATTTCAAGCTAAAACTTGTGAGGAAGTGATTAGGGTACTAGTATAAACACAATGGGTCAAGAAAAATTGAAACATTTTGAAACCAATTACGCGGGAAAGTGACGGGTTTGACCAAATTTGACCAACTGAAACCGCTAAGCATGACCATGCCAAACACAAGCATAAGCCGTGGTTAGCCCACAAGCACAAAACCCTTACAGATCTAGAAGTTGTCTACAAAATATCTGTTGGTCTGAAAGCTAGACTCACGGCCATGCATGTCTAGGCACGGCCGTGCCTATCTATATCCCAACTTGTCAACTTTGTTGAACAACCGAGTTTGTTTAAATTACTTGCTGTAGAACCTATTTGATATAATTGTTAATTTTCTGTTAAGTTTAGAATTTAGATAGTTTTGCTAATAATAAAACTGAACTTTAAACAAAGCTAGCAAAATGTAAACTAAAACAATAACAGTAGGCTCGGGAACAACAACAGACAAACTGAACACCATAACAGTGAAGCACAACCGTGCTCCCATAAGCACGCCCGTACCTCCTTGAGATCACATAAACCGGTTTTTTTTTTTCTGTTCCATCCAGTTTTGTATTCTGTTTTCATATATTCCTGTTTTCTAGTAGGAAACCATGACCGGATCTGAAAAGAGAAAAACAACACAATCAACATTACCTATCCATTTCCAAAGATAATACCTGAAAACGTCCATCCATGGTTGATATTCAATAGTAGGGATGACAAGGAGACTAGGGGTTATGAAAATATGAGGCAATTGATGAAGAGAACCTTTGGTCAACACTATAATATCGAGTATGATGTGCTAAAATGGGTTATTAGAGAGGGTGGAGAGATTGTTCAACTCGCAATGGACAAAGTTGTTTAAAATTGATGCCCCCACTTAAAAGGAGCTAACTCTATAATTCCTTGCCTCTTTCCGGTTTTAAAAGCCTATTCCAAAGGGCCAAAGGGTACTTTGAAATGTATTACATTTCACATGGCTAGGAAATGGTATTCTTTAATGTTGGCCGAATTTGGGGTTAGAACAGGGTTTTATAGGCAACGAGATATCTCCAAGAAGAAGTTCACAATGGATAGGATAGAATTTAGGGGGACGGAGGACTTGGAATTTTTGGGACGATTAGGTGAAGGGGTGTATGACCCCCGAACACAAAACAGTTTATACCATCATGACCCTCTTCATAGATGCCTAGTTTACGCTATCAGGGCTAGAAAGGACTCAATGGGTGGGGTCAATACAAGAGACTTGCTCCACATTTTTTGTCTTGTCAACGAGGTTCCTTGTAACCTTGCATATAGCATGGCTGAATTCTTCACTAAGGCATGAGGAATGTCAGATGGTAGTCACATCTTTGGAGGACCCTACATCACCACTTTAGCAAGAAATCTCAATGTCCTCATGGATGAAGTACTTAGTATCCTCACTCATGATCCCACACCTACCACAGAATTGGAGAATTTAGTATGTCAAAATGGGGATCATCAAGAAGTTCAACAATGAGTGGCCGAGTTGTGTAGGTGGTGTCGTTTGGAGCATGGAATCGTTTTCTTTTATAATTCTAACATGGCTAACCGAGTTTTGTGATAAAATTAATATTTAAACATTAGAAATAATTATTTAATTAAATCAATACACGTAATTATTATAAACAATAAAGATAATTATAATTCGTATTTTATATTTATTACGTTTCGGATATGTTTTACGAAACAAGTTGGGTTTTCTAGGATCCGTTTTTTATGGAAGTTACGTGGTATGTCGCTGATATAAGAAAAAGTGCACGTGTTTTTATATCAAATTATAACCATGTTTTATTATGTTTTGGTAAAGATTTATTAAAAATAGGCTTAAATTGTTTATATTGGATTTTCAAGACAAAACTAACCCAAGAAGAACAAATGAAGCAAAACCGGGTAAAAAACGGAATGAAATAAAAGAACATGTGATACGCCTCATGCCTAGGATCCAGGAACTACTAGACATCTTTAGAACACCATAGTGTGAATAAAAGCCAGTCCCGCCAGTATATGACAAAGAAGTCTTCTTGAAGATTTAGAAGATTTAGTGGGGCCTAGAAAGTTGACCACAAGCTGTGCCACGTAGGCACGCCCTGTGCCTCGGGAACTTGGAGTAGCCAGTCACTAAGCTAGACACACCCCATGCCTAGGCCTCAACCAACCTATAAATAGATGCCATTCTCCACCAATTTTACTTTCTCATTTTCTCCGCTTTTCTCTACACACACTTCTCTTCTACCCAACTATCTCTAATCATTGTAATCATTGGGAAAAACCCATGAATCATTAGTGTAATCAAGCTTTTATGATTAATATAATATTTTCAAGTTTGGTAACATCTAGTTCCATGGCCATTCTTGGCTAGATTCTTGAGGGTATTTGGGGGTAACTTACCCTCTTAATGTTGAGTTAAATAAGAAATATCATGGGTGAACAAGGGGCGTGTGTGTGTGTTAATGACTTTAACTAATTAAATAGTTTATTGAAAGTGAGTGAAATAATTGTGTCGCCATAACTTGGGTCATTAGTTTCTGTATAATCCTTAAAATCTACCAATAATCTTATGACAACATTAACTTAGGTCGTTTTTGTGTTCTATGTCTATGTGTATGTAGAGTCAAAACATGTTGATGCTCTTAGCGGAGGTTAAAGGTTTTGGATAGGAATTTGGGTTGGGAAAGCTCTTGCCTTTGCGCAGAGATAGAACCAACGTGTGAAGGACTTAGTTTATATAAAAGTTACTATATAATTAATTAATACTATACCCGGGCTTGAGTGCATTTCCCTTCTGATTCAAAGCGATATGGTCTAGTGTTTTAGGGTCCCTAAAAAATAATTAAATTATATTATGCATTAAAACATGAAGTTCCACATGTAACAATCGAGCCCTTGCAACCCCATGGTCAGAGCTAGTTATCGAAGCATCAAGAGGTATGCTGGCCCTAAACACCCCCTCTCCTATTATTGATTACGATCTTCTTATTTTACTCTTCATTTTTATTTTGAGCCATTTTCAAAATTTTTACTTTTGGATATAACTAGACGTTAACAAAGACTCGATACTAAAACTCTTGTATCCTAGTACGATCTCGGTATCTTACCATCACTATATTACGCCAACGATGGGTACATTTGCCCAACATGAGTTATAGCGTGATAGTATTTTATCATGCTTTTATAAATATTAAAACTTAACCTAGTGCATAAAACAACTAAAATTAACCATTTTTATAGGCATAACAAACAACGTCATTCACTTCTACATTTTTAGCCCCAAAGGCATCTACTTATAACAAAAGATGCCTTTATCGGTGTAGAACGTCGTTTTCTCCCCATCTTCTTTTTATCATGTTTACATGATGATGTTGATGTATTTTATGTCTGTCACTTTACGAATAGGCTAAATAGAGCGTGTGTTGAATATTGTATAGATTAGATACGAACACACGACCTAAGTGCGAACGTGAGAGGAGCATATGTGTCACTTCATACGAGGTGTTCATTGTTTTGTAAGTTTTGGAGTTCCTAAAGGGGAAATGTTGGCGAAATTTCTCTAGAATTTCTCCAGCTTGACAAGATGTATACTCTTACGTATGAATGAAGCTTCCGCATATTCTGTTTCTACTCCTTTCTTAATAACATTCTACCGAATTAGTGATATTATACCCAAACTTCCGTCTAGAACCGCCGGATCCTGGACTTTCAGTTGGTATCAGAGCTACAGTTTAATCGAACTAATCGTCGATTGAATCACCTACGCTCATGAATTATGGACATTTATGGACTTAGGAGGGTTTTAGACGTAAAAACATCAAATAAATGGATAATCCACGGACAAAAAGTAAAACTGAAACCATAGGATTGTTAGAAAATGATGTTCGACCAAGTCTATACCAGAATCATCATGAAATTCGAAGAAATAAAGATTTTGAATCGAAAAATGTGATCAGATTTACATGATGATGTTGATGTATTTTATGTCTGTCACTTTACAAATAGGCTAAATAGAGCGTGTGTTGAATATTGTATAGATTAGATACGAACACACGACCTAAGTGCGAACGTGAGAGGAGCATATGTGTCAATTCATACGAGGTGTTCATTGTTTTGTAAGTTTTGGAGTTCCTAAAGGGGAAATGCTGGCGAAATTTCTCCAGAATTTCGCTAGCTTGACAAGATGTATACTCTTACGGTATGAATGAATGAAGCTTCTGCATATTCTGTTTCTACTCCTTTCTTAATAACATTCTACCGAATCAGTGATATTATACCCAAACTTCCGTCTAGAACCGCCGGATCTTGGACTTTCAGTTGGTATCAGAGCTACAGTTTAATCGAACTAATCGTCGATTGAATCACCTACGCTCATGAATTATGGACATTTATGGACTTAGGAGGGTTTTAGACGTAAAAAACATCAAATAAATGGATAATCCACGGACAAAAAGTAAAATTGAAACCATAGGATTATTAGAAAATGATGTTAGACCAAGTCTATACCAGAATCATCATGAAATTCGAAGAAATATAGATTTTGAATCGAAAAATGTGATCAGATTCACTTCGCACGAAGTGAGAATTCACTTCGTACGAAGAGGGATGTCACGTCCCACAAAGTGAAAACTCACTTCGCACAAAGTGAACACAGAATGCCTAAAATAAGAAGGCATTGAAAAATTTTGTTGATCGTATCGATGAGACAAGTGTCCAGAAAAAAATTTGGTGATAGAATTTTTTCGAGATTTTAATGAGGAATACGGGATGTTCTAGGACATCGTTTAGAACTTCAGAGAATAGATTTGATGATACGATCGTAAAATGTTGAAGATATTGGGGTAGTTATTAGTACATATGCAGAATGATAATCATCTAGTATAGTGATTACTAATGGGCCTTAACGTGAAATCCGCATTTGTTGAAAACTGAATTTTCCAGATTTGAGGGGGATTTTTCAGTGAAAAATTTGGTACGAGTGACTATGCAACCGTATTCAGGTGGTTCCGATTTCAGATTATATGGGAATGAAGAAGACCTGGTTTCGTTAGTTCGTGATCATAGGAGGTTCAAAATTTTAGATCATGATACACATTGATTCTTAAGGGTTAGAGTCCTGATCTTCAATGTGGATACGGTTAGCAGGATTAGTAGTTGATACTAGCAGAGGATCTGAGGATGTTCAAGTTATATTGCAGACACGAATGTTCAGTGATGGTCTTTAGTGTTAGCAGGACTACCCCATGGTTTCAAAAATTACCGATGATCGATAATGATCTTTGGTGCCATTATTTTTAGTATTCAAGTAGATGAATTGTTCTTTTTGGACTAAACGCTGTTGAATGACGATGTTTTTTGATTAAGTTGAGCCTATTCAGTGGAGATAGCTATATATATATATATATATATATATCTCTATTATTGTGACTGAAGAGAAAGAATGTGATTCTGATCGCGGAAGAATGTTTCTCAGATATGATGTCTTACCAGATATTTGATTCCGATGAAGATTTGCTGATTGAGAAGATTACTATTTTGCTGATCTATCTTTCAGGAGTAAGCTTAAATGTGATTACGTAAAGCGGGATTTCAGATTTTCACGAGTATTCATAGATTTGCAGCTTACCGGTGTAGTGATTCGAAGTTTCTATCAATTGCCGGATTAGTTTTTTGAAGATTAAGAGTTTTTGTTGTGGGCTCTAGTGCTATAATGTCAAAATCAAAAACTGAACACGGATGTGGTTAAAGCTGAAACGGAGAAGTTGCATTGGTTAGTTTCAAGTTGGTGATTATTCGAGGAAATTTTTCGATTAAGCAAATCAGAGGAGGTCAGGAACCGTGCAAACAAAGACCTGAAAATTAATTTCTAGAGAGAATTCTTTTAGGGGGAATTTATGCTTTATATAGATAATGCAAGCCTGGATCATCAATCAAGGGGGAATCAATTGAAGTTGCATAATATTCAAACACGGCTCTCATATTTCAAGATCAAGATTAAGCTTCGATAGTGATGTCTAAGGGGAAATTGTTGATGCATTTATGTCCGTCACCGTACGAATAGGCTAGATAGAGTGTGTGTTGAATATTGTATAGATTAGATACGAACACATGACCTAAGTGTGAACGTGAGAGGAGCATATTGATGTGCGCAAAATGCAACATATAAATTACATCAAACAAGGCATAAAATCAACTATTTTTCGGTACTAATGTTGGAAAAAGCATGTTTCTTTGTTTATTTTTAACTTACAGGATCAAAAGAGCTGAAACGAATAAAAGGAATAAATTAATAGCAGAAACCAACACAAATAAAAAGAAGAAGGATTGACATGACCTACCGAACCATCATCCACATCCAATACAACAAAAATAACAAAGACAGAAGCTCAGACACGGGGCCGTACCCACCAGGCACGGGGCCGTACCCAGTCAAGATTCTCTACAGAAAAGGACATACAACAAAAGACAAGCAACACGGGGCCATGCCAACTCAACACGAGCCATGGTCAACTCTAAGATTCGAAAAATCTTAAATAGTACAACAAGTACACTGACCGCGGGGCCGTGCTCTGTCACCACGGGGCGTGTTAGTACAAGACCTGACATTTGTAGTTAATGAAGGGAGAGAATGTCAGGTGGGCACAGGGTCGTGGTTGCCTTCTGTTTCCAGCTATAAATAGAGGTGCTTGGTTCATGAGAAAGGCATCCCTTGGCAAACCACTTCTCTCACACTTTCCATCAGTCCACCACCACTACAACACCAACACCCACCACTATCATCCATCATTCATCTTTTAGAGTGCGTAGTAGTCTCGGGATCCATTATTGATCGTAAGAGTTCTTGTCAAACAAAGGTCATGCTTAGCTAAATCCTTACATCAATTGGTGAAGACAAATCTTTTATGTATTACTTTTGATTTTCAATCTTTGGTAATTTTTTATTGGGTATGTGTTAATGACTTTAAGAACTAGTTTTTTATATTGAAATTGAACTTTATTTAAACATTTCTTCATGTTTCGTTGATTCACTCATTCGTGTCTTTACGGTCTATATAAAGCGCGTTGTCTACCTGGAAGGGGGTTAGAAGGGTGTTTGGGTAAAGTTCTTGTCTCGTTCAGTGTATAGATCCTGCGATGACTTGGTTCAAGCTTATTAGGACTTTCTTTGAGGTAGATAGAATCAAATCTCGGAAGTAAGAATGGCTTGAACCCCCTATAAATAAACTACTATTAAAACTTTATTCGGCCTTGCGGAACTCTATCCCTGCTAACTCAGACCAATATGGCTGAGGCTAACATCGCCTTCACGAGAGGTGCCTACCACTTTTCGCATTAATAACTTATTTAATTATCTTTCAATATTCCGACCTTGCGGGACTGTATCCTTGCTGACTCAGACCAATAGGTTGAGGGTAGCATCGCCTTCACAAGAGGGGCCTACTATTATAACTAAGATAATCTCTTAAAAAGCCCAACGTGCAGAAATCATCAAAGGATATGTAAACGATAAGTAAGAACCAAGTGATTCTTTCTCGTCTATTTGTTTTTATTTATTATTTACATTTAGTTTTATCTTTTAAAGCTTTCAAAACTTTTATCAAAATTTGGTTAGATTAGACGTTAACGATAAGCCGGTATTAAAAGCTCTTGTGTCCTTGGACGACCTCGGTATTTTACCATCACTATACTACGTTTACGATGGGTGCACTTGCCCTAAAGTGTGTAGAGTGATGATATTGTATCATGTTTTATAAATTTAAAGCTTGATCCATGAGTAAAAAGTGCTTAAAATAAATTTCGACCACATCAAGTTTTTGGCGCCGCTGCCGGGGACATAAGGATTTTTAAAAAGCTTAAAATTAACTGCCTAGTCAATTTTTATATTTTTTCTTAATTTTTTTAGGATTTTTCTTCGCTATTGCATTTTCTGCATCTTTCTGCAGATTGCAGCACATGACGATTCTAGATCAGACACGGGTTGTGCCCAGATTTAAAATGGAAAAGATTTCATTTTCTGAGCTACATAAGCACAGACACGGGACCGTGGAGGTGCGACACGGGGCTGTGCCTAACTTATAAAAGCTGGGGATCCAGAAAACAAAAAACTTTTAACCCAACACGGAGCCATGTTCCTAAAACATGGGGCCGTGTTGAACCTTCTGATCAACAAAATTTTGTGTTTTTTCGCAGAAATCGGGACTCAGTCACGGAGCTTGCAACTCAACCTGGTGCATGAGCTCCAGCTACGACAAAGACATACATGAACCACTAGAGGAACCCGAGGGCTTTTTCAGAAAAAGATTGAAAGCTAAAAATCAACAAAAGCCTCAGAGCAAGACCCTCCCATGGCGGATCAACGTACTTTAATGGATTACTTGCAGCCTACGGTCGGTAACTATGAAGCCGCTATTAACCCGCCAAATGTCGATGCTAACAACTTTGAGCTTCGACCCCATCCAATTCAAATGCTCCAAAATTCCGCCACCTTCCACGGCCTACCTTACAAAGATCCCCATTTTTTCATTCCGCCACCTCCAACGATGCCATTTGGCTCCGTATGTTCCCATTTTCACTAATACACCGAGCCAAGGCGTGGCTCAATACCCTCCCAAGTGGATCCGTCCACACTTGGGATGAACTTGCCCAAAAGTCCCTATACAAATATTTCCCTCCCACTAAAACGGCTAAATTAATGACTGAAATTAATTCATATTCTCAAGAGGACGGGGAATCTTTGTATGAAACTTGGGAAAAGTTCAAAGAGTTGTTAAGGAAATACCATCATCACGGTTTAGAAGTGTGGCAACAAGTCTCCACATTCTATAATGGAATTTTACCTCACACAAGACAAATCCGTGACTCTAACTCCTGGGGCCTCCTTGGTAATCATCGTCCCACCGAAATTTATAATCAAATCAAAGAAATTGCTCAAAACAGTTTTCCATGGCACACCTCTCGGGGCTCAAAGTCCATAGCCCTGGGAGCCCATAAAGTAGACGAAAGCACTTCTCTACAAGCCCAAATCGAAGCTCTTTCTACAAAAAAAATAGAATTATCAAAAAACGCTTCGGTTATGGCTTGTTAAAGGTGTGGTGGGCCACACAAAAACTGGAGTTGTATGAAAGATGGGGAAAATCAAACATAAATGGTAAACTACCTTAACAATCGCACTGGGTAGTCAAAATAACACCTTCAACCCTAAGTGGCGAAATCAGTCCAACTTTGGTTAGAGGGATTTGGGGGGTAGTAACCAACAAAACCAAAACCAATGATCCAAATTTCAACAACCCCGAAACGAGCAACAAGGCTTCCAACCTCAACAACATTGAGGAAGAGAAAGGCTTGAGGATCTCGTCACTCGCCTCTTCTCTGAATCCGATAAAAAGTACTCGGAAAGGTTCCTACAATCCGAAGCCGAAATTAGGAACCAAAGGGCTAGCATGCAAAATATCGAAAAATAAGTAAGCCAACTTGCCCAAAATTTCTTCGAAAGACCACAAGGAACCTTGCCTAGTAATACCTAAACAAACCAAAAGGCCCAAGTAAATGTAATCAACTTAAGAAACAGGAAGGTAGGACCCGAAAACAAACCATCACCATAACAACCCGATTCACCACCCATAGAAACACCCAATAACAAAGAAAATACTCAACCCCAAAATACTAAAACAACCAAATCACCCCCATTCCCCTACCCCGGTCGTTTACTAAGGCAAAGGCTTGCTTAAAGAACTTCACATCAATCTCCCTTTTGTGGAAGTTCTCACTGCCAAAATACTCCAAGTTTATGAGAGATGTCCGCACTCACAAAAGGAAGATTGAATCTATTTAACTAGTCAACTTAAGTGAAGAATGTTCAGCGGCACTCCTCAACAAGCTCCCCCAAAAGAAAATTGATCCCGGAAGCTTCACCATTCCTGGCTCCAATGGAGGATCACCGAAAAGCAATGCACTAGCCGACTTATGGGCTAGCATTAATCTAATGCCCGCCTCTATATTCAATCGATTTAGGCTAGGCAAGCCACACCCTACAAGGATGAGCATACAACTTGTAGATAGGTCGGTAAAATACCCTCAAGGTGTCGTAGAAAATCTATTGGTATGTTTTTCCAGCGAATTTGTAATCCTAGATGTCACACCATGGATTTCCAACCCAAATCCATACACCGGTGGGCCTGGGTGGGGAGTATCGTGACTTCAGTTGATAATCATCATAGTCAATAAAACATGGCAACCGAAAGTCTTGGAGTAAAATTACAATTACAAACCAAATGTTCGAAATATAAAATAATATACAGGCTCGTAATAGAAGATCCACAGACGGATAGTATAATGTACAATGAAAGAATATAAAACAGACATAGGGCACATCTAAGGATTTGCAAGATCCTCTTATTTCACTATCGAGCAGCTTCCGGACTATTTCTATTGTACCTGCAGCTTAGTCTTTTGAAAATACGTCAGCTTTCGCTGGTAAATACACCCGACTGGCTCATTTTGAAAACATTTTAGAAATTAGATTTAAGTGCACAGGGCACAAATCTTTTATAACTTGGGAAAGTTACTTTGTAACCTTATTAACAGGTTCACATATTTTTCTATACATACAGGGCCCAGTACAGAGACCGAGACATGATTAAATACACACCACTTATAACTCACAGAGGAGTTATCCCCAACGTCTTGGGTAATTTGCATTTGAGCGTCTGTCAGGTGTATGCCTACACCTCGCTCTAAGGTCGTGGCCGTTATTTAATGTAATGAGCCGAGGATATCCAGGACACAGTAATTTAACCCCTGATGTTTAAGTTATCAAACAAAACTGACTAAAACAGAATATGCGGATTTACTAGCCACAATCCAGTATTCGATTGATCCCATTTCTGACCAAGCGGTAATAATTTACCGTATCCCAAGCCCATATAGGGAAAATAAGTCAAGAGTATTTACCTGAATTAGCCTTGTTTAAAATGCAAGATTATATCTCAGCCATATTCAAAAAGAATTAAGTGCAGATAGCATTTACCGGAAGGCTCTAGACTGGATTATGGCATAAGCTAACCAATTAAATACTAACGGTCCTATATAAGTCATAGACTTATACCGAGTAGTGTACAGATCAAAACGTATAACGCTTGATTAAACGATGATCGGATAGAATGTAGTTTAAACCCGACAAGTGCTTTGACTTGTATAAAATGGGTAAACAATTAACATTCTGGATTTTGAGTTTAAAATGATAAGGTTAAACCCGTTTTGGTTAAATTCCGTAAACTAGTCAAGTATAATTAACCTATGCATATAAGCGATATCAAGTAACCGGATAAGTCATGGACAAGCTCTATATGTTATTATATTTTAAATAAGTTGTAATATCTGTAGGATATAAACTTTTATGCCCGTTATGGTTTTAAAATGAAACTATGCCTTAAAAGAGCATTTTGGAAATTTCATATTGTACAAAAGGAACTTGATTATATTTAATGTTATAACCACAAGTATTATGGAAAATTAATATATTTATGATATTATCAATAGGATATTAACTTTATGTGTAATTTATCTTTTATGACCAAACTATGCACCGAAAGGGCATTTTGGTTTTTACACAAAGTTTATAAATTATTTGGAATTCTAAGTTTATATGATATACCAACTGTAAATATAATTAAAATAAGTTTTAAAATTAGTAGGTAACAAGTCTTTGTAAAATAATATGGTTTAAAACCATACTATGCGCCGAAACGGCGCTTATGTCGTAAAATGACGTTTTATGCGATGTTTAATGAAAACTGATGTTAAAGTCATATTAAAATCTCTTAGATTGTTATTTAACATAACATATCAGTAGGTAAAAGATTTACCTTAAAAAGATTTGATTAAAACCATTTTATGAGCCACAAGGGCTAAATCATCATTTATCGACATAATTCAAGGACCTACTTGTAAACTCAGTTTATAATCTGGTTTGACATCCCAAATAATCATACTTATAATATTATATCACCAGAAACTTATTTTCAAGTTCATTATCATTAAAACCTTGATTTATGCAAAAAAGACATTTTAGTCAAAAATGGCATAGTTACGGAACTTGCGCAGTAACTCAGATTCTGATTACGATAATGTAATATAACCTCAGAGGGTTATGCTACATTATATTATGATCATAATGCAAGTTTATATCAGTAGCTAACTAATCTAAATCGGGTCAGAATCGAAAGTCAAAGCAGAAGTCAAACTTCGCGACTTTCGGTTGCGAACCGACCCTAGAACTGAAAGTAACGAGCCGAACATGTTCTTACATGTTCTAATAATTATTACCAACTTGTTTAAGTGTCAAAACAGGTTTCATAACATATATAAGATCAATTTATGATTTTCCGAAAAATAGCTTGTTTGACTTTTTAATAACTTAACTTTGACCCGTCAATTGGTCTAGCAAACGTGATCTACAGGAGGTGCCCTTTATAGGGACTAACACCTACCTTATTACGATCACTTAGCCATGTTCGTCACGAACAATGGCTGGACCATAATGGTCTTAACCGAAAGTCAAAGCGTTTTCCATAAAACGCTTGACTTTTGGCTATAAAAGCCTATAAACGAAAATGCACAAGGAAGGAACACTTACAAGAGGTTCCTAGAATGCAATAGAACTAAGTTGGATGCTACTTTCAGTTAGAAACTTCCAGAGGAGGGAGATAGAGTTGAAAATGAGAAAGGTGCAAGTTCAAAGGTTGAACCTTTACTCCTATTTATATTTGGAGAGCTTGAAGAAGGTGATGCCAGGTGTTAAGGGGTGTAAGAGGGAGCTAATAAGTTCCTAAAACATGGCATAGCGGTTTGGGAAGCCATGGTTTCGAGAAAATGGTTTTTGGCACTTTTGTGTGGTGGCCAAAGAATTTTTCTGCAGATACAGGTCTCTGGCGGGCCGCGAGAGGCACAAGCCCTGCCTCTCGCGCCCCGCGAGCGCCCCTAAACCAGTTTCAAAGTTTGACACTTTTACCCCCTGAACTTATTAAACCTTCTAAAACACCTTTTTAGCATATTTAGTCCTCCGTAGCCAATATTTGGCATACCCGGGATTATGCCCGGACATTGTCCAGCTCTCGGTTCGTTGAAAGGTTTCTCAGAGGTATAAATTAACATGTTGACACTTTTAATCCTTGTTAGTCTTTAATAGACTAAAAAATTACATGTGTTGCTATACTATTGGACACTATTTTTACAGGTGTTACATCCTCACCCCCTTAAAAGAAATCTCGACCTCGAGATTTTTATAAAAAAAGATGGGGGTACTTTTGTCGCATAGTGGACTCAACCTCCCATGTATACTCGGGACCTCTAAAGGCGTCCCATTTAACCTTTACTATAGGAATCAATTTCCGTCGGAGCTTCTTAACCTGTCGATCCTCGATCGAAATCGGGTTTTCAACGAACCTCAGGTTTTCATCAATTTGCACATCCTTGTGCGACATTGCTAGCGACTCATCGGCTAGATATTTCTTAAGATTACTGATGTGGAACACATCATGGATTCCACTAAGCTCCTCTGGCAATCTGAGCTTATAAGCTACAGTGCCGAGACATTCGACTATCTCGAATGGTCCGATATATCTTGGGCATAATTTGCCCTTCTTCCCAAAGCGCATCACACCTTTCCAGGGTGATACCTTCAGCATGACTTTGTCCCCTACTTGGAACTTAAGAGGTTTACGCCTCTTGTCAGCATAGCTCTTTTGCCTATCTTGGGCAGTCTCTAGACGATCACGGATTTGCACAATCTTATCCGTGGTCTCCAGGACGATCTCAGGTCCTGATAGTTGGGATTCCCCAACTTCTGCCCAGCACACGGGCGTTCGGCACTTTCTCCCATACAAGGCCTCAAAAGGAGCAGCCTTAATGCTCGTATGATAACTATTATTGTAGGAGAATTCTATTAGGGGTAAGTGGTCATCCCAACTTCCACCTAAATCAATCACACATGCCCTAAGCATGTCTTCCAATGTCTGGATAATACGCTCACTTTGACCATCAGTCTGTGGATGGTAGTACTAAAATTTAATCTTGTGCCTAACGATTGTTGGAAGCTCTTCCAAAAGTGAGATGTATCTAGTATCTCTATCAGATACAATAGATACCGGCACACCGTGTAGGGACACAATCAGAGCCATACGTTTCTTTAATTGGCAAGAAATGAGCTGACTTAGTCAGTCTATTCACAATGACCCAAATCGTGTCATTACCACATTTGATCTTAGGTAACTTGGTAATCAAGTCCATAGTTACCATTTCCCATTTCCAAGTGGGAATTTCCAGTTGTTGTAGAAGTCCTGACGGCTTCTGATGTTTGGCCTTAATTTGTGAACACGTCAGACACTTAGCTACGTAAGTGGCTATGGATTTCTTCAAACCCATCCACTAATAATTCTTCTTCAGATCTTGGTACATCTTGTCACCACCGGGGTGAACAGAGTATTTTGAGTTATGCGCTTCTTGGAGGATTAAATCCCTAAGCCCTCCAAAAATTGGAACCCAGATCCTCTCATTAAATCTAAGGATTCCATCCTTTCTAGGCGTTAACTGATCAACAGTTCTGCCTAATCCTTCATTAGGAGCATTAGTTTCTAATAGAGCTTGCTTTTGCGCACCTAATAGCTTCTCACTTAAACTATTTCTGAGCTCAATGCTTTTGGCGTTAATCCTTATAGGTTTAAGCCGTCCTTGCAACTTAAGGCGTCAGCAACTACATTTGCCTTGCCTGGATGGTAGTGAATCTCGCAATCATAATCATTAAGCGTTTCCATCCATCGGCGTTGTCGCATGTTCAATTCTTTCTGATTGAATAGATGCTGGAGGCTTTTATGTTCTGTGTATATAATACACTTTGTGCCATATATATAATGTCTCCATAGCTTTAGTGCAAATACAACAGTACCCGATTCCAAATCATGGGTGGTGTAATTCCTTTCGTGCACCTTTAAGTGTCGTGATGCGTAGGCAATCACTTTGCCTTTTTGCATTAGCACACAGCCCATGCCAGTGTGCGATGCATCAAGTAGACTACAAATTCCTCAATACCCTCAGGTAGAGATAACACAGGAGCATTGCTCAACTTTTTTTAGAATCTCAAAGGATTCATGTTGTTTCCGACCCCAATTAAATTTAACATTCTTACAGGTCAAGGTAGTCAAAGGAGTGGCTATCCTCGAAAAGTTCTCAATGAACCTCCTATAGTAACCGGCCAATCCTAGAAAACTACGAATCTCCGATGGGGTTTTGGGTACTTCCCAATTCATTATGGCCTCTATTTTGGCGGGATCCACTTGGATACCATGCTCACTTACCATATGTTCAAGGAATTGGACTTCTCTAAGCCAAAACTCACACTTAGAGAACTTAGCATAAAGCTTCTCTTGCCTTGGCAATTCTAAGATCCACCGAAGATGTTTCTCATGATCCGGTAGGTTATGAGAGTAGATAAGTATGTCGTCTATGAAGACAATAACAAACTTATCCAAATATGGTTTGTAGACTCTATTCATGAGATCCATGAATGCTGCAGGTGCATTTGTGAGCCCAAAAGGCATCACCAAGAATTCAAAATGACCATATCTGGTCCTGGAGGCAGTTTTAGGAACATCTTCACTTCTAACCTTAAATCAATCTTGGAGAAATAACTCACCCCTTGAAGTTGGTCGAATAAATCGTCGATCTTGGGCAAGATAACGGTTCTTGATCGTTATCTTGTTCAGCTCACAGTGATCAATGCACATCCACATTGAACCGTCTTTCTTCTTAACGAAGAGGATAGGAGCTCCCCAAGGCGAGGAACTAGGCTGTATAAAGCCTTTCTCTAAGAGTTCATCTAATTGTGTCCTTAACTCCTTTATTTCTGTTGGTGCTAGCCTATATGGAGCACTGGCAATAGGTGCTGATCCTAGCAGGATATCAATTCTAAATTCTACTTGCCTATCAGGAGGTAGGCCTGGTAATTCTTCGGGAAAGACATCGGAATACTCCAAAATAACTGGAAGGTCTTCAATGTTCGGCTTAGGCTCGTTAATAGTGACTTGTACAATGTAAATGACACAACCTCTCCCTAAACACTTGGATGCCTTAATAACGACACCTTGTCTGGCAATCTATAGTGTGAATCTCCAGGGATGGTGATCATTTCACTGGTGGGGTTTTAATTTCGATGAGTTTCTTATCGCAGGTAATGTGGGCTTGGTTATGAGATAACCAATCCATGCCTAAAACTACATCGAACCCCGCCAATTTCATTGGCAAAAGAGAGATAGGAATGGAATGATTCTTAATGGATATAGAACATCCATCAAGAATGAAAGATGCTGATTCTAAACTTCCATCAGCAAGTTCTATCTCATAAGTTTTATCTAGAGTTCTTATGGACAAGTTTAATAGTTCACTAAACTTATGATAAACAAAAGATCTATCTGCACCTGAATCGAAAAAAACTCTAGCATAAATATTGTTAATGAGGAATGTACCTGATATGACATTGTTGTCATTAACAGCCTCTCTTGTAGTCATCTGAAAGGCACGAGCATTCCCCTTCTTGGCCTCTCCAGGCTTCGCATTATTATTCTTAAGGTTCTTAGGGCAGTTAGTCTTAATGTGCCTTTTTTCATTAGCATCCTTAAGATCCTTGCATTTAGAGTCTTATGCCCCTTTCTCTTACAGATGCCACAGGGTTTGGCTTGTGGATCATAACTACACTATCCCCAGTGCCTACGGTTGCAAGTATTGCATGTTGGCGTCATAGTCGACTTACCTTGGTTCCTTTTGAACCCAAATCTCCATTTATTTTTCTTATTAAACTTTTGGGAGTTATCATCTTCTCTCTTTCTTTTCCCGTCAGTTTCAGACTTAACTGACTTTTGCCTCACTAGATCAAGGGTGAGGGATAGGGATAGGTCAACAGCAGACATATAGGTACTAGGCTGAGCAGCCTTTACCATACCCTTAATTTCAGGAGCTAACCCATTGATAAAATGCACAATGCGTTTGGTTTCAGGGGTGATTAGATAGGAAACTAACCTAGATAGGGAGTTAAAGTCAGAAACGTACTTCCGACAATTTAGGTTTTTCATCGAAAGAGACAAGAAGTCTGTCTCTAGTTTCTCCACCTCATGAGGTGAGCAGTACGTTTCCTTAACAAGGTCCGCAAACTTGGTCCATCCCAAGTTATACAGGTGTACTTTTCCTGTTGACTGGACCATGGCCTTCCACCATATTAGGGCATCGCCCTTGAAGGATTGGGATACAAACTTCACCACATTCTTATCAGCACAACCGCTGATATCTACAATAGTTTCCATCTCATCAAGCCATCTCAAGGCTTCTACTGCTCCCCTTTCTCCATTAAAATCTCGGGGCTTGCAGGAGACAAAGTATTTATAGGTACATCCATCTTTAGAAGAATGGGACTTATCATTGAATTCTAGTTTCTTTGGTTCGCTCTTCGCATTTGAAGAGTGGACAGAGCTCTCCTTTCGAGCTGATGATGGTGGAATAGATAAAGGTTTGGAGCGAGTAGCGCCCACTTCCTTAAATTTCTCCATGGCTTTTTCCATGGCTTTTCTGATAGTTGCATCAATGCGAGCTTGGAAATCATCATTATTGATGGCTATATTTTCAGCTTTGTCAGTACTCTTATCACGGCGATTACTTTGCTCCTCATCTAATAACCATATAGGCTATAAAGTTGGGATATATAAATCCATTGCCTATTTGAACCAGTGTGCATGGAATCAAAACTATCAGGCTTAACATTTTAAATGAATGTTATCTATATTTGGCCTAGGTCTCAAAAGGACCATCAAAGGCAAATTACAATTTGGACATAGTCCATATATTATTAGACAGTGGATCGTAATGTCACAACTATCATTGTCATTAGACAATTATAAGTAGCTCATAGGCTTGTCACGAAGGACATTAAAATATGGCATATTGGCTTGTCACTAAGGACATATAAGAATGCGGCACATTGGCATGTCACTAATGGACATAAAATATGGCACATTGGCCTGTCACTAATGGACATAAAAATACAGCACATTGGCATGTCACTAATGGATATAAAAATACGACACATTGGCTTGAAACAAATCAGTTAACATCAACTAGATGTTTAAGATAGATAATCATCATCTTGATGATATTAGTCATGATCTCATTGATCATATAGACTTATGAGGCTTGAGCATAGCTCACCACCTTGGACAGGGAACCATAAGGTTACAACTGTCGTCTTAATTGATAATATAATATTGCACGAAGGCAAATCATCACTAATGGATGTTTAATTTTTGGTCCGTAGACACTACATCACTAATGGATGTTTAATTATGGCCCGTAGGCACTACATCACTAATGGATGTTTAGTTATGGCCCGTAGGCACTACATCACTAATGGATGTTTAGTCATGGTCCATAGGCATTACATCACTAATGGATGTTTAGTTATTATCATTGCATTGATGATATCAGCCGAGATCAAATTTGATCACATAGGCTATATAATAGGTTAGGACATAGTCCATTTACCTAGATGGTTAGTGTGGTTCCTCAAGTCACACTACCATGAGTATGAACATTCCTGAATGTTAACATAGGAGTATCTTTAATGGTCGATTAATAGTCACGGTCGTATTGACCTTAACGACTTGGAGGCTTGAACATAGTCCACCACCTCTGGATAGAAGGATAATTCTTCCTTAACTATCATGATAGAAGGCTATTCATCCTTAACTATCATTTATAATTTGGCCAATTAATATGGACTTTTCCATTTGGCTAATCAAAACCATTAAGATCTTTTGGAATTATATAGCTGATCATAAATTTCGAGTAAAAATCGAGACGATCGCTTGAAGAGGATGGGTACATATATATATAATTCCAAAATATTTCATTAAATAATAATAGAAAGTACAATACTTGAAATAAATAAATAAAACTAATTGTCCAGGCAAGGACTAAAAGAAATAACTTGTCCACGCAGGGACTAAAGAAATAACAATGTCCACATAGGGACTTAACATAATAAAAGTAAAGACTTCACTCGTCCTTCTTTCCCTTAAGCAACTTGGAGAGCTTCTTATTCATCTTCTTCTCCGTCTTCTCCGCTTGTTGCTGCATTTCTTTCATTCGTTCTAAGGCCTCGTTAATGGCCTCGAGTTGTGGCGGAGGTTGTGGTTGTGGTTGTGGCATCATAGGATACTGGTACCCATAAGTTGGATATCCAGTAGGTGGATAAGCAGGTGGGAAAGGAGATGGGTAAAGTGTTTTATGCATGACCGCTTGCATATAAGGGTCATGCGAAAGCGCTTGATAGTCTACTAGCCAGATGGGTTAAAAGGGTCATATCCAGACATATCCGGATATGTAGGAATAGGGTTATTAAAACCCGATGGTGGTGGTTGAACCACTGGTGGTAGTGTCGGTTCCACCACAGGTGAAGCATTGGAGGGTCCACCCATTTATGGATCCTCTTGAATGGTTGGGTAAGGTTTGGGCAAAGGTGGCAGCGATCCCGCCCGTTGGCCCGCACGTACCGACATACATGCTCCTCTTTTTCTCCTTGGCGGTTCAGGTGGCGGTTGAGGTTGGTCCACCTATTCCATGTGGACGTCTTCATTGAAAGAGACAAAAAGTCTGTCTCTAATTTCTCCATCTCATGAGGTGGGAAGTAAGTTTCCTTGACTAGGTCCACACACTTGGACCATCCCAAATTATACAGTTGCACTTTACCTGTAGACTGGATCATGGCTTTCCACCAGATTAGGGCATCGCCCTTAAAGGAATGTGATACATATTTGATCACATCCTTATTAGCACAGCCGCTGATATCTACGATTGTCTCCATCTCATCCAGCCACTTTAAGGCTTCCACAGCTCCTTTCTCCCCATTAAAGTCTCAGGACTTGCAAGAGATGAAATACTTATAGGTACATCCGTCTTTAAGAGAACGAGACCTATCAGCAAAATCTATTTTCTTTGGTTCACTCTTCGCATTCGAAGAGTGAACTGAGCTCTCCTTACGAGCTGAGGATAGGGTAATCGATAATGGTCTAGAGTGAGTAGCACTCGATTCTTTAAGCTTTTCTATGGCCTTTCCCATGGCCCTTTCAACATCCGCATCAATGCGAGCTTGGAAATTATCATTATTAATATCTCTGTTTTCGGCATTGTTAGAATTAACATCCCGGTGACTACTTTGTGCCTCATCCGAGTTAGCCATCTTTTGAGCTTTTGTTCTATACACCAATAAAATTTCCCTTAGCCATGGTATAACAACCATATTGGCTTTAAACATTGGATATAACAATCCATTGCCTAAACTAGTGTGAATAACATCACAACTCTTAGGCTTATCATATTTATATTTGGCATAGGTCTTAATGGGACCATCAAATGCAAATTAAAATTTGGACATAGGTCATATATTACTAGATAGTGGATCGTAATGTCACAACTGTCATTGTCGTATTCGACAATTATATTTAGTTCTTAAGCTTGTGATGAAGAACATAAAATTTATGGCACATACGCATGTCACTAACGGACATAAAATATGACACATAGGCCTGTCACTAACGGACATAAAATATGGCACATAGGCCTGTCACTAATGGATATAAAATATGGCACATATGCCTGTCAGTAGTGGACATAGAATTTAGACAGGGGGTTATATTACCCACATTTGTCATTGTCATTTGACAATGTAATATTGCTCAAAGGCAAATCATCACTAAATGGATGTTTAATCATAGCCCCAAGGGCAATACATCACTAATGGATGTTTTATCATAGCCCCAAGGGCAATACATGACTATTGGATGTTTAATCATAGCCCCAAGGGCAATACATCACTAATGAATGTTTTATCATAGCCCCAAGGGCAATACATCACTAATGGATGTTTAATCATAGCCCCAAGGGTAATACATCACTAATGGATGTTTAATCATAGCCCCAAGGGCAATACATCACTAATGGATGTTTTATCATAGCACCAAGGGTAATACATCACTAATGGATGTTTAATCATAGGCCCAAGGGCAATACATCACTAATGGATGTTTTATCATAGCCCCAAGGGCAATACTTCAATAATGGATGTTTAATCATATCCCCAAGGGCAATACATCACTAATGGATGTTTTATCATAGCCCCAAGGGCAATACATCACCAATGGATGTTTTATCATAGCCCCAAGGGCAATACATCACTATGGATGTTTATTATCATCGCATTGATGATATTAGCCGGGATCAAATTTGATCACATAGGCTATATAAGGCTAGGACATAGTCTATTACCTTTAAAGCTAGTTTGATTCCTCAAGTCACACTACCAGGAGTATGAACATTCCTGAATGTTAACATAAGAGTATCTTAATGGTTGATTAATAGTCCCGATCTCATTAACCTTAACGACTTAGAGGCTTGAACTTAAGTCCACCACCTCTGGATAGAAGGATAACTTTCCTTAACTATCCTGATAGAAGGTCCTTTATCCTTAACTATCATTTATAATGTTGGCCAATTATGTGGTTTGTGCCACTTGGCTAATCCACACCATTAAGATCTTTTTGGAATTATATCGCAGAGCATAAATTTCGAGTAAATCAAGACGCTCGCTTGAAGAGGATACATACATATATATATATATATATATATATAATTCCAAAAGTACTTCATTAAATTTCAAATAGAAATTACAATCCATGCAAGGACTTAAAGGAATAAAAATGTCCACGCAGAGACTAAGGAAATAACAATGTCCTCGCAGGGACTAACATAAGTTATTAGAAGAGACTTCACTCGTCCTTCTTTCCCTTGACTAACTTGGAGAGTTTCTTGAAGAACTTGTTTGTCTTCTTCTCTGTTTTCTCCGCTTGTTGTTGCATTTCTTTCATCCGTTCCAAGGCCTCATTAATGGCCTCGAGTGGCGGCGGAGGTTGTGGTTGTGGTATACTAGGGTATTGATACCCATAACTTGGATATCCGGTAGGTGGATAAGCAGGTGGGAAAGGAGACGAGTAAAGTGCGTTATGCATGACCGCTTGCATGTAAGGGTCATGCGACCATGCTTGGTAATTAACTGGTGTAGACAGGTTAAAAGGATCATATCCAGACGTGTCTGGATATGTGGGGATTGGGTTACTATAACCCGATGGTGGTGATTGAACCGTAGGTGTTGGTGTTGGTTCCACCACAGGTGAAACATTAGAGGGTCCACCCATTTGTGGGTCCTCTTGAATTATGGGGTAGGAGTTGGGCAAAGGTGGCAGCGATTCCGACCTTTGACCTGCACGTACTGACATACGTGCTTCACGCTTCCTCCTTGGTGGTTCAGGTGGTGGTTCAGGTTGGTCCACAGTTCCATCTGAACGTCTTCTTGCATCGGAGGTGGTTGAGAGTGATGGGAAGGAGTGTTGCCGAAGGTAAATTAATTCCAATATTGGTCCCATTCGTTAAGACCTTGGTATGGCAATCTGGCGTAAGAGTTCGAATAGTTTGAGATTTCTATGGGATGCGTATGCGATCCCGACGGCAGCATTTCCGGGTCGGAGTCCTCGTCCATGGGGTTTGGTTGGTCCAACTAATTTTGGTCGGCTGAAGGTGTATTTATATATTCGTTTGGATTAAACTCATCATGGTAAGAATGATGAGAGTGATGGGAGTGGTGCGAATGGTATGAGTGGTAAGAACTTTGAGTGTAGGTAGGCGAATGTTGGGCAAATGGCCATGAATCTCCCGAGTCCTCATAGGGGTGCGGGTGATGGGGATGTGAAGGGATCTGTCCTGATGGTCCTCCCTCATGGGTCCTTTTCCTCGTCCTCTCACTCTTGGCGGCATTCTCCTGTTAAACTCAATTCAAAAACAATACTAATAACATAATAATGAAATGAGTAATCCTAGGTCAAAGCCTAGACTCGAAAGTCTAAGGAATGTGCACGTGTAAGTTTGAGATTAAACACAAGAAGGATAGTGTTTAATTCTCTCAAACGTTGGCTCTGTTACCAACCTGTCACACCCCGGATTTCCAACCCAAATCCATACACCAGTGGGCCCGAGTGGGGAGTATCGTGACGTCAGTTGATAATCATCATAGTCAATAAAACACGACACAACGGAAGTCTTGGAGCAAAATTACTATTACAAAGCAAATGTTCGAAATACAAATAATATACAGGCTCGTAATAGAAGTACCACAGGCGGATCGTAAAATGTACAATGAAAGAATATAAAACAGACTTTAGGGCAGATCTAAGGAGTTGCAAGATCCTCTTATTTCACTACCGAGCAGCTTCCGGCCTATTTTGTATTGTACCTGCAGCTTAGTCTTTTGAAAATACGTCAGCTTTCGCTGGTAAATACACCCGACTGGCTCATTTTGAAAACATTTTAGAAATTTGATTTAAGTGCATATGGCACAAATCTTTTATAACTTGGGAAAGTTACTTTGTAACCTTGTTAACAGGTTCACATGTTTGTCTATACATACAGGGCCCAGTACAGAGACCGAGACATGATTAAATACACACCACTTATAACTCACAAAGGAGTTATCCCCAACGTCTTGGGTAATTTACATTTGAGCGTCTGTCAGGTGTATGCCTACACCCCGCGCTAAGGTCGTGGCCAATATCTAATGTAATGAGCCGAGGATATCCAGGACACAGTAATTTAACCCGATGTTTAAGTTATCAAACAAAACTGATTAAAACAGAATATGTGGATTTACTAGCCACAATCCGGCATTCGATTGATCCCATTTCTGACTAAGCGGTAATAATTTATCGTATCCCAAGCCCATATAGGGAAAATAAGTCAAGAGTATTTACCTGAATTAGCCTTGTTTAAAATGCTAGATTATATCTCAGCCGTATTCAAAATGAGATAAGTGCAGATAGCATTATCTGAAAGCTCTAGTCTGGATTATGGCATAAGCTAACCAATTAAATACTAATGGTCTTATTTAAGTCATAGACTTAGACCGAGTAGTGTACATGATCAAAACGTATAACGCTTGATTAAACGATGATCAGATAGAATGTAGTTTAAACCCGACAAGTGCTTTGACTTGTATAAAATGGGTAAACAATTAACATTCAGGATTTTGAGTTTAAAATGATAAGGTTAAACCCGTTTTGGTTAAATTCCGTAAACTCGTCACGTATAATTAACCATATGCATATAAGCGATATCGGGTAACCAGATAAGTCATGGATAAGCTCTATATGCCATTATATTTTAAATAAGTTGTAATATCAGTAGGATATCAACTTTTATGCCCGTTTTAAAATGAAACTATGCCTCATAAGGGCATTTTGGTAATTTCATATTGTACAAAAGGAACTTGATTATATTTAATGTTATAACCACAAGTATTATGCAAAATTAATATATTTATGATATAATATCAGTAGGATATTAACTTTATGTGTAATTTATCTTTTTTGACCAAACTATGCACCGAAGGGGTATTTTGGTAATTTTACACAAAGTTGTCACACCCCGTAATTTCAACCAAACACCGGTGGGCCCGGGTGGGGAATATCGTGATGTAAGTTGATATCATCATAGTCAATTAAACACAGAACAACGGAAGTCTTGTAGTTTAAATTACTATTACAAACCAAATGTTCAAAGTACGAAGAATAATATACAGACGGCTTGTAATAAAGATCCACAGGCGGATCGTAAAATGTACAAAAATGTATAACAGACTTCGGGCAGATCTAAGGATTTTCAAGATCCTCTTATATCACTACCGAGCAGCTGTCACACCCCGACCCGCAGCGGAAAAGGTGATCGGGGCATGATTGGGTTATCATCAAAGCTCATGACATTTATTTTAACGTTTCATATTCATTAATACACTTTAATGGAAAATTACAATCAATATTACATCATGTCATAAACATCAATCTAGGCTTCATTGTTTTCTTCTAAGGCATTTCCTATGTTTTCCTTGCTTCATCCTGTTCACCTGTATCATGTGTAAAAATGATTTTTGGATCAACAAAAAGTTGGCGAGTGAATCCTATGGAAAACATTTGAGCAAGTTTATTTAATTGATAATAAAATTAAGTGCACAACCACACATGAGTAAAAATAGATGTAAACTTATACACCAATCATTTAATATTAAATAATGCACACATGAAAAATAATGGATCGTTTTGAGGCACGCGTTGCTCAACTCGTCTCTCACGAGGAACTGATAGGCCTAATGAATGATTTGCATAAACTTGACAATATAAAATATATAAATACAAGCAACATAAACTAAATAATACACACACGAACAATAATGGATTTGTTTTGAGGCGCGCGTTACTCAACTCGTCTCTCACGAGGAACTGATGGGCCTAATGAATGATTTGCATAAACTTGACAAAATGAAATACATAACTACAAGCAATATATACAATCTAAGTTTAGATCACAATATGGTATGGCACAAGTTTAAATAAACGAGTTAATTTTGTGACACATGACACACCCCAAAACGTGTAAAATAAAAGTGGAGTTGTAAGATTCACTCACATTGGGTGCGTTCGGTTGATAATGTTGAATGCACGCGAAGTTGGATTTAACCACGAGTGAAACTAACCTAGATAATGGCATAATGGTTTGGTAAGTGAACGGGTTTTATTAATCCATTTTAGTAGAATTGTTGGGTGTATTTTTGTGAGTTTAAGGCTATTTTCTAACCTTAAAAATGTTATTTTTAAGTATTTTTAATTGATTTTTAAATAAAATAAATAAATAAAATAATAAAAAATGTTGACTTTTTGACCGTTGACCGTTGACCATTGACCATTGACTTTGACTGTTGACCGGTTCGTATGTGTAATTGTATGCGCTGAGTGAGGCTCGAACCCGAGACCTCCCGTACGCGTGCACGCAGCTCTACCAACTGAGCTACGTGTCTAACCCGAAATATTTCTGTTTATATTTATATATTAATTGAATTAAACAGAAAATCATTTATTTTAAAAACAATTTTAAAGCATCGAACCGGGGCGCTCCACAGGTCTCGAACCCGGGACCTGTGGGTTGAGTTAACACACAGTCCACCGCTGGACTGTGTGTCTAACTTGTTAAATAAACCGATTTTTATTATACTTATATACAAACTAAATATTTTCATTTCTGTTTTAAATAAAAAGTTTAATAATTGTCCAGACCGGTGTGGTAGCCCGGACTCGAACTCGTGTCCTGTGATTAAACATTCACACAGTCCACCACTGGACTGTGTGTCTATCTTGGTTATTATTCCGGTTATTATTAAACTTAACATCTTACGCAGTGACTCCGGTTCGGTTAAAAAAAAGAACATTTTTATTAGGACGAAGGTGCGCGGGACAAGATTCAAACTCGAGACGTAAGCGTGTTTAATGTGCACACAGTCCACCGCTGGACTGTGTGTCTAACCCGAGTTATATCGTGATTTAAATTAAACTTATAGACAACAGCAAACTTCGTCTTCTTCGTTGGATATAACCAGAACTAACGTCCGACTGATTCATCGATTTTATCAAGTTTCTTTAGTGTGTTATGATTAATTATAGGTGAGATAAATGAAAAGAATGAAAGACTAAGCGTTAGATATACTGAAATTGGACTCCTCTGTTTCTCCGGCGGAACTCCGATGTCAGCAGACTATTTCGGCGACTTGTGTCTTGCGGCAGAGAGTCTTCAACGAGCTTGAGATGAATGTGGGTGGCTTCGGTATGAGTTTTGAGTGTTCAGTGTTTAGAGTAAGGCACAGAAGTGAAAAACCCGGTTTTCCGGCGATTTGCAGGAGATTTCCGGCGAGTGAGTTTTCGTCGAGAAAGGGTGCGGTTTTGAGCAAAAAGGCTACCAGTGGATTGTGGGTGAATTTATAGGGAGGAATCGAGATGTATAGAGTCGGATTTCAGGCTTGATTCAAAGTCATTACGTTTTTCGGTGGTTATAGCTTGTGTCGCGGGTTCAGGCGTCGGTTATAACCGATGATGAGATTAAAGTTTAAGTTAAAACAGAAGTAACCGTCCAAACTTGGCGAGTTAGTCGGGATTTCCGACGACTGCAATTGGGCGCGTCGATTTTGAATTCGATATTTATGATATGAATTAATTGTTTCCATTAATTAACAAGAAACACTAGTGGCGCAGTGGTTGGATGGTTATGTGTTAAGTTGTTTGCTGAAACGCTTGCTGACCCGGGTTCGAAACCCGGCAGCTGCTTTTTATTTTTATTTCATTATTTTTAACAGTTTTTCAAAAAAAAATTATATATTCCAATATACTTATTAATTATGTATCGTTTAAAAATAATTTGGGCATTAAATATGCAACGAAATTTTTAACTGATTGTTCGGTTAATAAACGGAGCGGGTTTGGTAAATCCGTTTTTTGACGGATGTTACAGTATCCCCTGCTTTTTAGAAATTTCGTCCCGAAATTTAAGTAGTGATATATTTGACTAAAAATGATGGTGTTTAGTTTGACAGTTACATGCTTAGAAAAAGTGTAAGGGTTTAAGTTTTTGTTTAAGGCGGTAACGTCCCTTGTAAGGGTTAAGTACCCTGTTACAGGAATCGCTTTTTGTTGCCTACGGTAAAAATATCGATAAGCAGAGTTGATTCGCTAAATATGATATCATGCGTAAGAGTTTTGATATGTTTGGAAGGATGTGGTTATATCCTAAAGCAAAACTTCTAATACTACAACCTACATGGAACTTCTCATAACCGTCTAACAATACCTCTGATCCTTTGACAAGAATACTTATATATAGGAAGTACCAGCGGCGTATCCACCATATTCTTGTCAAATTTTCATTGGTTTTATCAGTAAGTTATGATTGGTCCTATGATGTAACTCTAGAACATAAATAACACAACAACCAATATTTGAGTCTCAATTCTGATAGCATACATGTTTGATTTGTGACAGTTCCTCTCTCGTTTGTTGTGATGGAGAGGTTAGTCTATGTAGAAATAGAACACAATCCAATTTCTTTAAATGGCAAGATGATATAAATGTAACACAAATTTTAACCAAGGCAATACTAAATCCTACATGGAACTTCTCATAACCGCCTGATAATACCTCTGATCCTTTGGCAAGAATACTTATATATAGGAAGTACCAGCGGCGTATCCACCATATTCTTGTCAAATTTTCGTTGGTTTTATCCACAAGTTATGATTAGTTACCAAGAAATTACTAAATCCTACACAGAACTTCTCATAACCGCCTGACAATGCCTCTGAACCTTTGACAAGAATACTTATATATAGGAAGTACCAGCGGCGTATCCACCATATTCTTGTCAAATTTTCATTGGTTTTATCAGTGAGTTATGATTGGTTCTATGATATAACTCTAGAACATAAATAAACACAACAACCAATATTTGAGTCCACATTCTGATAGCATACATGTTTGAATGATGACAACACCTCTCTCGTTTGTTGTGATGGAGAGGTTAGTCATTGTGGATGTGAGACATAGCTCAACTTCTTTAAATGATGAAATTGAATACGCTGAAATGTATAATGAACAAACTTCAACCAAAACATACTAAATCCTACATGGAACCTCTCATAACCGCCTGATAATGCCTCCGATCCTTTGACAAGAATACTTATATATAGGAAGTACCAGCGGCGTATCCACCATATTCTTGTCAAATTTTCATTGACTTTATCCGCAAGTTATGATTAGTTCTATGTGACTCTACAACAAACACAACAACCACAAGATCATACTGCATGTACTGAAAATGTAAAATGTATGTGCGATCAAGGCTCAATCAAACGGAGCCGATCGTATTGCATGTAATGAAAATGAAAAATGTCTGTGCGATCAAGGCTCAATCAAACGGAGCCGATCGTATTGCATGTACTGAAAATAATAAACAATAATCACACCAACGGTTTATACATGGAACCTCTCATAACCGCCTGATAATGCCTCCGATCCTTTGACAAGAATACTTATATATAGGAAGTACCAGCGGCGTATCCACCATATTCTCATCAAATTTTCATTGACTTTATCCGCAAGTTATGATTAGTTCTATGTGACTCTATAACAACACAACAACCAAAACTTACTAAATCCTGCATGGAACCTCTCATAACCGCCTGATAATGCCTTTGATCCTTTGACAAGAATACTTATATATAGGAAATACCAGCGGCGTATCCACCATATTCTTGTCAAATTTTCATTGGTTTTATCAGTAAGTTATGATTAGTTCTATGTGACTCTACAACAAACACAACAAAATGAAAAATGTCTGTGCGATCAAGGCTCAATCAAACGGAGCCGATCGTATTGCATGTATGAAAATGAAAAATGTCTGTGCGATCAAGGCTCAATCAAACGGAGCCGATCGTATTGCATGTATTGAAAATAATAAACAATAATCACTCATACAGTTTATACATGGAACCTCTCATAATCGCCAGATAATGCCTCTGATCTTTTGGCAAGAATACTTATATATAGGAAGTACCAGCGGCGTATCCACCAAATTCTTGTCAAAGTTTCATTGGCTTTATCCTTAAGTTATGGTTGGTTCTATGTGATTCTAAAACATAAAGAAAAACATAAAACTAAACGATTGGAGTTGAATCTGGATTTTCGGTGAAGAGGACTAGTTGGGTATCTTCGTTTGGGCCGTCATTATCTTCGACAGGATTGGCGTTGATGTTGAAAACTCTTCCTCTTGCTGGTGGCCTAGTGGTTGGGTTTTCTTGATTTACTTGGTTAACTGGGTTTGATTGAGCTTGAGCGTTTATGATGTTAACCAATCGAGGGCACGTGTTTCTATAGTGGGTAGGGTCGCCACAATTGAAACAAGCTCTAACATATGGGAACATGGGTATTGGGGTTGTTGATAGGTTTGGATCATGTCTTGAGTAGGGGGAGAGATTTGGTTTTGAAAGGTGCGGCAAACCTTGCTCAAATGACCATAGCGTCCACAAGTTGCACATAGTCGACAAGGTAAGGTAAGGGGATGGTGATAAAAACAGGTGTTACATCGAGGGTGAGGTCCAAGATATGGTTTCTTATTTGGGTAAGTTGAGTTGGGTGCCACTTGGGTGATTGGGATAGCTTGGATGGGTATGGCGTGTGAAATTGGTTGATTTCGTTGGATAGTAGCGAAAAGTTGCCCGTCTCTTTTTCTCTTAGAATTGGGTTGAAAAGGGGATTCGGTTTGGGTGGAGTTTGAAGTTTCAGTCGATGCTTTATCCTTCTTCTTCTCCTCCTTGAAGTCTTTGTTCCGGATTTGGTTCTCGGTGAGCTCTGTAGCTAGCTCCATTGCTGCTTCCAAAGTTGCAGGCGTGGTACTTATTACAGAGTCTTGAATCTTTGACGGAAGACCTCGAATGTAGTGCTCAATCAAACGGTAGAGGGGAGTGAACAAGTTGGGAACCATTTGATTTAACTCGAGGAATCTTTTGTTGTACGTGGTGTGGTCGCCTTCCTTTTGCTTCAACGAATAGAACTCATCTTCTAATTTCTTGATTTCGCTCCTTGGGCAAAATCGTCTGGTCATGATTTCCTTCAATTCATTCCAAGTTAAAGTCATAGCATCTTCAACACCTCGTTTGGCCTTCTCTGTATTCCACCAAGTAAGTGCTATTCCATATAAACGACCGGTAGCATATCGCACTTTGCGGTCATCAAGGCAATCGCAGTTTAGAAAAGTGTTCTCCATTTCTTCAAACCAATGGAGGAGAGCGGTGACACCTTCAGTCCCTTCGTATTTCGGAGGGTCGCATGATTTGAAATGCTTGTAGGTGCATTTAGTGGTATTTGGGGGAGGGTTGATAACGTTTTGATCTTCTTGGTTGACAGGATTAGGTAAGTGCTTGTTGGACTTGGATTACAATGTTGGGTATTACGGCAGCCATTTGTTGAGCGATTAGGGCAGCCATGCGCTCGCGAGCTTTTCCTGCTCTCATCTTCCTACGGGCGAGGTTAGAAGACATCTACAAGGAATACGCATCATGAGTATGAGTTGGATGTTTTTTTTGGGATCATGGGTCGCACTAGGAATGAACATTCATAAAATAAATATAGAAAAATAAATCTACTACATCCATAGGATGTCTTGGGCTTTGCTCGTCATTAGGCCCTACATGCCGCCATACTTCACCTTCGTAATCATGTGGGCCCCCATGAATACCGGGTTTTTCATATGGTTCGCATGTGTTAGCCTGGTTACGTACACTAAAACCCGGAGAAAATCGAGAAATATGTATATAACGTATGATATTCGGAATGTGTCCAGGTGTAGACACGGTGACACCTCAAAGTGGGTTAGTTCGAACGACGTTTGGTGTGGCATGCTTTGGCCTAATAGGTCCTTCGTACTCTCATCGTTAGTCCCCAGTTAGGCAAACTGGTCCGTTATATTGGATTTATACGAATGCCAACCTAGACAGGACGTTCCGACTACCGGTACTTGTACCCTTCCAGTTACTACATGCCCGACGCAGAACTTACTTTGATGAGATTTGAAAATTGCAACAAAATCTTTGAATAACAAAAGTATGAAGATGATTTGAATATGTGAATATTGTAATATGTATGATGAATGTGTATATAAGTATGTATGTTTGACTGTAAGTATAAATAAATATGAAACAAATAAACATCACAAGTTTGTATGTAACCACCTAAACAATTAGAATTTAGGCAAACTATAGTATAGGCTCTAAGGGTCTAATAACCTATCCTATATCCCTATAGTCATGGCTCTGATACCAATCTGTCACACCCCGACCCGCAGCGGAAAAGGTGATCGGGGCATGATTGGGTTATCATCAAAGCTCATGACATTTATTTTAACGTTTCATATTCATTAATACACTTTAATGGAAAATTACAATCAATATTACATCATGTCCTAAACATCAATCTAGGCTTCATTGTTTTCTTCTAAGGCATTTCCTATGTTTTCCTTGCTTCATCCTGTTCACCTGTATCATGTGTAAAAATGATTTTTGGATCAACAAAAAGTTGGCGAGTGAATCCTATGGAAAACATTTGAGCAAGTTTATTTAATTGATAATAAAATTAAGTGCACAACCACACATGAGTAAAAATAGATGTAAACTTATACACCAATCATTTAATATTAAATAATGCACACATGAAAAATAATGGATCGTTTTGAGGCACGCGTTGCTCAACTCGTCTCTCACGAGGAACTGATGGGCCTAATGAATGATTTGCATAAACTTGACAATATAAAATATATAACTACAAGCAACATAAACTAAATAATACACACACGAACAATAATGGATTTGTTTTGAGGCGCGCGTTACTCAACTCGTCTCTCACGAGGAACTGATGGGCCTAATGAATGATTTGCATAAACTTGACAAAATGAAATACATAACTACAAGCAATATATACAATCTAAGTTTAGATCACAATATGGTATGGCACAAGTTTAAATAAACGAGTTAATTTTGTGACACATGACACACCCCAAAACGTGTAAAATAAAAGTGGAGTTGTAAGATTCACTCACATTGGGTGCGTTCGGTTGATAATGTTGAATGCACGCGAAGTTGGATTTAACCACGAGTGAAACTAACCTAGATAATGGCATAATGGTTTGGTAAGTGAACGGGTTTTATTAATCCATTTTAGTAGAATTGTTGGGTGTATTTTTGTGAGTTTAAGGCTATTTTCTAACCTTAAAAATGTTATTTTTAAGTATTTTTAATTGATTTTTAAATAAAATAAATAAATAAAAATAATAAAAAAATGTTGACTTTTTGACCGTTGACCATTGACCATTGACTTTGACTGTTGACCGGTTCGTATGTGTAATTGTGTGCGCTGGGTGAGGCTCGAACCCGAGACCTCCCGTACGCGTGCACGCAGCTCTACCAACTGAGCTACGTGTCTAACCCGAAATATTTCTGTTTTTAATTATATTTATATATTAATTGAATTAAACAGAAAATCATTTATTTTAAAAACAATTTTAAAGTATCGAACCGGGGCGCTCCACAGGTCTCGAACCCGGGACCTGTGGGTTGAGTTAACACACAGTCCACCGCTGGACTGTGTGTCTAACTTGTTAAATAAACCGATTTTTATTATACTTATATACAAACTAAATATTTTCATTTCTGTTTTAAATAAAAAGTTTAATAATTGTCTAGACCGGTGTGGTAGCCCGGACTCGAACTCGTGTCCTGTGATTAAACATTCACACAGTCCACCACTGGACTGTTAGTCTATCTTGGTTATTATTCCAGTTATTATTAAACTTAACATCTTACGCAGTGACTCCGGTTCGGTTAAAAAAAAGAACATTTTTATTAGGACGAAGGTGCGCGGGACAAGATTCGAACTCGAGACGTAAGCGTGTTTAATGTGCACACAGTCCACCGCTGGACTGTGTGTCTAACCCGAGTTATATCGTGATTTAAATTAAACTTATAGACAACAGCAAACTTCGTCTTCTTCGTTGGATTTAACCAGAACTAACGTCCGACTGATTCATCGATTTTATCAAGTTTCTTTAGTGTGTTATGATTAATTATAGGTGAGATAAATGAAAAGAATGAAAGACTAAGCGTTAGATATACCGAAATTGGACTCCTCTGTTTCTCCGGCGGAACTCCGATGTCAGCAGACTATTCCGGCGACTTGTGTCTTGCGGCAGAGAGTCTTCAACGAGCTTGAGATGAATGTGGGTGGCTTCGGTATGAGTTCTGAGTGTTCGTTGTTTAGAGTAAGGCACAGAAGTGAAAAACCCGGTTTTCCGGCGATTTGCAGGAGATTTCCGGCGAGTGAGTTTTCGTCGAGAAAGGGTGCGGTTTTGAACAAAAAGGCTACCAGTGGATTGTGGGTGAATTTATAGGGAGGAATCGAGATGTATAGAGTCGGATTTCAGGCTTGATTCAAAGTCATTACGTTTTCTGGCGGTTATAGCTTGTGTCGCGGGTTCAGGCGTCGGTTATAACCGATGATGAGATTAAAGTTTACGTTAAAACGGAAGTAACCGTCCAAACTTGGCGAGTTAGTCGGGATTTCCGACGACTGCAATTGGGCGCGTCGATTTTGAATTCGATATTTATGATATGAATTAATTGTTTCCATTAATTAACAAGAAACACTAGTGGCGCAGTGGTTGGATGGTTATGTGTTAAGTTGTTTGCTGAAACGCTGGCTGACCCGGGTTCGAAACCCGGCAGCTGCTTTTTATTTTTATTTCATTATTTTTAACAGTTTTTCAAAAACAAATTATATATTCCAATATACTTATTAATTATGTATCGTTTAAAAATAATTTGGGCATTAAATATGCAACGAAATTTTTAACTGATTGTTCGGTTAATAAACGGAGCGGGTTTGGTAAATCCGTTTTTTGACGGATGTTACAGCAGCTTCCAGCCTATTTCGTATTGTACCTGCATCTTAGTCTTTTGAAAATACGTCAGCTTTCGCTGGTAAATACACCCGACTGACTCATTTTTAAAACATTTTAAAATTATATTTAAGTGCACAGGCCACAAATCTTTTATAACTTGGGAAAGTCAGCGTTGTAACCTTGTTAACAGCTTTACATGTTTGTCAATACATGTGGGGACCAGTACAGAGACCGAGACATGATTCACGTATACACCACTTATGAACCCACGAAGGAGTTATCCCCAACTTGTGGGTAAATATAATTTAGCATTCGCATCTGTCGGGTGTATGCCTACACCCCGTGCTTTGGTCGTGGCCATTATCTAATGTAATGAGCCGAGGATATCCAGGACACGGTCGTTAACCCCCAATGTTTAAGTTATCAAACAAAACTGATCAAAATGGAATATGCGGATTTACTAACCACAATCCGGCATTCGATTGATCCCATTTCCAACCAAGCGGTAATAATTTACCGTAACCCAAGCCGGTATAGGGAAAATAAGTCAAGAATATTTACCTGAGCTAGTCTTGATTAATAATGCAAGATTTAATATTCTCGGCCGTATTCAAAATGAAATAAGTGCAGATAGCATTTACTGGAAGGCTCTAGTCTGGATTATGGCATAAGCTAACCAATTAAAATGCTAATGGTCTTAATTTAAGTCATAGACTTAGACCAACTAGCGTAATAGATCAAAAACGGTACGATACGCTAGATTAAGCGATGACCTGATAGAATGTAGTTTAAACCCAACAAGGACTTAAGACTTGTATAATATGGGTAAACAATTAACATTCCGGAATTTGAGATTAAAATGATAAGGTTAAACCCGTTTCGGTTAATTTTCGTAAACTAGTTAAATATATTTAACCGTATGCATATAAGCGATATCGGGTAACCGGATGAGTCATGAACAAGTTCTATATATCAGTATACTTTAAATAAGTTGTAATATCAGTAGGATATCAACTTACATGCATGAAAAGATTTTGAAACGAAATTATGCCTCATAAGGGCGTTTTGGTAATTATATGTCGTATAAAAGGAACTTGCGTGTATTCTAATGTTATGATCATAAATATTCTGTAAAAAATACTTAATTTGTGATATATTATCAGTAATATAGCACACATAGGTGTGGTTTTTTGTTTAAGACCAAACTATGCACCGAAAGGGCATTTTGGTCATTCAAAAGTATAGTTTACGATATTGTACTAAAATCAGTTTATGATCAGAATATTAACTTCATAATATGTTAATTACATTAACATATCAGTAGGTAATTCATTTGTAAGTTCGTTGTTGATTAAAACCTGGTTTCATGTAAAAAGGGCATTTTAGTCAAAATTTGACATTTTACGGAACTTGTGCATAAACTCATATTATGATTATGATCATGTAATATAACCTCATAGGGTTATGCTACATTGCATTATGATCATAATGTGACCTTAGTTCAGGAGTTAACTAATCTAAGTCGGGTCAGAATCGAAAGTCAAAGCAGAAGTCAAACTTCGTGACTTTCGGTTGCGAACCGACTCTAGGACTGAAATTGACGGATCGAACATGTTCTCACATGTTCTAATAGTTATTACCAACTTGTTTAAGTGTCAAAACCATATTTATAACATATATAAACTCAGATTATGATTTTTATGAAATCTGACTCGTTTGACTTTTTAAAACAATAACTTTGACCCGTCAATTGACCTAATAAACGTGATCTTTAGGAGGTGCCCCTTTAAGGGGTTAATACCTTCCTAATTACGATCACCTAGCCATGTTCATTTCATACAATGTCTGGACCATAATGGTCTTAACCGAAAGTCAAGGCATTTGTTGAAAATGCTTGACTTTTGGCTATTAAAAGCCTATAAAAAGAAAAGAGCAGAGATGGAGCACTTACAGGTGATCCAAGGGAAACTTAGAACTCAAAGGGAAGCTCCTAAATGGTCAGGAACTTCCAAGAGTGTAATAGAGAGGGGAAGAAATGAATGAGCAAAGAATGTGGTGAACTAGTGGGCTATTTATAGTGCAAGGAGGTGTGTGAAGATGAAGCCAGGTGTTAGAGGTGTTTTAGGGTCATCACAAGTGTCTAGCAAGGTGTCAAGAGCTGCAAGAGTGTGGCATTTTGTAGGAGATGTTGCATCTTGATAGAATTTTAGAGTTTTGACACTTTTAGTCCCTCAAGAATAGTTTTGTGGATTGTCATGAATTGTCCCTTGACTTATATTCAATGACATAATGATGCAACTAGGTCTTTTCATTCAACATGAGATGTATTGAAGAAGAGTACGAGCACCCGAACGTTAACGAGTGTCACACTAGGTGCTCTTACGACTTATAAGTGTTTACTAGCTTAAACGCGAAAGATACGAACACTTAGGGTTTCATGGGTTAAATTACCCAAGCTAGTAAATTAAGATGTCCGGTGAAGATGTGTGATACTCAAGAATGGTGAATTAAACGATATCACCTCAAACGAGAATCGTTCGGGTCAAAAAATGACTTAATTATGCAAGGAAAAGGTTATAATAAAGTCTAGGGGCTTTAGGGTTATTAGTTGAAAGTTTATATGGTGCAAAACTGAAGTTCTAAGGCTTCACCGTAAGCTACGGTTGCCAGACCGTAGCTTACGGTTAGTTAAAATTTCTAACCAGAAAGTCTGGATCGTAAGCTACGGTCCCGGACCGTAAGCTACTGTCAGTTTTATTTTTTTTTTAGATTTTTGGATTCGTTTAAGGAGTTGAGTGGCTAACTCATTTGAGGTATTTTCCAAGGGCATTTACACGTGTCGGTTTATTACCGAATACGAATTTTGCGAGGTGTTACAAAAGTTTATAAATTATTTGGGATTCTGAGTTTATATGATGTACCTACTGTAAATATAATTAAATAAGTTTTAAAATCAGTAGGTAACAAGTCTTGGTCAAATAATATGGTTTAAAACCATACTATACGCCGAAACGGCTCTTATGTCGTAAAATGACGTTTTATGCGATATTTAATGAAAATTGATGTTAAGGTCAGATTGAACTGTCTTAGATATGTTATTTAATATAACATATTAGTAGGTAATTGATTTACCTTGAAAAGATTTGATTAAAACCATTTTAATAGCCACAAGGGCTAAATCGTCATTTATCGACGTAATTCAAGGACCTACTTGTAAACTCAGTTTATAATCTGGTTTAACATCCCAAATAATCCTACTTATAATATTATATCATTAGGAAACTTATTTTCAAGTTCATTATCATTAAAACCTTGATTTATGCAAAAAGGTTATTTTAGTCAAAAATGGCATAGTTACGGAACTTGCGTAGAAACTCAGATTCTGATTACGATCATGTAATATAACCTCGATGGTTATGCTACATTATATTCTGATCATAATGCAACTTTAGATCAGTAGCTAACTAATCTAAATCGGGTCAGAATCGAAAGTCAAAGCAGAAGTCAAACTTCACGACTTTCGGTTGTGAACCGACCCTAGAACTGAAAGTGACGAGCCGAACATGTTCTTACATGTTCTAATAATTATTACCAACTTGTTTAAGTGTCAAAACATATTTCATAACATATATAAGATCAATTTATGATTTTCCGAAAAATAGCTTGTTTGACTTTTTAATAACTTAACTTTGACCCGTCAATTGGTCTAGCAAACGTGATCTACAGGAGGTGCCCTTTATAGGGACTAACACCTACCTTATTACGATCACTTAGCCATGTTCGTCACGAACAATGGCTGGACCATAATGGTCTTAACCGAAAGTCAAAGCGTTTTCCATAAAACGCTTGACTTTTGGCTATAAAAGCCTATAAACGAAAATGCACAAGGAAGGAACACTTACAAGAGGTTCCTAGAATGAAATAGAACTAAGTTGGATGCTCCTTTCAGTTAGGAACTTCCAGAGGAGGGAGATATAGTTGAAAATGAGAAAGGTGCAAGTTCAAAGGTTGAACCTTTGCTCCTATTTATTGTTGGAGAGCTTGAAGGAGGTGATGCCAGGTGTTAAGGGGTGTAAGAGGGAGCTTAAAAGTGTCCTAAAATGTGGCATAGCTGTTTGGGAAGCCATGGTTTCGAGAAAATGGTTTTGGCACTTTTGTGTGGTGGCCAAGGAATTTTTCTACAGATACAGGTCTCAGGCGGGCTGCGAGAGGCACAAGCCCTGCCTCTCGCGCCCCTAAACCAGTTTCAAAGTTTGACACTTTTACCCCTGAACTTATTAAACCTTCTAAAAACCTTCTAAACACCTTTTTAGCATATTTAGCCCTCCATAGCCAATACTTGGCATACCCGGGATTATGCCCGGACATTGTCAAGCTCTCGGTTCGTTAAAAGGTCACTCAGAGGTATAAATTAACATGTTGACACTTGTAATCCCTGTTAGTCTTTAATAGACTAAAAAATTAAAATACAACACTTGTCGATATACTATTGGATACGATTTTTACAGGGTGTTACACTAGATATGGGGGAAGACATCAAAATCCCGCTCATATTAGGAAGACCTTTCCTTGCCACCGCACAGGCCATGGTGGATATGAGTGATGGAGATTAACAGTGAGGGTTGGTGACAAGGAAGTCAAGTTCGAAGTAGGACAACGAGCGGAGGATGATCCAGTTAACTACATCAAGGCAATAGACTCGAGCTTAGACTATGCCCTTCAATAATGCAACTCAGGATGCGCTTCATCCCGCTCGGGTAACATTTGACCGACTTAGGTCTAGCCAAGGACTCTTATAAACGTGGCGCACTATGAAGGCATTCATGGAACTATCCCTAGATAAAGTAGTATAAAATGAAGTTTAAATTTAATGCATTCTATTTTAAGTTTTTCATTTGTAGGAATAAAGAACACTTTGAATAGTGAAATATTGTGAAAAACTAAGAAAAAGGGGACCCCATGCATGTAAACCAGAGCCTCCCGCTTCAAAAACTCAAAACAGAGTTTGCAGCATGGGGTCGTGCCCACCTGGCACGCCCCCGTGTCCAACTGTCTGATACATTTTTTTTCTACAGAAGAGGTGGCATGGGTGGTGCCCATTAGGCACGCCCCCATGTCCACCACACTGTAAGTCTCTGTTAACCTTCGTTACTGGCACTTTGGTCACGGAGGCGTGTCCACCAGGCACGCCGCCGTGCCCAGTGCCTAGTAACCTTAAAATTTGTTGTTTAACCCCATTTTTTTACACATTTAATATCAACAAATCCTATTTGGGACACATAATGTGTGATTTAAGTGCGGAGGGATGTTAAATCCTTGAATCATTTGTCCTAAAAACAAGCCTTACACAAAACTTGCCTTGGAAAACCGCCAATCGCCCCAAATATTTTTCAAAAAATTTTCATTGTTTTACTTATCTTGGTTTAGTTTGGGAAAAATAAGTTATAAAAATTATGTGTTTTCAAATTTACACCGGATAGCGTCGTGATAAAAAACCAATTAAGAAAATTATAAAAACGGGCCTAACAAATCTTTGTAAAATTTGATTATATATACACTTTTACACTATAACATTTTCCCACAAAAGTGAGTTTTGAGCCTTTACCGAGCATACAAATACATATCTATACTAATTTCTCAATTTTTTGTTTCTTGTGTAAATAGCCCATTTGGTTCTTACAAATCTAGAACTTGCCAAAGCAATACATTCCCAATCCTTACCGACACTAATCCAAGTAAGTAAATGCTGGAGGCACTAGGACTACAACCCACTTTTCATTTTAAACCTTTTTTTCATTTTCATATCTCCCTAGTTAAACCCATTTGAGCCTTAACCTTTTCTTTTCTAAAACTGCAAAAATATAAACATTTGCAAAAACAACCACCCACATCCACAAAAATTTCTTTTTTTACACCCTTTATTTTAATAACAAGTTCGGTTATAAATAACAAGTATGGCTTAGTTTCAACTTTAGCTAAAAAAACATTGGTTAAAGTTTTTTTCTATGCCACAAAAATTATTCATGAAAACCGACACTTTTACGCTTTTCACCATTTTACCCAAAAAATACCTACCCCTAGCCAAAACCTACCCTTTTAAAGCTCTCTTGATATTTACAAAGATTAACGTCGCAAAGGAGGAGGTTTGATTGTTTGTCAAGCTTATGGTAGGCGTAAGAACCACATCGGGTCCGAGCGCTTTCACTTAAACATCTTTGGCCGAGTGTTGAGTGACCACTTGTGAGGTATGTAAATTTGTATAACTAAATAGAATTTTATAAAAGCATGTTATGCCAAAAACAAATAATTTTTCTTAAAACATGTTCTAAATAAATCATGACGAATAAGATTGTAAATAAATTAAAAGAAAATATATTTAGAACTAGGATTTGTGACACTCCAAAGATAAACCCAAAACGTCTCTTCTACCAATTCCATTTGGGTGTGTAAGCCACATTCTAGAGTTTTGCTTGAGGACAAGCAAAGATTCAAGTGTGGGGGTATTTGATGTGCGTAAAATGCAACATATAAATTACATCAAACAAGGAATAAAATCAACCATTTTTCGATACTAATGTTGGAAAAAGCATGTTTAATTGTTTGCTTTTAAATTTCAGGATCAAAAGAGCTTAAAAGAGTTAAAGTAACAAATTAACAGCAGAAACCAACACAAATAAAAAAAGAAGCATTGACATGACCTATCGAACCCCCATCCACATCCAAAACAACAAAAATAACAAAGACAAAAGCTCAGGCACGGGGCTGTGTCCACTAGGCACGGGCCATGCCCAGTCAAGATTCTCTGCAGAAAAGGACATACAGCAAAAGACAAGCAACAAGGGGCCATGCCAACTCAACACGAGTCGTGGTCAACTCTAAGATTCAAAAAATTTCTGAGATAGTACAACAAGTACACTGACCGTGGGGTCGTGCTCTATCACCAGGGGGCGTGTTAGTACAAGACCTGACATTTGTAGTTAATGAGGGGAGAGAAAGTGAAGCCCACGGGGCCGTGCCAAGTGGGCACAGGGCTGTGGTCGCCTTCGGTTTCCAACTATAAATAGAGGTACTTGGTTCATGAGAAAGGCATCCCTTGGCAAACCACTTTCTCACACTTGCCATCAGTCCACCACCACAAAAACACCAACACCCACCACTATCATCCATCTTTCATCTTTTAGAGTGTGTATCAGTCTCGGGATCCAAGATTGATCGTAAGAGTTCTTGTCAAACAAAGGCCATGCTTGGCTAAATCTCTTACATCAATTGGTGAAGACAAATCTTGTATGTATTACTTTTGATTTTCAATTTTTGGCAACTTTTTATTTAGGTATGTGTTAATGACTTTAAGAACTAGTTTATTATATTGAAAGTGAACCTTATTTAAACATTTCTTCATGTTTCGTTGATTCACTCATTCATTTCTTTACGGTCTATATAAAGCGCCTTAACTACCTAGAAGGGGGTTAGAAGGGTGTTTGGGTAAAGTTCTTGTCTCGTTCAGTGTAAAGATCCTGCGAGGACTTGGTTCAAGCTTATTAGGACTTTCTTTGAGGCAGATAGCATCAAATCTGGGGCAGTAAGAATGGCTTGAACCCCTTATAAATAAACTACTATTAAAACTTTATCCGGCCTTGTGGGACTCTATCCCTGCTGACTCAGACCAATATGGTTGAGGGTAACGTCGCCTTCACAAAAGGTGCCTACCACTTTTCGCATTAATAACTTATTAAATTATCTTTCAATATTCCGACCTTGCAGGACTGTATCCCTGCTGCTCAGACCAATGGGTTGAGGGTAGCATCGCCTTCACAAGAGGGGCTTACTACCATAACTAAGATAATCTCTTAAAAAGCCCAAAGTGCGGAAATCATCAAAGGATATGTAAAAGATAAGTCGGAACCAAGTGATTCTTTCTTATATGTTTGTTTTTATTTATTCTTTACATTTAGATTTTATCTTTTAAACCTTTCAAAACTTTTATCAAAATTTGGTTAGATTAGACGTTAACGATAAGTCGGTATTAAAAGCTAGTGTCCTTGGACGACCTCGGTATCTTATCATCACTATACTACGCCTACGATAGGTACACTTGCCCTAAAGTGTATAGAGTGATAGTATTGTATCGTGTTTTATAAATTTAAAGCTTGATCCATGAGTAAAAAGTGCTTAAAATATAACAAAAATTATAACCAAACTCGACCATGTCACATATGTGTCACTTCGTACGAAGTCAAATGCTCACTTCGCACGAGGTGGTCATGTCTATATATATATATAGGTGTTGTGTGTTCTTTGTTTTGTAATTTTTGGAGGTCCTAGAAGGGAAACGTTGGCGAAATCTCTCCAGAATTTTGCTAGCTTCAGGACGTATACTATTTCAGTATGAATGAGTGAAGCTTCCGCATATACTACTTCTACTCCTTTCTTGAAAGTCCAGGATTCATTGGTTCTAGAAGGAATTTTGGGTATAATATCACTAATTCGATAGAATGTTATTAAGAAGGAGTAGAAACTGAATATGCGGAAGTTTCATTCATTCATATCGAAAGAGTATACATCTTGTCAAGCTTGCGAAATTGTGGAGAAATTTCGCCAGCCTTTCCACTCTGGGAACTCCAAAACTTACAAAACAATGAACACATAATACCTATATATACATAGACATGACCAACTCGTGCGAAGTGAGCATTTGACTCGTACGAAGTGACACATATGCTCCTCTCTCGTTCACACTTAGGTCATGTGTCCGTATCTAATCTATACAATATTCAACACACGCTCTATCTAGCCTATTCGTACAGTGACATGACATACATAAAATGCATCAATAGATGATGCCCTTTTTAGGCATCAAGGAAGCATTTGTACTCAAAACTAGTCAAGGAATCTACCTTCCAATCAATCTCAGGTAAGGGGTAACAATCCTTAGGACCTGCCTTGTTGAGATCCTTGAAGTCCACACATATGCGACATAAAGCATCTGCCTTCTTTACCATCTCTTGGTGGATAGCTAGGAATGATATGTTAGTTCTCTTAGAATTCCTGCCCTTACTAGCTTCTCGACTTCTTGACAGGCAGATGAGCTTCGTTCAGAGACCGGACTTCGCTTCTTTTGTGCGACTGGTTTGTATGTTGGAGCTATGATCAAGCCGTGTTCAGCAATGCCTCTTAATAACCTAACCATGTTGCCAGAGCACCATGCGAACACATCCTTATTTCTTTAGAGGTAAACTGTTGATCTTAATCATTTGTTTCGAATAGGAATTGTTGATACTTATTTCCTCTACTAGATCCCTTTTTTCATTACTTCATCCTTCCTCGTCTTATCCTTGGAAGAAATCATTAGAGCTTCCTGAGTTGGCATCAATGTTGATATCCCCTTTTCAGTGGGTAACTTCATCATCCAGTGAGTCGTTGAGACCATTGCATCAAACGTAGTTAAGCCTCGTCTATGGATCAATATGCTGTAGTTGGAAGAGGATTTTATGACTATGAAGGTTAGCTCTTCTGACCAGGATAGGTCTCCATCCCTTAAGCAGACATTGAGGGTTAGCTTCCCATGTGAAGCATCTTAGGGAAGTGTTAAGGTTTTCAAATTACCTTTAAGCTTGTCATTGAGCTGATGGAAGCATCTTTCGTACATGATGTGGATGTTTCTCACAATCCATGTATACCCTATCTATGGGGAAGCCATTTAGTTTAGCTTCTATGATAATGAGCATCTCTATCTTGTTATCTGGATCTGTAGGGGGAAGCATATGAACTGTTGGTTCCATCCCAAAATCCATCTTTTTTTCTACCAATTACCCTTCCATCCATACCATGTTAACACCTAGATCTTTTTGTCCCTTCCTTCATTGCTTTGATATCTTTGACAAGGTGGGTTAGTCCACCGGTTTTGTCTTCTTCTTTTATCCTTTTTTTGTGACAACCGGCAATTTTCGATGTATAATTACGCAAATAACAAACATTAAGACGATAATACGTAGCGTAATTAGATGTAAATTAACTTAATTTAGCCTTTGGAAAGCCTAGGAACGTCTACTTGATTCACGTTACGCGATTGACAATTTTAACGATTTTTCGAGAATTTTAGCGCGCAATTGAACTTTAAGCGAACTGACAACGGATAAATACTGAGAACGCATAAAAATACAAATTTTGTGCCTATATTCACCATATATTTATAATTATGTGAATTATTCGGATTGCTGGACATCACATAGCACAATCGCGGAAGTTACGCGGAAACCAAAACACGCCGACAATCAACAATGGAATGAAAGCACCGGACTCAAGTTGTGTCTAGATATTGATATGTTAGGATATATTTAACTTCGTAATCGAATTTTATTATTCGTAGTCGAAAACGTAATCGAAAAACGGACTGGAAACAATAACCGAAGTATCTTACGTGATTTTTACGCACTGACAAACGAAAGTAGCAAAACATCACATAATTTTATGTGCTTCTGACCATAAATAAACTTTATACGACATTTTACGAAGTTCGGGAACGAAAACGGGCCGTGGAAACGTCATTGGGCCACACAAAACGCTAGCAGGCCTTGGGCCCAACCCATCTAAACCCTAACTATGTATACCATTTTTTCCCACTTTCACTCATTTATCTAACCCCTAGCCCCCAAGACACCCATCTCTTCTCTCTCACAAATCCGGCCACCGTATTAGGGTTCCGGCGACCTTCCGGTGCCGCCTTTCCAGTGAGCAACACCCCCAAAAACGAGCAACGCCTCCTTGTCCCTTACACCAACATACACACGCAACCATTGGTTCAGAATCGTAGAGAGAGAGAAACCTGAGAGAGAGTTCAGGAGGTGGAAGGAAGCCGGCCACCATCATGGGGACGGTCGGCGCTAGTGGCGGATCCATAGTGGTGTGAAGCGAGGGGACCACCACAGGCTGCGGCGATGTGGTGGGTGGCGTCAGGCAGACGATTCGAGCAAGGGAGGTGTCTGAGAGGTGGTTGTGGCTGAGTGAAGGAGGAGAGGTGGTGTTTCGACGGCAACATAGGGGCAGCGGCGATGATGGTGGTGACCCGTCACGGTTTGGTTCGGGGATGGTTCAGGTTTCAATCTTGGTTTGTTCCGGGTTCGGGTTGGTTGGTGACGGTGGGCAAGGCGGCGGTGGATATGGACGGCTGAGACAAGCTCCAGCCGTCGGAGACTGACGGACAGCAGTGGTAGTGGTTACTTTTGAGCTTTGATCCAGGTTCGGTTCACATGGGTCAGTTTTGGTTCGGGTTCGGATCGGTCAGTTTAGTTGACATCAGATTTGTTCGGGTCAACTTGGTTCAACTCAGTCAACTCGGTCAAAGCAGTCTACTTAGTCAAACCCGGTCAACAGTTTGGCACGAGACTTGGTAAAAATTAACGTTATGAATTTCATTTATGTTGTTTTATATAATTATTATTTAACGCGAAACCAAGCTCGGACCGACAAGATTAGTGAAACGATATATATATCTCGAGCAAACTAGTAAAGGTAGTGGACATGTACATCTCATATTATTAAAAAATTGCGTATACTAAATTAAAAACCGACTTCATTACAAAATACATATATAATACATATTTATGTTAAACTTGGTCGCGACAAATATCCGAAGTTTTAAAGTTACGATAGAATTGTATACATATTATTACCTTGTTTATTGAGTTTTGAAAATCTATCGACAACTTGTATTGTCGGGATAGTCCAAATAGAGGAAACTCTGCCCGTTTTTCGTAAAAATCCGTAATACGTAATATGTTTATATTTTTTAGTAACATAACATATCAGAAGTTCAAGTCTTTTTCTAAAATAAATACAAGTGTATATTTATTTTTGACGACACTTATAACTTGCGAAACGGGGTTGTAACCCTTCAAACGATTACGGTTTACTAGTAACGAAACATGAATCTTTTATAAAATAAATATAATCATTTATATTTATTTCGAATGACTAAACGGCATACGATATATTACCGTACAATCACAACATATATTAATTACCGAGTTATTTGATAACAAACCAACGAGTTCGATTTCACAAGCTTAACCTTATATAATTATTTTTTATAATTATCCACGATGCATGGCATTACTATTTCGGCTACGCGTCGTTTATATACGTATACATTCACGTTTATGTACATATGTCTACATCTTACGAAACACTACGATGGGTCGTATTATCATCCGTCAACGTATATGACGACTACTTGGAAATCATACGACCACATCATACGAGTTTATAACGTGTAATATTTTTGTACTAATATTGATTACATACATGTACGAACATTCGGGATGACTAACACGATTCTATAAAATATATTTATATTTTATATAAATATATATTCTAAACTTCTTGGAAACTAAGTGTTTCCAAACTTAGTATTTATCACCGACAATAAATGGGGTTAAACGAGTATAACATTACCGTTTCCATCAAGTTAACAAAACCTCCATAAAGTCGTTTGGTTAATGATTCGGTAGAGCTCGGTGACACGTAGTACAGCTACGTTTTAATAGAAACTTATAAGTTTATTCCTTGTTAGGAATGTTATAAATTGCATGCTAGATAGTTTACGTTTTGGAAATGACATTTTGGAATCATATTATGCTAGCTTGCACTGGATATCGAGGTGAGTTCATAACCCCCACTTTTTGCGGTTTTTACATTTTCATAAATGTTTTCAGGGGTGGAAAGACATGTAAGTTTTGCAAAAGTACACAATATTTCGATGAACAAACATTCATATTTCTAAACTATGTTGCAAACGAATTCCAATTAACTCAAATGGTTTACGAAAGGATTATGCTAAATATACCGGTTTTACAAAACTCACATGTATTTTCGAAACGTACATGAGTTTCATGACTAGTGACGGGATTGTCCTAGTTACAACAGTACTGGGTTGTCCCGCATACAAACAAGGGGACTGGTCGGTCCTGCTTACAGACTCAAAAGGGGCTACGCCCATTCTCATTTGTGCGAGGCACAAAGACTCCGTGAGTTCATGCCCCCCTTTTCTCTCAAATGTTTTCGGTTTTACAACTCTCAGGGGGGAATACATGTTTTCGATGCTATGGTTTAGCTATGGAATGAAATCACTTTAGATCATGTGCGCATAAGTAGAAAATTATCAAGAGTAACCATTAATCGAAATGACCGAGGTGCAAAGGGTGTAGATCTACTGAATTTTTGTGAGCTCCACTCCTAGTATTTTGGCCTTTTAGGGGTGTTTTTGTGTTCCCGTATCGGAAGAGTCCGAATTCATCATCTAGGTTTGGTTACTTACTTATGTGGCACACAAATTAATGTCCTTTCAAAAAATTAATGATCATTCAGTCATTGACGCTTTACATACCGTATTTATATAACAAACTATGAACATGACGCAGGCATCGACGGTTATACAAGTTTTATAAATACAAGGTTTTCATATGACATGCCAAGGAAAAGTGGTTTTATTACGTTATCTCAACATCATTTAAACCGGTTATCAAAAAGATTTATTTTAAGTCTTTTCAAACAAACTATGAACTCGCAGGGTGTGACATTTCTTACGGTAGAAGTAGTTTTTCGTGTGGTGAGGGGTGTCATTGTTAAAAGCACAGAACTCCTTATATCTCTTTTGCTTGAAGGCTATGTGAGGGGTCTTGGTGTTGGAAGCTGTATTTGACTTCTTCAGTTGATAGTATCTGTTATGGTGTTTTTGTAAGGATAGTGAAGACATGCTTATATTTTTCGTGGTTATTGTTTGAGAGAGGCAACCTTCACTTGTTGTCAGACCTTCTACCATCATAGGACTTAAATGGCCTTCTTTCTATGAAGGATTGGAACCTTGGTCTTCTTAGGAGAAGTATTCCTTCCAATTTCTTTGTTCTCTCTTCTTGGCAGCTTTAAAAATGGCAGCTTGTTTTTCTAAAGCTTCTTCACCTCTTAAGAAGGATTCTGATCTGTTGAAGGCTTCTTCCATGGTCTTAGGATCATTCTCATGGAACCTTATAAGATGCATCTTGACTTTGATAGCATTCATGAAGGTTGACACCTTCATCTTTTCAGTTGCCCTAGTGTAAGTCAAACCTTCTTTCTTGAACCGATCTATGAAGGTTCAGAGGTCTTCATGATCCTTCCATTGGATCTGATGCATGACCGAAGTATCCCTTCTGCCCCTTCTTTGTGGGTTGAGTTGGGGAGGAAGCACATGTACATGTCATCAAACAAAGTCATGCTCTTTGGAGGCAGCCCGTAGAACCACAAACAATCTGGTCCGATAAGGGTTTGCATGAACATAGACAACATTCTGCGTTGTTCCACCGTTCCAAAGTGGCCACTCTGGTGAACACTTGAAGGTGATCCTCCGGATCTTCCATGTCGTCTTATGTTTTAACGTTTGTGGCCATTTTTATCTTAGTCTGGAAGACGTAGTCGACTATCTCGTTGGAGAAGCATGATAAAGAGCTTGGCTTGTACAACATGGACGAAGCATCGAGACTAGTTCCTACCCCAGCTGTGTTTGGACTGAGCTGAGCACTTGTGCTTGATTGAGTTAGGGGGTTAGGTTGGCTTGAAGGTGTCTGCCAAGTATTACCCATGTCAGCTACTGACTCAACTGAGCTAGCAGGGAAACCAAGTGAAGATGAAAAACATTCTGAGCGGGGAAGCTTGGTTGGCGCCGAAAGGTGGCATTGAGCTTGCAGCCACGACACTACTAGACAGGGGTAGCGATCTGAGAGCTTCCTCAAAGGAGGATTATGCCTTGGGAGGTGTTAACAACTAAGATAGTTAGAGTAGTTGTTCAACAGTGTATTTCTGGCTACTTGGAAGTGCAAAAAGGGAACCTTGTTGCATGCTTCCATGCTACAACTTACCATCAGGCATAATGATTCCATGCTACAACTTACCATCAGGCATAAGGTAAGGGTGAGGGTTTGGACTAGCCATGCTGCGGTTAAGGGACACGGGTTTGCAAAGAGGTGGGGGCACTAGGGATAAGGTAACCTCTGGGAAGCCTCCTCAACAACTCACCTTCCCGATTATGTAAGTCTTATCCTCTAGGGTGTTACTTATGAGGGTTGCCTTGCCTTTTTGGTGAAAGTCTGAATTGTTTGTCTCTAGGTTACTTTTACATACTTTTGGATAAAAATCCTATAAGTTTGACTTCGTAGTATTAGGACTTAGTATGTGTACAGTAACCGAGCTTTCAGTTGCTAGTCATTCGTATGACTGCTTCCTTCTTATCACTTCCAGCTCCACTGAGTGAGAGCCTCTGTTCTAGAGTTTCCATTTTTAATAGCGCAACGCCACTTGTTAAAACAACAAGAGTATGGCAGGGGTAAGGTCTTGGATCCACCTCGTCAGAAGCTTCCTCAGGGGTATCTGTAGACAAAGAAGCACCATTAGCCTTAACGTAGGAGGTGGCCTCCCGCATTTGGACTCCGACGTGAGAATAAGTAAAGGGTTCTCGAGAGTTAATGAGGTTAGAGAGAATAAGAGTGTAGATTTTTAAAGAGGGAGAGAGAGACAGACAGAGAGTTGTGATCAGAATACATTTGAAAGTTGTGAGTAGTCCCCTTTATATAGGTAGAGCTTTCTGCCTTTGGGGAAGCCTCCTCAACAACTCACCTTCCAGATTAGGTAAGTCTTATCCTCCAAGGTGTTACTGTTGGGGTTGCCTTGCCTTTTGGTGAAAGTCTAAAATGTGTGGCGCTATGTTACTTTTACATACTTTTGGATAAGTCCTATCAGTTTAACTTCGTAGTGTTATGACTTGTTATATGTACTGTAACCGAGCTTTCAGTTGCTCGTCATTCGTATGATGACTTCCTTCTTATCACTTCCAGCTCCACTGAGTAAGAGATTCCAAACACCCACATCTTGAGTACACTTATCTATTTGTATGTAATTTATGACTTAAGTAAAAATATTTATTATTTTAAAACGCTATTACGTAAAAATATCAACTATATATTAATTTACAAATATACTTCCTTCTACAAAAACATTATTAAATTTTCTTTTGTTTTTAAACTTTTCAAACTTACATTTTAACTTCTTTTCTTTTCTATCCCTTTAACTTTTCAACATTTCATGTTTAAGCCTTATGCTTTTCATTTATTTTTATTTTTTTCTTTTTAAACCTTATACTTTTAAACCTTCCATGTTCAACCCTTATACATTTTATTATTTTTTTCTTCTAACCCTTATACATTTAAACCTTTACATGTTTGTCATCAAGACTATATGGTCACAATTTTTTTATGGTTTAACAGCTTAGTCACCACGTGTGGGTTCTACATTAACTTAGTTATTATTTTATGTTTAACGTACTTTGTGAGTTACATGTTGTAACGCGTGTGCATGGTTCATCGACTTTTACTATTATTTGTTTACTTTTAGGCCCATACTTTTCATCTTTTATAAACTTATCACAAAATTTTCATTTTACGTTTCGATCTAAAGTTTGCGATTTAACAAGCTGCAACACGAGTGTGTTTTTCAACGTTTTTTACATCTATATATTGCATGTTTTATAGTCCAGTCGCAACGCGAGGATCCTAAGTCGACTTATTATTCTTTTCTATGTTTTACGTTTCGGTCTATTTTTTGTGTTAACACACTACAAACAGACGAACGTGATCTAACATACCCGCAAAGCACGGTCTAATTTTATTAAATTAGTATAAGTACTCTGGCTCACATCACCAAGCCTTGAATCAGCTGGTATCAAACTTAGTACTAATTGTATAAATTGAAGTAAGAAGAAAGGTTAGTCAACCACGTACAACTTATTTTATCTGTACTAAAAAGTTACTCGTCTTTTACCATGCTTTTCATCAAGAATGTTACAATACTCTGCTATTTGAAACTTCAATTATTTTAGTCGATGATAAATGTATTATTAATATGTATTTAATGCATATGATTATTTATAATCATTTTTTATTTTATTTTTTAACAGGAAATAATAAAATACAATTTTAACTCTAGACGTTTGTTTTCTGCTCTTTCTTTTTAAAAATTTTAAAATCCTATATTCCATGTTCTTCCATCTTGTTGGAGCAATATTTTATTATTTTTATATTAATTGAAATGATGATAGAGTGTAGGGTCACATGGAAATTGAAAAAATGGTACATTCAAGTTGCGGAATATTATAATAAGTTGGCAAAATTATAAAAATAATTTTCTCGTAAATTTGAATAAAACCATAATCCAAACAAATGGCAAAATGCAATTTAATACTTCCAACCATTGGTCTCTATTAATATAATTATTTTGATCCGTGATTTATATATATATATATATATAAAAGAAGAAAAATTTTATAAGAATAAAAAGAATAACTTTAAACCAATAGAAATTCTTCATTTACTTTATTTAATTTGTGTATTTAATATTATGAAAAATGGTATATATTTAAATCTATAATTGTCATCAATTAGCTAATTAATTAAACTTATAACTCATTTTTTCATATACTCTTTCAAGATAAAATAATTTATGGTGTAGGACAATTTTTGACATGTGTAAGATAAATTTTACTATGTGTAGGATAAATTTTGAAATATGTAGGGTAAATTTACATATGTGTAGGGTAAATTCCGGTAAATGTAAGACATGTGTAGGATAAATTTTAAAATGTGTAGGATAAAATGTTTTTGCTTTATTAATTAGAGGAGTTATAAACTATTTAATGTTTTACCATTATACCATTTCTTCTTTTTCTTTTCACATTAAATTTCTTCTCAAATGAACATTTCCCTATATATATATATATATGTATATATATAAATATGTATATATATAAGTCTAGTTAATTCGCTTATAAATTCTTGTATTCTAGGTTACCGTAGAATAGGAAAACAGTGTAAAGAGAATGGAAGCAAATAGACTTTCAACTCAACGTACTCACAAAATCTGAATGTAGTATTTTTGTCATTTCTTACAGATTTAACAATTATTTCGCTGCGATTTTAGAACAAAAGTATGGAAGCATATGTTCCTAATTAAGTATAATAGGGACCATTAAGGTTTCTGCAACTAGAGGTAGGATGAGAAAGCACAGGAAGTCCCCATTGACAAGAGAAAACAATGGCGGGATACGAACCATCAACCTTCATCTGCTTCAACATACGCTGTATATCTTCATCGTCGTCTTTGATGGCATCACCGTCACCCAAAATCTCCTCCACTTGAGCTTCCGAGTCATCATCACCCTAAAACCCTTAAATCTTCTGTTCACTTTCTTCAACAATGGCTTGTTAAAGTTCTTCCCCACTGTTAGCTTCTTGTAGCCTGTGTTGTGGCCTCTTTCGATCAATTCTTTCAATCCCATATTCATCGATGGATTGCCAATGTTATGTGAGTTGAAACATGGTAATATATGTATATGTATATATAGCCCCATGCATGGAAAATATATAATCCTATTATTTGCATGAAAACATATGATTGGAGTGAATTTAACTTTTGAATCACATGGCTAGCTTGCAAGCTAGCATCTCAAGTAGTTGGTATGTAATTTGTTCGATTTTAATCGATGAACACTAGCTCAAGATTTGTAGTTTACAATACGTCCATTTTGGAGTGTTTAGAAAAACTAACCTACTGCTTCTGGATCACTTGTTTTGTGATTAGTTAATGAGGGGGTGAATATGAACAGCAAGTGGAAATGATTGGAAGCTAAACATGCATGTGAGGGGCGAATCTCAAAAGTCAAAAGTGAAAGCTAGAAGAATGTTGTTGACTGAGTTCGGCACAAGAGTATCAACCATTTCCAACACATATTGTCATAAACTATGTATATGCATGGTAATAAGTTTTAGTATTGTTTTGCTAATCAAGTTTAACACTAGATTATATGTTGATCAGTTCTGTTTAAACATAATGAAAAACATTAATGAAATACCTGTGACGGCAGACAGACCAGCAGAGAATTCAGTCAGAGACGCAGCCATGGAGTTCGACATCTTTGTCAGTGTGATCTGGTTCCTCCTTAGGGTGTAAGATTATGATGGTGATAACCGAACTAGGGTTGAATTCGGTTATGGAGAGAGAGGTGTAGAGTGTGGCGATTTTGATGTTAAGAATGTTATTGTAATTGTCTACCCCTAAACCTCTTTAGTCATCTCCATATAAACACTCAGAAGGAAACCTAATTAGTTGGTCCATCAACAATTACCAACTAATATATAATAGGTTTAATATATTTTGATCTAATATAATATAAATTATTATAATAGCTACAGTATTAGATATTATAAATATAATATATTTAATCTTATATTCTCCCACTTAGCCTAGTAATCATTTATCATGAGTATTAGATAAGCCTGATCAGTAGTAACACTCATTTTAGCTTTAAACCAAGAACTGTAGCAGAGAAATACAGCCATTTAATTATCATTCGACTCAGGACCCCCATTAGTCATACTACAGCTTCAATTTAAAACCTAAAAATTATGATCAAACTATGAAAATAAGCCCTTTAGCATTTGAGTTGTATTTATATTTGTCTATATGTCATTACACCGACAGAACATATGTTAGAGACATACAAAATCAAACTGAGGAAATTTCATTAACTAAAACATAAGTAAGTACAATATGCTATTAAATAAGGTCTTTAGTAAATCCCATATTCGAAACATGTTCTTCGAAAACTTTAGGTGGGAGACCTTTAGTCATCGGATCCGCAAGCATATTTTTAGTACTAATATACTCAATATAAAGATTGTTTTCCTCAACTCGTTCACGTACAAACAAGTACTTTATATCAAGATATAAACCAGCTCCAGTTGAACTGTTACTGTTCGAGAAACTAACGGGGCAGCTGAGTTATCACAATAAAGCTTCAATGGTCTATAAATGAAATTAACGATTTTGAGTCTAGTGATCAGATTTCTAAGCAACATTCCATGACAGGTTGCGTTATAAACAGCAATGTATTATGCCATCATTGTGACTTATTCCACGAATTTTCCTTGGGTCGTTTATTTCTATGTGTGCGGTATATCGTTTTTATGGTTCTCACGAAAACCAATTATACAAGTACACTTGTAAGTTTCTTGATCCCAATGATCTTTTAACTTTTCTCATTCACCTCGATTTTACCACATTGAATGTATGCGTGTTTATTATAACAAGTTCCTGGTATCATGTGTTTATCATTTACTTGGCCAGAGTAAGCGATGAACACATGGTACACATGACCTTATTATAACTAACACATTACTTCCCATGTAAGTAAATCCTTGGTTCATGTCCATCTTTCTGATTTATTTGGTAAAACTTTTTTTTAATGTTATTTAACAATTGTTAGTTTTACCCCTCTCATCTCAAAATATATAATGTTTTCTCTTTTTAGAAAACTTTTATGTAACCACATTTATCTATGTGATCTTTATTTTTCCTCAATAAAGTCTTACTGAAAATTTCTACTTGGATGGTCACCCCATCCAAGATTTTAGATCTGAACTCTTTCATATTTTATTATTCACGATTTGTGAATAATAAGTATTACCCGCCCAATTTCTCTTGGGAACATTATCATGGATGGGCATCCCTTCCAGTTTTCCCATGCTTTAATCCCGTATACAATCGTTCATTACGTATCTGTTGTATATTACTAGTTATACAATAATTTAAAGTGTGCACCTGTGCGGTATTTTCTTCATTGGCTTTTATTGTCGTTCCATCTTTATTTAATATCATCATTTAGTTTAGGTCCTTAACGAATATGCTCTACTTGTCATACTTCAGACCATTCTGTCATCGGGTCAGCAAATCACTAGACTCCCGCCATCTTCAGATGCGAGCATCCTTTAACCAAAACGTTTACATTGATTAGTAAGATTGAAAATTAATAAACGCCCTTACCATAGTACAAGGCTATCTACAATACTTGTTAACACAAGTAATTCACTAGCTATATCAGTCTTTTATCATTTTATTTGGGGTAACGTGCGTTCACACGATAACCCTATGTGTTATTTACAACACTTTAACTATGTTAGACCGCTAAATTTATAATAAATTACCAGATCATGTGACCAAGCCTCGAACCGAACACATTTGATCATTAACCTTGAGCTCTGATTACCAACTTGTAAGACCCTGCCTTATTATATTGAAATTTCTATAAAATTTTCACATTTAAACAAGTAATGCGAATATACATCACTACATATTTTCGAGTTTATTAAAACTTTGTCAATAATAACATTTTGACAAGTCATTACTGATTAGTTTCATATCCTTGAAAACCAAATGCGGAAACTTGGTCTTTGATCGTATTCGGTTCTTCATTGGCCTTGATCGTCATCTGAAAGTGATTGCGATTACCCTAAACTGGAATTTGCACTATATTAGTATTATAGCAAATTATCGAAAAACACAACTTAACGAACCAGTCAAATAAATCAAAACATAAATTTAAATTTGTAAGGTGGCGTCGGCGACGGCACCTTGCCGCGTCGGCGACGCCCCTTGATAACCAGCGTCGGAGCTTTACTACCGTAGACAGTAGTTTAATGCATCGGGTCTATGTGAGGCATCGGCGATGGCCAACTGTACCGTCGGCGACAGTACCTTCTGCAACAGATTTGCTGCAGATTTGATTATTTGACCATTCGACCCGTTTCAAGTCCCGAACATATTAATCACGACTTGGAACTTATGGTGACATGCTCGTAAAATATTATTTCCTATTTTCATTCATCAGTTGCCCACCGTAGGCTACGGCTGGCCGCCGTAGTTTAAAGTGATCTATCGCAAGAATTTACGTCTTGCCGTTTTTATTACGAAAACCTTCGTAACTTATTAAATTTATATCCGTTCCTCATGAAACTTGTTTCTAAATATCCGTAAAATGTTTTCTTACATATTTAACCCGAAATCGTTGACCCGGATTTCTTATTTCACATGAATTATGCATTTATTCCCGGTTTATGCTCATATTTTCTGATTTTACCCTTTAACCGCATTTAAACCAGCTAAGTATTTACGCATCCATTTCAGTATGCATTATAACACCATATTTTCCACTACAACATCATTTGTGGTGGATTTATTATCGTAAACTTCTTTATCAATTTTCTGCCCTTTGGTTCGACAATTAACGGAAAAGACCCAATATGAGGCATTAAGCCAAAACGGCTTATGCCATTTGCTATTACACTACCGCAAGGGTGAACTTTCTTATAAAACTCATTTTTAAACTACCCTCAAGGTTGTTTACTTGTTTTATTACTCGAGGGAATTTTGGTCAACTTAGACCTCTCTTTTACGACGAAGGACTTTCAATCGCATAATTTGACCAAAAGAGCACTTTTAAATCGTATCTTGATGTCTACCATTTAGATTAGGAGATTTACCTTGCTTTAGGTAATCCAATTCATTCATGACTCGTTTAACTCTCATTGGACCTTAAATTACTAAATGAGAATTTGACCCATTAGACATACCTGGCTCGAGTCATGGCATTGACCCATTTAAATACCTTGCACTATTAATTACTAACAAATAGCAACGCGAACCATGCGTTATTTCTCCGTGATCATAAAACTCGACAAGCGTTCATTAGATATTAATGTCAAATGGTACTGACTACACCATTTGACCCATTTGGTCTAAATGACCATTTTATCGTTATAAGATGATATTTATTTACCATCTTAACATTTAATCCATTTCGGTTACGCCTTGAGCTTATATTTCTTAATTCGTTTAACCCATTACAGTTTATGCAATAGAATACCCTTATTTTAGAGTTTAACATTTATTCATCAAACTCGTGACTGAATTACCATATTACCCCCTTCTTATTCCTTATGGTTTACACCATAAGGTAACTTTTCAAAATTCCTTGTTTATTTGTCAACACATGACAATATTACTATTCTCCCCCTTTTTTACCATCAAATATGATTTAATACCATATTTGCTTATTCCGATCCGTATCAATGCACGTCGGAACCTTGTATTTCGAAATCTCGTTCCGAATGCCAAATCACTTATTCATATTCAAATACATAATACATTTATTATTTTAAGTATGTAAGCATTACTTACCTTGAAATCCAATTATGCTCTTTTCGCGTACTTGATCCGTTTGATCCGCTTCTTCCCAAGCCTCCACCTAGCTTGTCAAGCGTCAAACTATCATTTATCATTCGCAAGATGGTTAGGTTAGTCATCATTTAACACGACTATTCCACCTTACGGATTTTACATCAAATTTATCATTCGATCCTATTACGGGTCAGTTTGACTTTTAAAAGTTAACTGCCTATTTACACATATAAACTCACGAATAAGTTTAACAACTTATTTAGGCATTTCGTTAATTACCCGGTAAGTGTTATTCTTAGGCCACCATTATAGCTACATTTCCCAAACCAAGTTCATGTCGTTTCTTTCACTTAAACAAATTCAAGCGATTGTTAACATCAAGTTAACTTAGCTTTTGATTAACAAATGCTAACTTATCCATTAGCTAGGTTTTCATATTTATGTAGCAACCCATTTCATCATATTATTATTCATTCATCCGAATACCTAATATAATCAAATTTTACGCACTAATTAGTAAACAATATGATCTCAAACACCTATTAACATTGACATGGCATTAATTTCATCATGTTATTCAAAAACCCATTTCAAGTTATGTACGAACACTTATTCGAACCTCTAATTTGTTCAAATATATGACACATACATATAAGTATAATGATCATGAACACTTATGTATCATCTATGTCATCATATAATCAAAACTCACTTCAACATCTACTTGTAAATAACCTACAAGTAATCTTACATCAATTAGTGCACAATTTCCTTAAGTTTAACGAAATCAAGCATACACATACACTTAATTTCATCTTTGGATCATATCCAACAACCTTATTACAAGTATTCTGCTTGTCTCAAATTATAACTTTCATCAATCAAGGTTTTGAGACATACCTCATGATCCCCTCGTTTAGGTGATCTTTTATATGCGTTCATGCATTGATTTGAAGTTAGAATTGACCTTCAATTTGTTGATTCTTGATTGAACTAGGGTTTCCCCTTGTGCTTCTCCTGATCATCGACATTTACACATACTAAGTGTGTATTATGTGTTAATTTTATGTTTTAATAAAACAGGTTTCCTTACTTGGCAGCTTTGGTCCCTCAAGTTTAGTTTTGATTGTAAATGAGACTACAACTCATCATCTTGTTATTTATATACATGTTATTAACTAGGTTAATTTGTTCCTAGTTATTTTGTTTATGGGTTAACTTTTACCACTAACGGTCTTTTACCCGTTCTTTAATATTAACGTGTTTTGATTACCAAACCCTTTTTTTGGGTGTTACATCTTTCATCCCTTCCAGATATCTAAGTACTTTCTTAGCTGCTTTCCAGTGATCTAGGCCTGGATTAGTCTGATAACGGCCTAGCATTCCAGCAATAAGCGATATCTGGGCGAGTACAGACTTGAGCATACATTAAGCTCCCGACTACTGACGCGTAAGGTATCTGGCTCATCTGCTCCTTTTCAACCTCTATTGTCGGACATTGGAATGAACCGACAACATCTCCCTTAACTACTAGAACGACTGAGGGTTTGCACTGTTGCATGTTATAACGTGTAAGGACACGATCTATGTAAGCCTTTTGGGACAATCCTAAGATATCTTTGTGTCTGTCTCGATGAATTTCAATGCCAATAACGTAAGAAGCATCTTCGAGATCCTTTATGTCGAAGCTATGCGAGAGTGACCGTTTCGACTCATGCAACATGTCTAAACTATTACTTGCCAATAGAATATCATCTACGTAAAGGACAAGTATAGTAAAGTTGCTCCCACTTATCTTGAGGTAGCTGCATTTATCCACTTGATTCTTTATAAAACCTTGTTTCTTCATGACTTCATCAAACTTAAGGTACCATTGACGTGATGCTAGTTTTAACCCGTAAATGGATTTCTTCAACTTACAGACTAGATGCTCCTGACCTTTAGGTTTAAAGCCTTTAGGTTGTTTCATTTAAACATCTTTGTCTAAATCTCCGTTAAGGAAAGCGGTTTTAACGTCCATCTTATGCAGCTCTAAGTCAAAATCAGCTACTAGGGCCATAACGATCCTTAATGAATCTTTACAAGAAACATGTGAAAACGTCTCTTGATAATCAATTCCCTCTTTCTGAGTGTAGCCCTTTGCAACCAATCTGGCTTTGTAACGTTCAACGTTTCCATTCGGATCTAGTTTTGTTTTGAATACCCATTTACATCCTACAGGTTTGACACTGTTGGGTAATTCTACCAAATCCCAAACCTTATTTTTCTTCATGGATTCAAGCTCATCATTCATTGCATTATTCCATTAAGAAAACTGATCACTTATAATGGCTTCATTATAAGAGATAGGATCATTTAGCTTTCTGGCATCCATTTCAGTCAGGTAGGTAACATAATCATCCCAATTAGTAGGCCTTCTTTGCCTGGATGACCTCCTGAGTTGATTATCAGGTTCAGCGATGTCTTGGTTTTGAGCATTTGATGTGCCTTCATTATGAGGTATAATGGGTTCTGGTTGTGGAGCTAAATTTGGAGTTGGTGCAGTAGCTTCAGGTGCAGTAGCATTGGGTACAAGAGGAGTAAACAGAGTTATGGTAAGCGACGAGTCCCCCCCCCTGCGTCTTGTACTTCTTGCAATTCTTTGTAAGGGTTAGTACTGCTCCCACTGACCTTAAAATCCTCCAGGAACGCGACACTCTTGGTTTCAACAATACGGGTGACATGGGAAGGACAATTGAAACGATAACCCTTTGAGTGATCAGGATACCCGATAAAGAAGCAGGTAACTGTTTTAGGGTCAAGTTCCCTTAGGAAAGGATTATAAAGTTCCGCTTCAACAATGCAGCCCCATACTTTCATATATTTAAGACTCGGTTTCCTTTCTCAAAGTTCATAAGGAGTTTTAGGGATCTTAGAAGGAACTCTGTTGAGTATATGAACAGCTGCTTTTAACGCTTCAATCCAGAGGAATAATGGTAAATTAGTGTTGGCTAACATACTGCGCACCATGTTCATAAGGGTACGATTTCTTCGTTCAGCGACACCATTCTGCTGAGGTGTACCTGGCATGGTGTATTGGTTTACAATCTGTTGTCCTTACAAAACTCATAAAATGAACCAGGAGCTTGACCCACATTAGTATGTCTTCCATAAGATTCACCGCCTCTATCTAATCTCACAACTTTAATTTGACAATCTAGTTGTTTTTCAACTTCAGTTTTATAATCTTTAAAAGTTGTAAGAGATTCAAAATTTTCCTTAATGAGATACAAGTACATGTAACGAGAATAATCATCAATGAAAGTGATAAATGAAGTAGGTCCTGTTATGCCAGCGATTTGGTAAGGACCACAAAGGTTGATATGAATGGGTTCTAATAAATTAGAGCTCCTAGTGGCACCTTTCTTATTCGCTAATGTCATTTTACCTTTAAGACATTTAACACATGTTCCAAAATCAGTGAAATCGAGAGGAGGTAAGACTTCATCCTTTACGAGTCGATTTGATCGTTCTCGTGAGATGTGGCAAAAACGTTAATCCCACAACATGGATGAAGTCTCAAAGTCTTGTTTTTGTTTCATCTTTGTGAGTAATTCATTAATATTATATGACAACAAAGATTTGGAAAAATCATCATCTAGTTCTACTCTATAGATACCACCATCCAGAATGCCAGTACCATAAACCACAGAATCATAGAGAATATAGAGTTTGCGATGACCATGAGTAAATTAAAACCGTCTATGTCTAACTTTGGTCCTAATACAAGGTTCCGAGTTACCTCAGGAACATATAAGGTATCATAAAGTGTAATACATAAACCAGTTTTCATAAATAATTGTAAAATTCTTATGGCCTTCACTTCTAATTCTCTATCATCCCCCATTTTAAGTGTTCTTTGGTTTCTTCCCAGCCTCCGGATTGTAAGTAATCCCTGAGTAGAGTTAGTGACATGAGTCATAGCACCAGAATCAAACCACCAAGAATTAGAAGGAACATTAATATTATAGGACTCAAGTATCATGAAAAAATCGTTACCTTTCTTAGCCAGCCACTCCTTAAAGTCAGGGCATTCCTTCTGCTTATGTCCTGTCTTTTTACAGAAGTTGCAGTAGGGTTTGCCTAAAGAGTTCTTAGAGCTGGAAGGCGCACTTATATTAGGATTGGGCTTTTGGACTTTAGAAACATCCTTCCTTGGATAAGTGTTCCTCCTCTTCTTAGAGCTGGAGGTAGTAAAGTGTGCAACATCAGTAGTCTGATCCATCTTCATACGCTCCTCCTCCTGCACACACATGGCGATCAGCTCACTCATCGTCCATTTTTCTTTCTGAGTGTTGTAATTGATCTTGAATGCTTCATAGGACGAAGGAAGTGAAGCCATGATGAAGTGAACACGAACCATCACTAATCGCCATGTCTAATCCCTTGAGCTTATGGGCCATGTCGTTCATCATCATGATGTGTTCATGGATGTCGCTCCTCCCATCATACTTAGTAGTCACTAGCTTGAGGATTAGAGTACTAGCGTGTGCTTTAGACGTTCCCTTGAACTGCTCCTCCACAGAAGCCAAGTAAGATTTAGCATCTTCAGAATCAGGAATGGCTCCTCGAATTGCATTGCTTATGGATTGTTTCATGAACATGAGAGACATGCGGTTACACCTAGTCCATTTTTCATGAGCCAACTGCTCAGCAGCGGTACTCTGAGGAGTAAGGTCTTCAAGCTTATTCTCTCTTAAAGCGTAATCGAAATCCAGCAAAGCAAGAGTACGCATGAGAGAGTCTTTCCATGTAGCAAAGTTATCACCAGTCAATGGTGGAATCCTGCAATTGGGCGCTGAGAGTGGAAACAATATGAGCAAATTATGATACTAAGAAAAGAAGTCTTAATGTGATCTAAGGGCAAGTTACACTAAGGCAGGCATAAGTAGTGACCATTTTAGTTAAGAAGTTGTGATATTGTCTATTACTAACATCAAAATAATAGACTTAGTTAAAAATTCTACTTAAATGAAGACAAATCAGCTTTGGCAAGAAGTGTAATCATCTAAGTATGTGTGCAAAGTAATTGTGATAAATCAGCTTTGGCCAGAAATGAGACAATTACTTTAATTATGCACTTGTTAAGTATGCTAGACATGAATGAATTAAATCAGTTTTGGCCAGAAATAAGACATTCACGTTTATAATGCATAATTAATGTAGCTTTTGTAATACTTGAACAATAAATAGATGCATCAAATCACCTTTGGCAGAAGTGATACATCAGAAGCTCATTCAAGTTAAGCTATTTGGTTTTGTAAAAGGTTATCTGATTATGATTAATTAAGTATTTACAAAACCATTTGTTTAATAGCAAACCCCCTATTAGTGCAAACCCCCGGTCTTCAGGCTTATTCTCGCTAAGGGTGCAAGGGAACAACATGTCCCCGACGGGGTTTGGGGCGGAGGCCCGAGCTGAAATTTAGTTCACAATAATAGCCTAATGTAGTAATGAGATTTCGGATAAGACTCGAATTAGTCCGAAATGGGCATCTCGAATGAGTTTCGGATGAGATTCGAATTAGTCCGAGATGGGCATCTCAGATGAGTTTTGGATGAAACTCGAATTAGTCTGAGATAGTGATCTCGGATGAGACTCGAATTAGTCCGAGATAGTGATCTCGGATGACACTCGAATTAGTCCGAGATGGGCATCTCGGATGAGACTCGAATTAGTCCGAGATTGGCATCTCGGATGAGACTCGAATTAACCCAAGATGAGGTATCTCGAATGGATCTCTGATGAGACTAGAATTAGTTCGAGATGGGGCATCTCGAATGGATCTCTGATGAGACTCGAATTAGTTCGAGATGGGGCATCTCGGATGAGAATCGAATTAGTCTGAGATGGTCATCTTGGATTAGATTCGAATGGACCTCTGATTAAACTTGAATTAGTTCGAGATGTTCATCTAGAATGGATCTCGGATCCATCCGAAACTTATCCTCCAAGATTTCGAATTCTCTAATCATGGCAGTTAGTTGTGATAAGTTTTGAAATTCGAAAATTAAGGGATTATGGGATAATTTGTTTCCTGTTTTAGTGCTGATTGGATTTATCTCATTAATTCGAAAATTATATATATTTATAATAATAACAGATTTCGAATAACTTTAAGTAGATAAAATAGATCAAAACAGGGAAAAACACCCAATAATCCAAATTTCATTCCAAAATATAGGATTTTTTTTTAATTTCATAAGAACATGTGATGAACCCCCTAAAAAGTTAAAATTTAATCTTGAATCCGAAATCTGAAATTTTAAGTTCTGTAATACGGATTTCGGAACAGTAACAATTTCGAATGTGATTAAACATCCCTTTAGAACATATAATTCATGAACTTTAAAGGTTTTATTCGTATTCTTGTTATTAAGTTTATCAGTTTTTCATAAAGTTTGTAATCCAGATTCGTGGAAACAAACTGAACTGATTTATCAACATTTTCTTTAATACCACATGTTGATCACTTCTGTTTAAACATAATGGAAAACATAAATGAAATACCTGTGATGGCAGACGGCCAGCAGAGAATCCAATCAGAGACGCAACCATAGAGTTCAACATCTATGTCAGTGTGATATGGTTCCTCCTTAGGGTGTAAAATTATGATGGTGATAACCGAACTAACCTCTCTAGTCATCTTCTTATACATACACCCAGAAGGAAATCTAATAATTAATAAGGGTAATATGGTCCATCAACAATTACCAACTAATATATTATTATTTTGATCTAATAAAATATAAATGATTATAATGACTACATGATTAAATATTATAAATATAATATATTTAATTTTTCAATATAAATTAAAACAAGATTAAGAAAAATTAATGGTCACCAAAGCTCCATACTAATCTATCTACTCTACACTAAGAGCACGAGCAATCACTCACTAAAACAAAGGAACTTTTAACGCCATTTAGCCCATGTGCCACTAAGTTAAGTTTTAGTGACACTTTATGTATGTCTAATCCGTTTTAGTGGCATTTCACTTTTATGCTATCTATTTTGGCTTTCAATGGCGCTTTACATGTGACACTAAAACTTTTTCTAAAATTTTTCCCTCCTAAACCTTTTAGAAAACTCCCGTAGAAATTTATTCCCTCCCAACATCCGATCCCACTACCTAAAATTCCTCAAAATATTAGTTTTCCCTCTAGAGTCAAAAGTTATATTTCCTAATTCCCCTCCAACTTCATTACTCGTTACAATTTCATTAATCTCCTTTTCCCTAACTCTTTCATCGATTTCTTTCTGTCCATCTCCCATTGGCATCAACGCCTCAGCAAATTTCACATAATCTTAGGTAGACACTCTCCTAGTTCTCTCGTTTTCACTTTATTTATGCTACGAATTTTGTTGGAGCTACCGAAATTAATCGATTATGAGTTAACGTTAACAGTTAGGGTTAGTGTTTTTGGTTATTTGAACTTATCTGGCAAAACATAGTACTGATAGGATTATTTAGACGAATTTTCTATTAGTTGCATGTCTAATTAGCATATAGACACCTATCATCATCAAGTGCTTCTTTGTTTGTATTGTTTCATCTCAATTTCACCAAATCTCTGGTATAATCTCTCTTAGTTTGCTCATTATGAAGTTGTTGGATCTACTAAAATTCACAAGTTCATATTAACAGTTAGGGTTACGTTTGTTACATTTGCATTGTTTTTTCAGTAACACTTGAACCGTTTGATCAGTTTGTGTCCTTTGTATAATCCATAGATGATTTCTCTTGTATTAAGTTTAGACACTTCTTTTGTCACTGTTTGATACTTTGATTGTACGACTGGATCTGAAAGCAAACTTTGTGTTGTTGAAGGTACTTAGGTATACTTAAAAATCTACTTAATTGGATAATATGTTGATTGTGGAACCTACCCTAAGATCATTCAAATGTTGATGATAAAGAAAATGAATGATTTGAGAGCTGAAATGAACGCAAGTATGATTAGATATCGCAAATTTTAACCTAAATGTGTATAAATGGGTTGATATGGACTTTTAATACATGCATGTGGGTTTATTTGGACTGCATATTATTCCAACCGGTTCAATTGGGCAAATTTAAAAATGTCAAAAAGAAGCCACAGAATGGGCGAGAAGAAAAGAAGCTACATGTCAGAATGGGTAGAGGAGAAACAGCTTCTAACGACGATTGGCGTGCTTCTTGTTCTTCCACTTCACTGACGCTTTGAAGTGAAAGAAGCCCACTGGATTAGATATCCTAATTACATTTTTCAGCGTTTTTGCCGACCAATCAATGCTTTGTGCGGCAGGGACAGCGGCGGAGTACGGGTGAAAAGAGGCGGAGATCAAGAGACAGAAGAGAAAAAGGAAGAAATATCAGTTTAGAGCTCGTCGATTTAAAAAATAAACAGGAAATTTTCTTTGACAAATTAGATTCTTTTTGGTTCGTTTGGAATTTTAGCTTACTTCATTAAAAAAACAATGAGATTAACAATCACATTGTTGATTTCCATTGACTTTCATGCCAGTAATCCTTAGCATAGGAAGAGTAGCAGCTATGATGAACTCAGAATCATCCAAAGATTTCAAGACTGCTAAAGAAACGTGACAATTAAAAGTAGTTAAATTTGATATGGAACTCCACATAATCCACCGTTTACCAACCTGTAGTTAAATTTGATATGGAACTGCACATAATCCACCGTTTACCAACCTGCATTCTTTCTAAATTTCATGTGAGAAGCAAAAGCACTAGAAGCATATAGATAGCCATATAGGTAACTCATTTACATCATGGTTATCTCATTGATTGTACGCAGCGATTTACACATTAATCCTCCCGAAGTAACTATAGGATTTGGGTCACAATTTTAATAAAAAAATTATATAAATAAAAATAGTAAAGATACTCTCTTTACATATTTGGGAAATTATAGTACATGTATCGTGTACAAATCCTTACGAATATGACGTATAAAACAACATATGTAATTAAATTGATTCAATCTATGGTCTTCAACAAGAGTTTTAACCGCGTCTTCTTGTATGATCCGTTGTGCAGTCTTCAACGAACTCTTGAATCACATCTTCTTATACAACAATTTCCTACAAAATGAACAAACAAGTGTTGACGGTTGTGGCTGAGCCACGTGTTCAACCCGCTTCCCTTAAAACATATTTCGCGCCTCTACTAAAGACGATGCGTCTGTTTCCCACGGTACAACAGCCGAAGCAGTATGTACTGCCGGAGATGGCTCACGCGCCCGAGGTTACAACGGATAAAATTATAGTATTTGAACTTGTGGAAAATAACGATACGAAAGTGATGGAATCAAGTAGAGAACTTATCTCTCTATAATTCTCAACATACGGATGTTCAAGTCTCACAACTTCTCCAAGAATTCTTTATCCATATTATCTTTCTCTCATAGTTTTCTCATTATAACTCATGAAGCACATATCCTTCCATTTTTTACAAGAGTTGTGGGTAGTGAAAAGTTTCACTTTATTAGAGATTAGAGATTTTATTAGAGACATAAACTCTAATAAAAACTAATAAATTGACATAAAAACTCTACTTAAGAGTTTATCATCCATATGAAGAGTCTAGTAAATAATTATAATCTTACTAAATTATAAGTTTACTAAATTAATATCCATTCGCTATATAAATTTCCAACAATCCCCCACATGAATGGAGATCGTTCAGAACATATAAAATTTCCAATTGAACCTTGATAGTTGAGTATTGTCGGATAAGTAGGTGTTCCCTTTGAATTTTCCGTTGTGAAACATACTTAGTCTCCTAGCGGCTTGTAGACGCGATGTCCTTGAACAAACCCCCATTTGTGTAAACGACAATACACTTCACACAATACTCTCCTTAGCTGGGCCATCCCCTCATAGTTGTGTCCAATAATGGTCGTGGAACACTTTCCTGGTTCTGCGAGAGCTCTAGTAATTGTGTCCCCAATTCCATTTGGAGCGACCCCACTTCTCTCTAACATAGGTCATTCTCCTTAATGTAGGTCCACCTGCGGATGGTGTTAAACCAGTTTCTTGTTCATATAACATACACACAAGTGCGGAATCCAAGTGTGCATGCAACCAAAGCAGAGTAAAGAACACGGGGTAACCAAAGATTCACTATTTTGATTAATGATTGAGAACAAGTATAAACATATACACACAATTCTCGTATGACTCAAACAAACTTGCTGTGTTCTTGTGTCTTTGTCTTCAGAGATAACCAACTGAAAGGATAGCTAGCTCTTTGAGTCAACCAACCCAACCAACCAACACTGACTGAGAGGTGCATGTCTGCTTATATAGTGTATGTCTTCATATTCGTACGAAAGACGAATCTAGACATACGGAACATACTATTTCACACGAAACACGAGACACATCTCCAGAATTTTGGGACGAGTCAACTGTTTCGTACGAAATGCTTATTTCGTACGAAACTACTCATTAATTCATACGAATCATCTGATTCGTATGAAAACTCTGACTCGCACAGAATCTTTATTCTTGGAGAATGTGTGTAGACATGACGTTTACAAGACTCATCGGTATGCACACATGCAACCGTTTAACACAAACAAGTTAAGATGTCGTACTAGATCAAGATAGAAGGATATCTCGATCATATCGACACGACCAAACTTATACAGACACTTGAGCAAATACCGTACAATTACAACTGTAATTAAGAACAAGCGAAAGACACAAAACTTATACAGACACTTGACCAAACTTATACAGACACTTGAGCAAAGACCGTACAATTACAACTGTAGTAAGAACTTCACTCTTGTGCGCCAGCATGTTTACCCATGAGAATCTGGAATAGTCATCAGTAACTACCAGACAATAAGAATCACCAAAGGTAGTCTTGTGTTTCATAGGTCCAAAGAGGTCCATATGAAGACGTTCCAGTGGCATATTCACAGTGTTGATCTTTTTCACGGGATGGGACTTTCTTGCTTGCTTCCCTTTCTGGCATGATACACAAACATCTTGAAGATGAAAATTCTTCACTGGTACACCATTCACTAGATTTTTCTTTACCAAATAGTTCATTTTTCTCAGGTGAATGTGTCTCATACGTCTGTGCCAAGATATTGATTCCTTCTCGGTGGCTTTGGAGACAAAACATGTGACTTGTGCAGATGTTGTAATAGCTTGGCTCATATCAAGAATATACAAATCGTTAATTCTTGGAGCCAACAGGAGAATCCATTCTTTGGGAATCTTGAATCCAGGCTTCAGCACATAACATCCGGCATCATCAAAATGTACCGTGAACTTCTTGTCGTATATTTGAGAAATGCTAAGAAGATTGTGATCAATTTGCCGCACATAATTGATCTTGTAGAAGCTCACAACACCATTGGAGACCATTCCTTCTCCAGTGATGTATCCACATTTGTCACCAGCAAAAGCAACATAACCACCCCTTATGCTTTTCACATCATATAGGAGTCGCAAGTCGCACGTCATGTGCCTTGATGCTCCACTGTCAACAATCTAATGACTGTTTACAGTTCCTCCTGGAACACCCTGCACATAGCACAAACAAGATTAGTTTGAGATGGGGAGCCAAGCCTTAGTGGTCTTGGGTCGTCCCTTATCATCGAGAAATGTAATCTCAATTTCTTGATGATTAACAAACTGAGAACCTCCTTTTGAACCATTACCGGTCTTCTGTTTCCAAGATCCTTGTTTATTACCAGATTTGTTATTATTTATAGTTTTAACAGTGCCTGGTTTTATTGACTTTGAAGATCTTTGATCCTTTTTCAAAGAATCTGATTTTAAAGCTTTCTTAACTGCTTTTACTTGTTTACGTTTTAGTTTCTCTTTTTGAACCTTAATGATTCGTTTATCTTGAGTCGGAGAAACAGATTACGTTTGCAAGTTGGTTCGTTTTCTCTATACATCTTGATTTGGCCGGATTTTAACAATCCTTTATAATATAGCCAAATTCTCCACATTTGAAACATGTTCTCCTTTCAACAAAACTAGGAGATCGTGTTTCTTGGCTTGACGTTGAACTTGTCGGTTTTGAGGTACTAGGTTCATTTTCATTACATCCATCAGTGTGTTGGGTGTAATTGTTTTGACTATTTCTTTTCAAAATCTTAACTTTCTTTACAAAATCAACATTAGATTTTCCTTGAAAAGTTTCGACTTTATCGGTACCTTTAGAACTCACAAATTTAACAGTTTTGGCCTTATTCTGGTAACGAGAGCCTTTTGCTTCAACCTTCGGTTGAGAAACTGTAGGCTTTTCGACTCGCTTCCATTGTTTTTCTTTTGAAGCGGATAATGGTTGTGATTTGGTGGACTTTTTCTTCTCTAAAGGTTTGGTTGTTGACTTACCAAAAACTTGATCTATAGAGATTGGATTTACATTTTTTATTGGAAAATCTTTGTTTGAATAGATTTTCTTATCTCCAACCAAAGTATACAACACATTATCTACTTCTTGTGTAGACACACTTGTCTTCACACATTTCTTAGGAATGGTCTCTTGATTCTCAACAGATTGAGTACTAGGAGTAGCAGAAGATTCTACTCTTTTCCTTTTATCAAGAGGCTGATCCTAATCATCATTTCTTGATTCATCATCTGATGTATCATTTTCTTCTTCATCAGAAGGACTTTGAACAACATCAGACGATGAATTTTCTGGCTTGCTTGGTTCTTGAGAGAATTTGTCTAATTTGAACCCTAACCCTGCTGCGAATTCCTCAGGATTCAAAGGTACAGAGGGTTCAAAATGAGGCATCTCCTCTTCATCAAGCATTTTGGTATAGTTGTGTTTCATTGGGGGTGGACAAGAATTATACCCTATGCATTGAACATCTCCCTTTAGTTTTTGAACTTCAATGATATGATCAAGTACATATTGGGAGTTAGAATAACTTTCCAATTTGCGTTTGATCGAATCATATTCGCATTTGGCGATGGCTAACTCTTTCTTTGTTTCTTCTAGGAGATTAATGTAGTTATTAATTCCTGTCTGTTTATTCAAAACTGTTTTTGTTAATTCAGAAACACTTTTCTTAAGGGTTTCTATTACAGATTTGAATTCTTTTTCATTTCTAGTTAGCGCCAAGTTTGCCTCTTTGCATTTTGATAATTCAACAACTAAATTCTGATTATGATTGTTGACGGTTTCATATTTTATTTTCAACTCAACACAGTCATTGCAAACAGTAGGAGGGTCAGAATTTACCTGTTTTGAAGAACCTTCAACATTTTCCATAAAGGCTGTGTGATGAGGAAAAGCTGCACAATCTGTAGAGAGTGCCTCTGGCTCTTTTTCCACAGCTTCTTCATTCCTCGTCCTACCTACCTTTTCACTCTTCAACAACTCAGCTTCACTTAGCAACTTTTCAACCTCAGCATCACTTCCTTTCTTCTCATCAGAATCAGATTCATAACCATCTGAACTTGAACATTCTTCATCAGAACTACCAGCATCCCCAGATGTATCAATATTTGGAGTGTTGATGCTGTGATCATGCTTGATTTGATCCACGATCTTCGCATAGCATGCAGTTCTTCCGTTGTTCTCAGTTCCCAACTGTACTGACCAATCGCATCCTTCATCAGATTGAACTACCAAAGCTCTATGCGTGTTTGGAGGTCCTGATTGATTGGTGTTGTTAGAGTTGCCAACAGCTACTATTCTTCTTTCATTGTTGTACTGTGTTGTGTTGGATGGTTGAGACTGATTTCGAAAGGGGTTGTGATTTCCTTCCTTGCTGGGTCTTGTACATTCCCGCTTGAAGTGACCTCTTTCTCCACAGTTAAAGCAAGTAACGGCGGTTTTGTCAAAGCCGTATTTTGTATCCTTATTGCTTTCCAAACTGGTTCTACCCGTTCTTCTCATATAATCCTTTGCTCTATAGCGCTTGTAAATGCCCACTTGATGTCCATCAGCTCCATTTCATCTCGGTCAATTTGTTCATAGTCTTCGTTTGTCAAATTGATGTTCCCTATTTGACCTGCAACTAAACCACAATACGCACTGACCATGGTATTTAGAAGTTCCGCATGTTCCTGTGCAACTTCTACGTTGATGTTAGAGAGATTTGACGTGTCAAGTTTGACAGTGTTGGGATTTGCTGATTGACAGTTGCTTCCATAGAAAGCTTGTTGAGGAGCTTGCTGTGGCGCTTTATGCGCTAAATCCCTTGGCTGTGGAAGGAAGGATTTTGGATCAAAAGCTTGTCCATAGGCTTGATTACTCGAGCCTGTAGACTGACTTGATTGAACTGGTTGGGGTAGGAAAGGGTTCACGTTTGACACAAACACGGTCTGCAGCTTCGGTTGCTGACTTGAGCTTGTACCTGCATTTATACCTCCAAAATACATTTCAGGGTTTTGTGGAACATTGACTCGTTGTGCCTTCCGGAGCTCTTCTTCATTCTTGTTCTCCAGTTTCTGCACAAATTCATAAATACTTATTGAGTCCAAAACACCTGTATGTTTTAAAAGATCAATAAATTGACCCCATTTTGGTGGTAAGGCATCAGCAAATCGCATCACAATTTCTTGTGGTGCTGCTAACACTTTATACGAGTACATTTCACTGAGAAGATGATAAAACCGAGTGGTCATATCATTCAAGGTTTTGTTCTCCATGAACATGAAACCTTCAAACTCTTTCTTGAGTAGATCATGCTGAATCTTCCTGGTAGCAGTGTTACCTTCACCTCTTGCTTCCAAAGTGTCCCACAAATTTTTCGTTGTAGTACAATACACAAACTGATAATAAATGTCTTTATGCAGAGCTTGTGTAAGGATAGCAAATGCCTTTTTCTCTAGATCGTAAGCTTTCTTGTCACTTTCGACTAGATTAGCCAATGAGGTTGGATTTGATCCAGCTTCTTCAATTGCTTCATTGTAGGGGGTAGTGAAACACGTCCACAATTCCGTGTTTTGACCGAGAACATACGTATGAAAACGACTTTTCCATGAAGGATAATCGTTCATGTGATTTAACTTTGGCGGTCAGTTATTACTCCCTGTTTCACTTTCGCTCATTAACAGAGTTTGGATACTTTGATTCTGATTCGCAACACACGCCCATTGATTTGCAGAAATCATTGCTGTATGTTGAGGCATCAAAGATTTTACCCATGATGTTGTGGAGCTTTGCGAAGACTCCTGATTTGAGCTTGAACAACTCCAATCCCACGGGTTAGAACTCATTATATTTTCTCGTTTTATGAAAATTTAAAGGTTTTAAAGTTTTACAAATATAATTCCCTTTTAAAATTCACAGATCTGAAAATATGACAAATTCCGAAAATCACAAAGCTTTGAAAACAACAAGAAAAACAAACAATAACTGTTTCGAGCGAGACAGTTGTTTCGTGCGAAACAAGGATGTTTCGTGCGAGACAGTTGTTTCGTGCGGGACAGATGATTCGTGCGGATCAGATGTTTCGCACGAATCTTTTCAGTCGCACAAACTATTTTGTTCAACGTTTTTCAAAGGTATCTTTTTCATAAATGGTTTGGTGAAAAATTTCCTTTCTTGTGTAGACCTGCTTTTTCGAAAATACCTGTTGTCTTACCCACTTTTAGTTAAAACACAGATTTTAACAGTCAACAGTCCAAGTCCAGATCCAAGTCAGAAAATGTCAACCCTACCAAAACTAATCGTATTCAAATTTTTGCAGATTTCTTCTTCAAGTGTGTTCTTCAGAAAAAATTTACCATATAAGTTTTCTGCATGCAACAGATTTTAACAAGTTTTAAGTTAATAAACAGTCCAAAACTTATGTTTTCTGCTGGAGGCTCAAGAACACTTCAGAAATCTTCAAACTAGCTCAGACACACTAAGCCCGGTTTTGAACAAGGAAAGAGCCAATGCTCTGATACCACTTGTAGGTCACCTGCGGATGGTGTTAAACCAGTTCCTTGTTCATATAACATACACACAAGTGCGGAATCCAAGTGTGCATGCAACCAAAGCAGAGTAAAGAACACGGGGTAACCAAATATTCACGATCTTGATTCATGATTGAGAACAAGTACAAACATATACACACAATGCTCGTATGACTCAAACAAACTTGTTGTGTTCTTGTGTCTTTGTCTTCAGAGATAACCAACTGAAAGGATAGCTAGCTCTTTGAGTCAACCAACCCAACCAACCAACACTGACTGAGAGGTGCATGTCTGCTTATATAGTGTCTGTCTTCATATTCGTACGAAACACGAATCTAGACATAAGGAACACACTATTTCACACGAGACACATCTCCAGAATTTTGGGACGAGTCAACTGTTTCGTACGAAATGCTAGTTTCGTACGAAACTACTCATTGATTCGTACGAATCATCTGATTCATACGAAAACTCTGGCTCGCACAGAATCTTTATTCTTGGAGAATGTGTGTAGACATGACGTTTACAAGACTCATCGGTATGCACACATGCAACCATTTAACACAAATAAGCTAAGATGTCGTACTAGATCAAGATAGAAGGATATCTCGATCTTATCAACACGACCAAACTTATACAGACACTTGAGCAAAGACCGTACAATTACAACTGTAATTAAGAACAAGCGACAGACACAAAAGTGTATCAACACTTAAATTATTAAAAGCATCGTGGTTACCATGATTACGCAAAATCATTTACCACATAATATGCTTAGCCTCACAATTTGTCACTGAATTTCATAGGAATGAACTAGGACGTATTTAAACACCCGTTTATCGTTTATGGGTATATATAATCATATATACTAGCTTATTCATATCAGCTATGCCCCCACAGTGACCACCCTTATGCATATGAATTCGTTGTCCTACTGAACTTAGATCTTGGGATCTCCAGTCAATTAAGTTAGGTTTCCTTCACACACCATTTTCCAAGGGCTCTAGTCTCATTCCACAACTTGATCTCTAATAAACCCTCAGGTTGTTGGATCCATAACATTATTTTTTACTTAGGCTAGTCATTACAAATAACTTTGCGTATTTGAGATCAGTTGTCATGATGTGTTCTTAACTTGTAAGTTAATTTTGCCTATAGTCAATTTTTAAGACTATAACCTCAGTGGCCATCTGAATCTAGTTATAATATATGTCTTCGTAAAATATGCGTATCATTTAAGGCAAACACATCTCCATTATGCACTACAACCTTTGTGTCATCCACTTATTCGTTTGTTTGCAATGTTAGATTTCATTACAAAATCCCTATTACCAAAATTTATGGTACAAATGCAAGACATCCCCATATTTATTGGATAACATCCAGATGGGGTAATGAAAGCCATTTCTACATACCCTTATAGGGTTGTTTTTCTTAAATGGATCCTCCCCCACATTTCTTGCCATTTGATCAACATTTCCGTAACTTTCACTTATGACGATATTTATACACATATGATTGAACAAGATCAACCTCATTATATCAATGAATTCAACTCATATTGCATTAGCTTACATAAGCTTCCGAGCTGACCAAAGCAACACATGCCATTGTCATAAGTTTGTCATCAACTTAGAATAATTCTAATTTAACATCTAGAATAAGCCTAGACAATGAGTTCTCCTCATTAGCTTTCAAACAAACTCTTCAAAAGTTACATGTCTTTTCCTTATAATGAATGAAAATTCTCCCTCAACTTTTTCTATACACAAATTCTTGTTGTGTTCATATACATTTGAATGTATAGAGTTAATTAGTCTCCATCAAGACCCATAATTAACCAAGTACTAGTCTAGCATGCTTTAGACTACAATACTTTAGCATGTGAACAGAAGATGTATCATTCTGATTCTTCACAGCCCCAAGGATATCATATATCACTTTGCAACATTCATCCCTTGTTAAGACAAAATAATGAGACTTATTCATAATCCTAAAACATCAATATTTAGGAAGGTCTCACAAATTATTGTATATAGCACATAGCTAAATTTTATCATTCAATTAAAGAACATAACTTTTTAACCTTTGATCTCCAAGGCTTTACCATTAACTTATAAGTACTTAAACGTAAGTCTTAATCCAAGTCACTTGGTGAACACACTCATCGCCAACAAGATCAATGTTCCTCATTTCAATCACTATTATGTGGAAGATAGAGTCAACTAGATCCACACTCAACAACATGGCATTCATAATTTTGCCATAAGTAATTTGCACACATCTATTGTTATTCATTAGAAGATACGTATATTTAGGATGCTCTCCCAAACGAAGGTAAAATTTCCATATTCAAGTGGTAGACGCATCTACGTATAAATCTCGCAAGATTTATTAAAGGTATACAATAACATATAGTACTTTTACTTTCATATGTTAGAATTCAAACTTGTGAATTTTCCAATGACTTCTAACGAAGTATTTCGACATGAGTCTCATTTGTGTATTTCATCTCAATACACTCACTACTCACTCATGATGTGGTTACACATTTGATGTCTCGTCTTTGACTTTTAGTCAATACAGCAACTCTTAAGTTGTTTATGTCCAAGTATTTTCATGTACTATCCATTTAAAACCATATTCTTTTAAATAATGTATGATTAACGTTATAATTATTTTCCACAAAAATAATTTATACGTCATAAACATTAGTGATTTATTTCTTTATAAAATTGCATGTGTTATCCAAAGATATTGAACACAAAACAATAAAATACATTCGAAATTAAATCATAAGTGCCAAATACTTTTGAAATTTATTCGGTAGCATAGACGATCTGTAGACATCAAATATCAAAGTGCTTTTATCTTCAATACTTAATAATCTGACCAAAATCTTTGCAAAGATATCGTCCCATAGCATGTCTTAAGGTACTCCCTTAATAAAACTCCATGCACTTGTAAGTACAAGTTTCCCATTTCATCTTGAAACTTTAAACTTGGACAATTCTACATAAAACAACACCAAGTTGTTACAAAGACTACATTTAAGTAGTGAACTTGAACAACTAAATTTGTTCACAACAACACCAAGTTGTTTTCCACCAAATGATATCCATAAGATTGTTACTTTGTTCACCATATGCTACTTCTAGCAAAAGTAGCAAACCATTTGAATTATCAATACTATGCAAAACTTTCTTTTAAAAATCACTCTAAAACATTTCTTTAGTTTTACAATATACTATATTAATAATATCAACCATTTCTCATCATTTTTAATGCATGCATAGGCAATTAAATGTTTACATAAAACATTTTCATTCATTATGGCTTATATAATGAACAATCTCTAACCTTGTATTTGTGATACACATTTTCTAACACACGTGAAGAAAATTTAAGTCAGTTTATATGTATAAAACATGACTATTTGGATTTACAAATCACAAGTTAAATTAGTGATAAATCTCATACAACAATACCATCACTTTATGGTTATTTAATTCTTGAAGCCAATCAAACATCAACTTCAATGTATAACTTTTTATTTCTAAACCATGCGAAGCATTAATGTGTTTATATTCACTAAAATCAATTCTACAACAAATTACTCATATAAAATGTTTACAAAAACATTTCAAAGCGTTTGTATTCTAACCATTTTTAACAATCATATTAAAATGGAAAAAAAATCTAGCGCGCACGTTAGAAATATTAACATTTCCACTAAATGTTAATTCGACTTGTTATAAACACATATATGGTTCATATAAATAAGTCACTTCTAGTACACATGTTAAAAAATAAATAACTAAAAATTGCTTCCAAATAAATACTTTTGATGAACCGTTTCTAACACGCATGTTAGAAGACAAATGATTACAAAAATCATTTGCATTTTTTTGTAAACTTTTTCTAACACTTTTGTTAGAAATAAGCAATTACAAAAATTGTTATAAATCTTATCAATAAATATGTTCTAATATACTTATTAGAAATAAATGATTATAATAATCATTATCATACCAATAGGTTCTAACAAGCTCGTTAGAAATAAACGATTACAAAAATCGTTATAAAACATATCAGTTTATATAAAACCCAAATTTAACACGCTCATTTAGAAATATATGATTATAAAATCATTATAAGGCATATTAGTTTATATCAAATACATATAAACCACTCTAACACTCGTGTTACAATCACTAAAGTTTGTGCGATAAATCCATGGATGGATGAAGAGTCTACTTTAAATAAAGACTTAATTAGAGGCATAAAACTCTAATCAAGTAACATAAAACTCTTATTTAAAGACATTAAAATTCTACTCAAGATAATTTAACGTTTACAGAAAACGTATGGTTTACATCCATAATTCCGGTCTAACACACAAGTTAGAGAAATTTAACATTTACAAAAAAACGTATGGTTTACACTAATAAACCCGTTCTAACAGAAAGGTTAGAAAAAATTAACGATTCCAAAATCGTTTCAAAACCAAGCGATTGAACAAAAACTATTTGTTTTGTACAATGGTATAGGATTTAAGATTGTATCTCAATCTCAATAAATCCAAATACAACAAGTTGTACTACATATATATTTCCCAAAAAAATATTTATAAAATCAAATCTCTAAAAAAAAAATTTATAAATCCTTTCGTGAGCCCAAAATCCTTATAAATAAAGTTTTAAAATTGTAGCAACGATCTCTCGAAATCTGTTTTGAGTTTGTAGGATATGGGTCGCAATTTTAATAAAAAATTATATAAATAAAAATAGTAAAGATACTCTCTTTACATATTTGGGAAATTATAGTACATGTATCGTGTACAAATCCTTACGAATATGACGTATAAAACAACATATGTAATTAAATTGATTCAATCTATGGTCTTCAACAAGAGTTTTAACCGCGTCTTCTTGTATGATCCGTTGTGCAGTCTTCAACGAACTCTTGAATCACATCTTCTTATACAACAATTTCCTACAAAATGAACAAACAAGTGTTGACGGTTGTGGCTGAGCCACGTGTTCAACCCGCTTCCCTTAAAACATATTTCGCGCCTCTACTAAAGACGATGCGTCTGTTTCCCACGGTACAACAGCCGAAGCAGTATGTACTGCCGGAGATGGCTCACGCGCCCGAGGTTACAACGGATAAAATTATAGTATTTGAACTTGTGGAAAATAACGATACGAAAGTGATGGAATCAAGTAGAGAACTTATCTCTCTATAATTCTCAACATACGGATGTTCAAGTCTCACAACTTCTCCAAGAATTCTTTATCCATATTATCTTTCTCTCATAGTTTTCTCATTATAACTCATGAAGCACATATCCTTCCATTTTTTACAAGAGTTGTGGGTAGTGAAAAGTTTCACTTTATTAGAGATTTTATTAGAGACATAAACTCTAATAAAAACTAATAAATTGACATAAAAACTCTACTTAAGAGTTTATCATCCATATGAAGAGTCTAGTAAATAATTATAATCTTACTAAATTATAAGTTTACTAAATTAATATCCATTCGCTATATAAATTTCCAACAGTAACAGTTGTCCTAATAGTCTCCAAGTTAATCTAAAACCATGGTGTAAGTTTTTTAGTAGCTTATCATCAAGAACATAAACCGAACAAATTTTCAACTCATCTAATAATGTTGTATCTATTTCAAACTTTTGCAGTTATACTACTATATGTAGTCTTTTAGCAATACAAACCCAAAGCAATATACTGCAGCCTGCAGGTACCTACTTACCTACTATTGAACTTAAAATCAATTGTTGAAGTTACTAGTAGGTTGTAACTAACATGCTTTCAAGGGACTCAAAAATCTAATTTACAATCAGAGGTGCAAATGAGCCGAGTTGGGCTTAAGCTCGTTTAACTTTTGAAAGATCGTGCTCGAACTCAGCTCGTGGGTATTTTTTTTAAGCTCGAGCTCGGCTCGGACTTGACTCATTTATTGTTATTTGTTAATTAACAATTAATTTATATTAATGGTAATTATTATTTTAATAAATGTATATATAACATATCTAGGCTCGAGCTCGTTTAACTTATTAAAGATCAAGCTCGAACTTAGCTCGTGGGTATTTTTTTAAGCTCGGGCTCGGCTCGGACTTGACTCATTTATTATTATTTGTTATATAAATAATGGGCTCTTTTAGCTTGCGAGGCAACTTGAGCTTGATAAGTGGAACTCGGGCTTAGATTCGTTTACTAAAACAAGCTTATGTTTAGGCTTGAACAATGTGGCAATGTGGCAACTTAAAGATGTAAAACAAAATGATATCTTTGTCAGCGAACCACATGAAAAAAAAAATATATTGATGTAGCTTACTGCATAATTTAAAAACTGTACAAAAAAAGTGTGCAGTAATAGTTGACAAAGGTGTGACTTGTAGTAAAAAAAAATTGTTGCCATAGGTATTTGTAATAATTTGAAGAAACAACATCCTTATTAAGTGATTCTGGTTTGTTTTTAGGCTAGAGTAGGATGACTTACTGTGCTTTACTCTCCACGTATGTTTTTGATCTTAACATGAACCACAACGCTGATTCAGGTCTGGTCTTAGACATGCAGTGGCATTCAGGTCTGGCATCAGTTCTGCAAAAAGTAATTTCGCATAGAGCACTGCGAAACATGCATATAATCATAGAAATATATACCGTTCCATCATCTTTTAAATCTTTATGGTCAAACATATACAAGTTGAATTTGCAATTAGTAATGTTATTCATCATCTTCAACCCTAACTCTTATTCATACAATGACTTTAGTGCATCTTGAATTTGAAGTTGAATTTTACTACAGTTAGATCGTGCCCACTAGGTACACTCTTGATGTTGATATGAAGGATGTTGTAACCGCTTGTAAGGAGACCAAAGCATGCTTCGAGGAGCTGTTCTAGAACCGGAAAGAACCAATGGTTCTTCTCAAAGCTCCAAGTCTGAAAAAAGATAAGTTATATGTTTCGGTTTGTTTTTTTTTTCTTCTTTAATTTTCGTCTGATGAACGATATTGTTATACTCTTTTTGATCCGAATGCACTTACAATTTCAGTATGAATACTGAACCTGCAAGTGTAAGTATGAAATTTATGTGTTTTATACTTTTATCTTAATTGCTGCTTCGGTTTTGAATTTGAGTTTTAATGCTGATTTACTTGAATTTTCCTTACTAAAGAGTTGCATAGATGGGTTCTACAAAGTGGATGCGATAGATGAAACAAGGTAAATCATAGACTACATCACATGGGAAGTGCTGAAAGTTGCACATTTTGCCATTTATGCACCAACAATTTTTATTATGTCCGTTTTCTACAGACATGAGAAATTACAATGTTACGTTTTGGCGTTGTAGGTTAGACATGAAAGATACTTTAATTATATTCATGAAGTTGAAAGTTAGACATGAAAGATACTTGTATTATTGATATAAGTTGAAAGTTAGACATGACAGATACTTGATTTATCAATGAGTTGGACGAATGTAGAGCCCTATTTCTTTTATTTCTGTAGAGGTCTATATATATATATATATATAGTTAATCCTAATATACGTGGGCTCAATTTGTTGTGCGTATGGAGCATGTGTTTCATGTTTGTTTATCTGTGATTATAGAGATTGATATAAGTAGTTACATTATACCAGCAATATATTATGTTTAGGCATATGATAGTTATCTATGAATCAATACTAATACGTGTTTATATGGTTAATGATGGCAGGGTAGATATTATGAGAAGCTTTGGAGTTAAGTTTTATGAGAGTGAAATTCTCATCTAAAAGAATGCTTACACTCATCGTGTAAATATTTAGAATTTAGAATATGTATCTCATTATACAATGTTTTGCTAACATTTGAAATATATATTGGATTGAATTTATTATTGAAGTTATGATATTATGATTTCTTTATTTACAATTTTATTGAATTTTTATTTTATATTTTTTTATTGTAAATAATGTGATTTTATGGCTAAATTGTGTGCCACAAAAAATTGTCAAAATAAAGTGCCACTAAAACTAGTATAATTTGTGCCACAAAAGACTTTTTATTTATACTGTGGCAAAAAAGTGCCACTAAGCCCAAAAGCGCATATAAAAAGTGCCACTAAAAGCTTTAGTCATCGCTTCTAGTGACACTTTTCTATGTGTCGCCCATTCTTGAAGAGGTTTTTACCGGCACTTTTTTCTTCTCTTGTGGCACTTTTTTTGTGTCACTGAATGACATTTTTTGTAGTGATTTAAGCATAAGGCTTTTAGCGATGGTACATTCGTCGATGATCCCTTAGTGAATGTGGAGTTTGTCGGTGATGGTACCATAGAAAGCCGAACAAGAATATTATAGGAGAGAACTAACCCTTGCTGATCTAAGAGTGTTTACCGAAGGACTACAATAAAATATAATAGATATGCAACTCTTTGGTTTCTTTTGTTCTGGTTTTGACATAATCGACATGCAATTTAAAAATATGATAATTACACTTTTCGTCATTTATGTTTGTATCGGATTGCAATAGATGCTCTTAAATTCAATAATTATAGTCACAATCATTTATTTGTAAAATTCATTACACTTTAAGTCCTTTAACACTAACCTAGGTAGTTTTAAACATTAACTCATATCAAATACAACTCATGTGAGGGCATTTACGTCTTTTCACAGCTTGTTTCTTCCCTCATTTATAAACCCACCACCACCACATTAAACCGCCGCCAACACCAGACTAGACTTCATCATCTACCTCCACCCACCTCCATCTTTTTCATCTACATTTATCCGACCAAAACCATAATATATTTCTGGTCAACCCATCCAACACCGGTCAGATCACCACCATTCAAACTCTAATGCCGTCAATTTTCTCTGGTCTAAAACCGAAAGAGAGAAAGAGATCGAGACGAAGATGGCAAGGTTTCAAAGAGAGAGGGGGATATCTTAAATTCAAGTATTCTTCTTCGTAGTTGTCACCAGATCATCGGAGATTAATTGTCTCCAAATAGTATCGTTCAAACTAAAATATTTAAGAAAACTTATCAATCTTTACGTTTCGAAAGTGATCCGCATTTCTATTTCTACATCCCACGCAATGAATCTTGTAAAATTGATAACAAAAAGAATTTACAAAACAAATAGATAAATCCCACCCTTTTGATCCGAAATTCAGATCAAAATAAAACCCCCCGAGAAGAATTCTTTAAAATAAACACCCAAAATAAAACCCACTAAAATAACAAAATCACATATCACGCGATGGTTATTAATGTTGCCAAAAAGTCGACGAAGAGGAAGCGAGTTGACCGCCACCTCCGTGACTCCAGCTAACTCCTCCACCTCCTCTGCCATACCGGTTTCAGGTTCACCGATTCCTCTGCTCCTCCACCTTATCGTTTGATGATGTATTTGTCCGTCAGGAGGACATTATAGGTGGTGGTGGTGCTTAGTGAGTGATGATGGCTGCTGATGGTGGGTGATGGTGAGAGAGAGAGAGAGTTAAGGAGAGAGACTGAATTGTGTGTGTGAGGGATAGAGAGAGAAGTTGAGGTATATAACTTTAATTTTGTATTTTTATTTTTTATATTGAAATGTTTCTTAAATAAAATGGTAAAAAAAAGACTTGTCCTCATGTGAGTCCCATGACTAGATTTAACCAAAAAAAGTAACTAGGTTAGTGATAAAGAATCTAGGGTGTAATGGGTTTTACAAATTGTAACTTTAATTATTAAAAGTTGAAGAGCATCCATTGCAATACGATACCAATATAAAGGACGAAAAGTATAATTTATCTTTAAATATATTTAACTTTATATTTCTTTTATGTGGCTTTGTCTGTGATGTACCATCAATTATGCATATTTATAATATGAATTTACACTCATTTATAAATACTTTTGTGGCAATTTATGAAGAAAACACTAACTAAATCGTTCATTTTCAGTTTTAATAGGATTTGGAGGTCCAAAATAAAAAAGAAGCAAAAAACGATGAAATACGGACGAAAATACCGTGCACAACAAAGGACGGTCATGCCTCTCACCTCAGTCCACCTTTTGTAAGAATCAGAACAACTTGGTGGGCAAGAAAGAAAGTCGGCAGGCACACCTGTGCACACATATGCACGATCATGCCCCCCATAAAAGACAAATTCAATAAACACAAAAGCTCAAGACCAAAGTACACTTGCTGCAACCATTGTCGGGAAAGATCACCATGCACAATCGTGCATGGCGAGGCATGCATGTGCCTAAAACCTTCATTTCCAACGAGATTAAAGGACAAGCATGGGTGTGCCCCTAGGCATGCCCGTGCACCCCTGCATTTTATCAGCCTAGAACTATCGGCCTCATTCTCTTATTTGAGGCATGCCCTTCTTTGCTCTCTTTTCCTAGGTGTGCTACAACCCAAGGCTGATAGACTTGTGCCTAGGGCTGTAAACGAACCGAACGTTCAGCGAACAGTTCGTGAACCGTTCGGCGGGAAGTTCGTTTATGTTCGTTCATTTAGTAAACGAACGAACATGAACAAGAAATTTCGTTCGATTAGTTAAATGAACGAACATGAACTAAGGTCTCGTTCGTTCAATTGTGTTCGTGAACGTTCGGTAAGGTGTTCGTGAACGTGTTCATGAACATTCATTCATTTGCGTTCGTTTATGTTCATATGTTTGTGTTTAATTAAAGATTTGTGTACTTTCATATATTTTATCTATACTTTTTATGTTATTAAACTTTTATTTATTTTATTACCATTATTTTATTTATATTATTACCCTAACAATTAAACTAGGAAACCCTATTTCACTTGTTTATGCACCGATCCCCCATTTTATTTCTCATTATTTACATCGACGAATACGATCGACCTCCGTTCCACAATAAGGGATCCATTGCCTTTATCATTCGTGACGTTCGCCAAATTTATTTGTGTTCGTGAACCGTTCGCGAACACACCCATTTCCTTAATGAACGAACACGAACATAAAATCTCGTTCGGTAAGCGTTCATGAACCGTTCGTGAACACATTTATTTCGTTAACGAACGAACACGAACAAGGCCTTGTTCGTGTTCGTTCGGTTTGTTTACAGCCCTACTTGTGCCTATAGAGACCTTTTCAAAGCTAGGATCCTACATCCTACCTTTGATCATCCATGTTAAGAGTAAGGCATCGTTAGATTAGTTCACTAAATTTATGTAGTAGATGAGAGTTGAGATACACTTTGACACATACTTGCATTTGAACTAGAGATTGAAGATCATGAAGAGTGGTTATCACCATTGGTAAAAGTGTTTCATATGGTTGTAATCTCTATGTCTCCTTAAACTCTTGGGTTAGTTAATTTTATTAACATAGTATTTTTATATTATTTAATGTGTTTATTTTTTTACTAATTCTCAGTTTATTATCTTTTGTGGCAGGATTGCATGAACCCTTTGAAACTAAATTAACTTAACATCTTAATTTAACAATATTAATTTAATCTAACTTAACTTGACTAAGGTGTGCGTAAGGATTTTGGTACCCTTAATCAGATCTGGTGTTCTTGATGACCTTGGGAGGTAAAACTTATTAGTACACTAATGGCGTGTAACAACCCCTATACTAATAAGAGAAATCCAAACTTGGCCTCTCAAGATTATTATTATTGACTTCTGGCATTGAACCAGATTCGGGTGACAAGCTGCTAGTATCGGATCAGATCTTGAGGTAATAAAAAGGCTTCTGATATTACATCGAGATCCTTTGGAAAGGCTTCTGGTAATGCACCAAGAAACTATTGGGGGTAAAAGTTAAGATAATGAATTAATAGTGATATAAGGAAATCATGTGGAATAGAAGATAACCGGTGAAATGGGACCTATCTTGCTTATTCAGTGACTTAATTAATTTGATGTCTAAATCGCTTCGTTAATTTAAAAGATCCCTAAACATGATCCCATTTGTTAAGCTTGAAATAAAGCACTAATTAATTAAGCTATAAAAAGATAATATAACCAAGATGGCTTTGAACCAACCTTGTTGTGGCATATCGTTTACTAGTCAAAGGCTAGGGAAGGTTCAATACGGACAAACTTCCAGACCGGTCTATCGATATATTGTGGCAATATTGAGGGATATTGACAACCGCCCCAAGGAAGCCACTTCTAAACTAATTAAAAGATAAAATCAAAGACTTAAACATTTTCCTCGTCTAATAAAATAAACTACATTAATTAAGAAAGACTTATCCAAGAGTCCCATATCACTATTTCAGTCTACTAAACTAACTACAAATAAGGATGATCGTAATAAAAATAAACGGTGGAGTAAGGGAAACGTGTTCCTTGGACGATACTTGATTCTTATCAAAAGCTATATTATATACGATGGGTTCTCTACCCATTGTGTGTATTTAGTCTAAATAAAAATAATTTTTATAAATTTAAATCTAGATAATCATGTCCCTAAGTTATTAAGTTAACGCACTTAAGTGTGCTCAATATTATTATATTAATATATATAATTCACACGACATCAAGTCTTCTGGCGCCATTGCCTGGGAATACGGTTTCTTCCATAAAAAGACCCAAATTATTATACTGACCAAACTTATTTTTCTATTCATTTTCCCCCTTCTATTTCCATTTTCACTTTATTTTTAGTTTCCGTGTTTACTCCTTAACTATTTTGTAGATTTCATTTAAGGATGGCCACCGCGAAAGTATCATCAACATCAAAAAGGCGAAAACCAAAGGCTAACTTTTTCTTGGTGAAATCCTTTTTTCCAAGTCCTTTTTATCCACGAAAATCTATCTCCCACCTTGAAGTATGCTCATACCATGTTAAAAATCGGAAAAGTAAGTTTCCTAGATATGTGGATCGAAGAAGTGGTGGATCGAAGAAGTGGTGGACCGAACTTTCAAAATTCAACAAAATCAATTTTTCAGTAGACTACCATATATGAGCACGCCCATGCCTAACAAGGCACGGTCGTGCCTAATTATAAACAACTTAAATAAAGTTTTTTTAAATTTAAAATTGAAACTCAAAAACGGGTTTGGAAAATGACCAGGAACGCCCATGCCCAACCCGAAATCCAAGCGGAGTTTTTAAGCTACAATGACCTAGGTCACAAAACAAAACCCACCTGTAGTCGTCCCAAGCTCTACGACCGAACTTGTCCACCACCATTTCAAACCACCAAATTTCTCTGATTTTCTTGGAGAATCTCCAGGTATGTACTACTTCTATTTAACACTCTGTGCTTATGATTAGTGGCTAAACATGTCAGATTTCTTATGTTTTGGTTCAAACCAAGTGCATGCTAAAACCTTTGATTTCAACCATAAATCACCATGATTTCAAGTTAAACCTTGTATGGAAGTGATTAGGGTACTAGTGTAAACAAAATGGGACAAGAAAACTTTGAAATTCTTGCAACCAATGACGCGGGAAAACTAAAAGTTTTAGACTATTACTATTGACCTAAACAGTAACCACGCACGCCCATTCCCTTCAAGGCACGGTCGTCTGTACCTAAAGTCATATCATGAGTAAAATTCGTTCAGGGTCATCTAGTTAACCAAGATGTCGACTAAGAAATGGTAAGACACACCGTGCATGTCTAGGCACGCCCGTGCCCATCTGTTGTCCAAACATGTCAACTACCATCTGCAACAAAAGCTGTTTAAAACACTAATTAAAATCTACTTCTGATAAATCAAGTACATGAACACTATCGGTAATAAAATCATAAACTTTGAACAAGATTTGCAAATCATTAGTTTAAATAGAAACAAAAACATAAAGCTAGACATAACTCGGCAATGCACGATCGTGCCTCTCCATGAATACCCATGCCCACTTATTAATAAGAAACATTTTGTTTCAGTCCAATCTCCCGATATTGAACCATTGTGAACAAATTTATTGGTTTGCAGTTATGGAAACGACACGCCTCAAAATCACCAGCGGTCAGATCTTCGAGTTCAAACTCCCAAAACCCATCCTACTGAACCTCGTCCGCCGACACCAAGCCAAACTCAACCGACCTACCATTGCCAATTTTTAACCCAACTGTCGTACCCGCTGAATTTCTGGAGAATTTACATCTGTGGTTAATCTTAGACCCGGAATATGTAAAATAAGAAGACGCATATGCCAAATTACCTACCCTCATGGTTAGACACATTGGGAAGCATCAGACCATCCACTTCAACTCCCTAGAGAAATATGGTCTAGCCGACCGATGTAGAAGCTTAATGAATCAACAATGGGAAGGTTGTTTTCACTAGGTCTCGTCACATATCGAGAACTAACTTTGGAGTTTCTAGCCTCATTCAAATTCGATAAAAAAAATACCAAAGAAAGGGAGAAGAAAACATCCATGTATCAAGTTTAGAATGGCAAGATAGTGGTACCAAATGTTATTAGCAAAATTCGAAATCTAATTGGGTTTTATAGGCAACGGGATATCCATCGAAATGTATTTCTCAAAAGTAGGTTTGATCTTGAGCCATGCAAAGATGCGATGTATTGGTCAACAATCTCCCCTCGACCATACAAACCACGCTCACAAAAAACAACATACTCTATGATCCATTAATGAGGTACATGCATCGTTGCTTTGTCCACACACTTGGAGCAAGAAATGACTCCCCAGGTAGGGCTGAGCAAATTTCGGGTCAACCAGAAAATACTCGAAACCCGGACCGAATAAAAACTGAAACCGCATTGTTATGTTGTAATTCGGTTATTCAACGGTTCCCGTATTCTACAATATTCGGGTTTGGGTCGGTTCTTGGGTCTGGACTTGGGAGAACCAACCTTAACAAAACCGACCTGATCCCTATATACAACCTGTTATAATATACGGCCCAACAATGTTTGAATTTGAGGATGAAGATCAAGCAATGATCAGCTGAGGAAATGAAGATGAATTCTTTGCAACTGGAAAGAAACTAGTGATCAAATGTATGTAGAAAATAGCAAATATCGATTTCAAAGAAAATGGTGCAGAAAAGGCGACCAACTAAAGAGTATTTAAGAGAGTGTTTTTAACAACATTTAAGAGAGAGTTGAGGTGAAGTTTTGTACAATTCGTTTCTTTCTTTAAAATCTTGTGCGAGGGAACATGGTTTTTGAAAACCATTTGTCTACATGTAGCTGTATTAACTATTATATTTCATTACCCATGTAAAGTGAAATGTACTTTACCCATGTAGAAAAATGCTTCATGTGCAAAAGTTGCATGCCTAAAATAATCATCATTAATCCTATAAAAAGATTATTTTTATTTCATTTTTCCTTATATTAAATAAACGAGCCCACGCATCTGATCCAACTCTCTTACCCTCCATCAAAATCATTTATTCACATCTTATTTCCATCGTTGATTGGTTTGGATGGGGTAGGTAAGGGTGAAGGTGGGGAGAAAAGTAAAACAAAGAGGAATGATGTCATCTAAGAAAGTAGAGGAAGTGAGTGGAGTGAGAATGGTGTAAGGAAAGGTGTGCTCGTCAAAAGAGACGTGATGAGAAATCGAGACCTTCCCGGTGGTGGGATCAAAACACCGGTTCCCTCTAAAATCTGGAGGGCAACCGAGAAAAATACATCAAATAGATCGAGGATGAAGTTTGTGAGGTTGGGTGGCTGATGTATTTGGGTAAACACACACACCCAAACACACGTAGATGATCGTATGTTGGATGATGAAGATATAAGGCAAAGGTGGGGGTGAAGTAATTTAGTCTTTTGGTGGGTAAGATGTTATGCAGGTAGGCTGCAGTACGAAGAGCTCAAAAAATATGGGAGGAAGATGGGCATGAATGAGTGAGGAATGAATGATGTCATTGAAGCGACGAATCATACGTTCAGCACGACCATTTTGAGAAGAGGTTTGTGGGCAAGAAAAGCGAAACAAGAGGCCATTTTGCTGGGCAGGCTGTTTAAAAGCATGATTGTCAAATTTCCCACCCATATCATATTGAAAAGTTTTAATGTGTCGATTAAATTGTGTAGCTATTAATTGATGGAATTTGACAAATGTCAGAAAAGTTTCAAATTTGTATTTAAGCGGATAAACCCAAACAAAATGGGAAAAATGTCAGTTAACACCATGTATTTATATCTGGTTCTACTAAGGATTGGAGACGTCCACGAATCACATTGTATAATATCAAAAGGAGTAAACGTAAATGAAGTAAACTCATAAAATGACAGTCGTTTACTATTTGATAAATGACAAGAATGGAAAATATTAGAAGCCTTATTATGATTACAAGAAAAACCAAAACGTCTACTAAGAACATTTAAAACTTGAGTGCCCAGATGTCCAAGACAACATGCCAAGGTAAAGTTGTAAATGCAATGAAAAAAGCTTGGGTGGAAGAGTTGGTGGCGTCATCGGATAGAGATTGCTCGTGCTATTGTAGCGAGAAAGTAGGCGCCCAGTTTTGAGGTCCTTCAATGAAAAACCAAAAGGATCAAATTCTATTGAAACATTATTATCACGGGTAAATCGGCGAACCAATATAAGGGTTTTGATAATTTTTGGGCTATGAAGAATATTTGGTAAAATGTAAGTACGGCTTTGAATGGGAAGGAAGCCGGTATCAGATCCCTCAATTGGTAAATATTTTCCATTGCCAACCATAAGTTTAGTATTTACAATCGATGAGTCTAGGCGTTGAATCATACCTCGATTGTTAGTAACATTTCCTTCAGCTCCCATGTCCATGATTGAATTAGGATCAGTGTAATTGAGTTGCATAGTATTGAAGGCTTCACTTAACTCAGATGGGCTCAGAGCATCGAATCCATGTTGTTGAGTTGAACCTGGAGTTGCTAAAGTGTAGTTTGGGTCGTAGGGTTGTGGGCTTGGGTTGGGGTAACTAGGGTAACCAATGAAGTGGACAGTGGGGGTTTGTTGATTTGGTTGCCAATTGGTCTGTGTTAGGTAGGGGCATGGTGGAGTCTTCCACCAGGCCCATTGCGGAAATTGTTGCTGGCCAGATTAGTTTTGAAAAGCCCATGAGGAATTGTTGGATTGTCCCTTGTACCCGCGACCTCGGCTGCCCCAACCACGATAATTCTGACCTTGGCCTCGTCCTCGGCCCTTGTAGGACTGATAGTTATTTTGATTGTTATTTGGATTGTTTGGTTGTTGAGGATTGGTAGAAGTTGGGGTCGGGTTGGAATTGGAGCCAGTAGGTGCAACTAAAACTGATGACGTCCGTTGTTGTCTAGCTTCCAAACGTATCACCTCGTCATGTAACATGGAGCGAACCTGATCCCAACCAGCCTTTTGTGAGTGAATAAGTTGGGCCGCTGTATCAAATTCTGCTGAGAGCCCTCGTATGAGTTGGAGTACCAGCCGTGATTTGGTGAGCGGTTGATCCATATCGGCGAGTTGGTTGGCCAATTCTTTGAGCAGTTGGCAGTAGTCATCTATAGAACTGCATGAAGCAAGAGTGAGGTTCACAAAACGGGTTTCAAGAGCTGCCTTGGCTTGTTTATTACTAAGAAAAATTCTCTAGTTTAAGCCATGTCTCTCTAGTTGTGGAGTCGGTATCCAAAACCCGGACAAGTAGGTCGTCTGAAATTGTACTATAGATCCATTGAGAGACGAGCGCATCTAATTTCTTCCATGAGTCAAAATTCGGATCCGTAGATGCCGGTGGTGTCGTATCATCAAGGTAATCCATAACCTTGTATGCGATGGCATGGAGTTTAAACAATTTGACCCAGGAGGTATATGTGACTTTAGTGTCGTCAAGATAACGGATTTTTGTTTGGATATCTGTAACCGAGTAGGATGGGTGTAGGGTAGGGTTATTAGGTTTGGAAGAGGATCCTTCATCAGGTTTAGTCATGGTGACAAACTACTGATATCAGCTAGAAACTACGATGGAAACTGTTGATGTCATCAAGAAAGAAAAGTGTTGTGGGAAACCGTTGTAATCGAAAGTGCTGATGGGAAACTGCTGTAATTGGAAATGCTGATGGGAAACTGCTGTAACGGAAGTGCTGACAGGAAACTACTGATGGAAAAAGTGTAATTGGAAGTATACCAGGGATCAACTGGAACAAAGAAAAGTGGTAATCAGAACCGTCTGATACCATGAAAGTTTACACGGTATTGAATTCTTGATATCATTCATAAAACAAAGAACCCTTTAAATAGGGAATAATAGGGACACTTTCTATCTATACTACTTCTTTGAGAAGATACCTTGCAACATGGCATACACCATGATAGAGCTCTTTACTAGAGCTCCCAGTTCAGCAAACGGTAAGCACTTGTTTGGGGACCTTACATCAGCACCTTGGCACATAATTTGGGAGTACTCTTTGTTGAAAACACAAACATCCTTAGATACATTAACCTCCCCTTCCTCGACATAGCTGAGAAAACAATAAGCAACATAGGGGTACTAAAGAAAGATGGGGAATTTTATCATGTGGTGGATATAAACAGGGATCCAAGGGTCGAGCAAACAATGTAACTACCCCAATATGAGGAGGTTCAACAACCATCACCTAGGGCCCAACCACAGCCTCCACCTCAACCTCGTAGGCGTGTACAAGAAGGTCGGGGCATTTTTGGAACAATCATGGATAAGTTGGACACCGTGGTATATGAGCTTCACAGCTTGAAGCACGAATTTAAACGTAGCGTTGTATCATGTAGCGGCTCCGCTTCCTACACACTTTCACCGACGAATTACCAAGGGTTTTCCCTTTTCACCAATAGATTTGCCCATTGGTGAAAAAATCTCTGATTCAGGGTGTATGATTCAGGGTGTATCATCTTTTAGAGGTTTGGAGGATCTCTTCCCCTTGGCTTTATTTTATAATCTATACATCTCAGTGCGTGATTTTAAAAGTATGCTACTAGACAATACGTGTTGTATTGTTTTCTTAGCTTGAGACAATTTCATATATACCCTTACAAAACATTAAAAAATATTGTATATACCCATGTAAAACTAGAAATTTCATATATACCCTTACAAAATAGCTCAAATATCATATATACCCAACTCATTAAAAACAATTTATTAAATTACCATTTTACCCTGGGTGTCAACTAATATCTTATGTTTTCCGGTCACAAAAAGATCAAAGTTGATCCAAGTTTCCGGCCACCAGTCTCAAATTGATCAAAGTTGCCCAACTGAGTAGAACCAAATCACACTTTAGTATCCATCTCAAATTGGTTCGTAGAATTTCAGATCAGAAGCATTTTAATTTTGTTATGGACAAACCAAATGACTTAAAATTAGTGCCCAATTTAGCAACAAAATCAAATAAATCAATACCATTTCAACTCATAAGCTTCTTATGCTTTTATTTCCAGGTATCGGTTTCTTTTCGTGCTACTCGATTAATGATCCTTGTCTTTCGTTTAAGACCTGCTTAAATTTGTTTTTTCAGTTACAAATCCTCGCAAATCACCGTCTAACCTCCGTCCTTTATCACCGCCGCCATCACTTCTCAGATCTAACCGAAATTGTGGCCGCCGACTTACGGTGAAACATTGATGGACAAACGGCGGTGATGTAAATCAAACGATGATGGACGGAGGTGGGCATGTTTGAAAATGGTTTTGAACTTTTGAAGTGTCACCAATGGTGATGAAAATCGACGGTGTCTGGATGAAAGATGGTGAGCAACATAAAAGGAGATGAAAAGAAAAATAAATAGGGGTAGAATGGTACGTTTACTTAAATTGGATGTATATGATTTTTTTGGTTATTGGTGGGTGTGTGTGTATATATACAGGGCTGTAAACGAACCGAAAGAACACGAACAAGGCCTTGTTCGTGTTCGTTCGTTAAAGAAATAAATGTATTCACGAACGGTTCATGAACGCTTACCGAACGAGATTTTATGTTCGTGTTCGTTCATTAAGGAAATGAGTGTGTTCGCGCACGGTTCACGAACACAAATAAATTTGGCGAACATCACGAAGGATAAAGGCAATGGATCCCTTATTGTGGAACGGAGGTCGATCGTATTCGTCGATGTAAATAATGAGAAATAAAAGGCGGCGTCGGTGCATAAACAAGTGAAATAGGGTTTTCTAGTTTAATTGTTAGGGTAATAATATAAATAAAAGTTTAATGGTAATAAAATAAATAAAAGTTTAATAACATAAAAAGTATAGATAAAATATATGAAAGTACACAAATCTTTAATTAAAACACAAACATATGAACATAAACGAACGCAAATGAATGAATGTTCATGAACACGTTCACGAACACCTTACCGAACGTTCACGAACACAATTGAACGAACGAGACCTTAGTTCATGTTCGTTCATTTAACTAATCGAACGAAATTTCTTGTTCATGTTCGTTCGTTTACTAAATGAACGAACATAAACGAACTTCCCGCCGAACGGTTCACGAACTGTTCGCTGAACGTTCGGTTCGTTTACAGCCCTATATATATATAATATTTATAAAGGTATATATGAAATTGATCCAATTTTTCATCATTCTGAAAGGAAAAATGTGAAAGTGAAAGTGAAACATTATTACTTGCTGCTAATGATAATAAAACAAATACAGAATTTATATCATTTTTGAACCTTTAGGGCTTCAGAAACAGAGGCTTTGAAATAGAGAGTTGAGGATGTTAGTTATCAATACATAAGACGTTCCATGACCAATTTAACTACCTCGGGAGCGTCCACAGTAACTGCCACCTTCACGGTCGGTTTGTTGCACCATTCAGTCTCTTCGTTAAACCTTGCATAGTAGCGACACATCAAAATCAAAACAGAAGTACCTTTTAATATACAAACCAATATTTTCTTTGGTTCTTAAAATCTGATGACAAAACTATGTGTGGTCAAAATGGAAACAGTGAAAAGTGTTGACAGGTCAAATGAATTAAAAGTTGACGAAAGACCAAACTGCGCTTTTGATGCATAACCAAAATCACTTTCATTTAACAAAGTTTGATTACTACTAAGTATATACATATGATATTAATATATAAACTTCCACCTTTTCTGTTTGTTGAAAAACAACGATAGGCCCCTTGTGATACCAGATGTCTGGACTCTGACAACACCTTCCGTGTATGTCATTAATGAAGGATTCACAGCTGCAAGAATCGTTGTCGGATCATGAAGGTATACACCTAAACAAATCACAAATGTCCCAGTCATCGCATCAGCAGATTAACCAAAAGAAAAAAATCCTTTTCATAAATATAAAATCAGGATTAAAAGTTGCAAATATCAACAACCAAGTGTTTTGACAATTTATTTGTCTCAAAATACATACCTTTCATGTTGTATGCATCGCGATGATAAGAAAAGTAAAATTCTAGGATCTTGCTCAAATACTTGGCAAATATTCCATCTGATTCTGCCAAGATGTCACGATCATGATCTACACAAATCAATGTTTTCCCTTTAATTAGAATAAATATGGGCCCTAATTTCTTCGCAAACTAAAGTAATTTGGTTTTTCTGCTGTAGAATTATAACACGGAAACATTTAATTATGAGGATCAAAAGTGGGAATATGGGGATGCATTCAAAGCATACAAAAAGGATTACCTGTAAGAATAACTTGATGAGTAACATTGAGCCCAATAGCCAACACATCAGCACCGCAAGTAAACACAATATCAGCAGCTTCCGGATCACCAAAAATCTACACGTCCAGTCCAATGGACGAAATTAAATACAATGTAATGTAAATATGCAAATAATTGTCTTACTTACATTAGCCTCGCTAGCTGGATTCACATTCCCGTTTACTAAAAACGCACCACCAAGAAGAACAATCTGTCCAATGTTTTCGGTGAAGGCGGGATCGAGTTCAATGGCCTGCATAAATTAAAAAATATTATAGATCCTTCCGTAAAACAGTATTTGCTTGTACAAATAATAAATAAATAAATAAATAAGGAAATGAGCAAGACCAAGGCGATGTTGGTAAGGGGACCCAATGCGACCAAAGTGATTTCTCCAGGGTAAAGACGAGCTTGCTCCACCAAATATTCTGCTGCTGACTTTTCTATCGGTTTTGACTTCGGCTGCGGGAAGTTCTGGTTTCCGAGCCCGTCTACCCCGTGAACAAAGTCTGCAACTCGAAGCTTCGTCGCTTTCTTGGCACATGGAGAAAAAAGAAAGAAAGAGCAGTTCAGGGATGCCGTAATTATTTTTTTCAAGAGAAGATGTAAGCAAACAAGTGCACAAGGCTAATATAAAAAAATACAGTTCTTGAAAAAAAATTATATATATTTTTTGAATAGTTTATAAGCCAAATTTATTTTGTACATGACTGGCTTGGTTTAGCGAGGCGCTAAGGAAAACACATCAGTAGATAAAGGTGCAATTCCAGTAGTTCTGGGTCAAAACTAGGGTCTGTAGGAGGTTTATATGTTAAAACAACCAAATAGATTATGAATTTTTTGACTTGATAAATAGGTTGATACGTAAAACAATAAGAGAGACACAACTTCTCGTTGTAAACAAAGCTTGTTTGGTCGTACATCGACACACACACCTTAGTTATTGGGACCAAAACGCCTGGCAGCGCCTCGTGCTTTTTTAAACCAACTACACAAGTATGCTGTGAGATTTCTTCTTTTGTTTCAATATTCCTAATCAGAAGTTACAAGTAAAGCGTGCATAAAGTAGAAATGAAAGGAAATATACCATATAACTAACATGAGATCCTTCTGCAACAGGGATATCTGTTCTTCCAGCAACCTCCAACTAAATAAAATCAACAAAACATGGCTACAATAAGTTGACATGTATCCATCTTCAACAATGATATCTCAAGCAAATGAATTTACCAAATGTAATGCATTTCTAGTGGCAAGAGTGGTGTAAACATTGCCATAAACAGTTGTAAGCCCAATCACATTAACTTCTGGTGACCTCAACGCCAGAAATATTGCCATAGCATCATCTAATTCAACAATTACACACACAAATGAATAACAATATCAACAAAAACAAATTCAAAATCAACAACAAACATTAAAATCAAACAGATGATACAAATAATCATGAAATTAGGGTCTACCGATGCCAGGATCCGTGTCAATTATTATCTTCTTCGGTTCTGCCATTGAAATTGATCAAACTTTGACGAACTTGTTTGAGATAGATGAACACGTTTTCTGCTGATGATTGAAGTGAAATTCGTAATGGAGATACACAAATAAACGAAGAGTTTGATAGTTCCGTATAGTAATTGAATTTGAAGAAAAGTATACGATTGTTTAGGTTTGTGATGTGAGAATGGGAATTAGATACCAGAGAGGTTTGAAAGCGATGTAGATCGATGATAACTCTGATACTCATATGATTTAGTTATTGAGTTGGGCCATGTTAAAAAGGTATGGAAATCAATTTGTAATCTCATATATTATTTTTTTTATGGTTTATGGAGGTTGATTTTCGTTAAAATTTATTAGATAAAATTCCATGTGTGATTATCTTAAGAAAAAATAATTAGATGTTTAGAGTAAAGATCTCGTAACATAAAACGTATGAATACATTGAAAAAGTAAAAAAAAAAAACACGTTTTCGTAATTATTCTATTCATAGAATAATTATAAGTGTATCGTAATTATTCTACCAGATTATCAAAATAACATACCATACACAATTACTTTACAACTTAATTAAACAACATATAATTCAAAATTACTCTCTAAGTGTACTATAATTACGCTACCAGTTTATCATTAATACACTATTACAATATATCATTCAAAATCACTCTATAAGTGTATCAAACAACTAGTAATTCAAAATTACTCTACAAATGTATCATAATACTCTACAATTAGTTTATTATCATTACTCTACAAGTACATTATAATTACTCTAACAGCTCATAAAAAATAACAAACATATTTACTTTACAAGTTTATCAAACAACATAAAATTTAAAATTACTCTTCAAGTGCATCAAATAACATAAAATTCAAAATTACTTTACAAGTATATCATAATTACTCTACGAATAAAATAATTACGAAATTGTCACCGCGTTTTTTTTTTTCACGTCGTTCATACGTTTTGTACGATAACTCTATTTGTATTTGATCTTTTGTCTAGTTGTTTATGCCTTTTGTTTTCCTAAGGTTTAAAACGAGTGTATGATAAGGTCAAATGACTCATAACGCTCATAATTTTTTATATCGCTTTATTATTATTTTTATATCGTTTTATATTATTATATTTCAAAACAAGTCTAGAAGTTTTAATTTTAGATAATAGTGAAAGCAATAATATATTAAACGATGTGATAAAACTTCTTAAAAACGTAATGTATATTTATTTAATAAGTTATATTTATTTAATAAATTGAATAAATATACTTGATTTTTAATGAATTCCTTTAATCCCGCACTCTTGAATTACCTAAAAAAACATTATTTAGTCAACCATTCTTGAATTACTGGAAAACATTATTTAGTCAACCATTAGTCACTACTAAGTCGATTCATAATTCAAGTATAACTAGTGGTATTAAAACTGGAGCATTACGTTGTGGATTCTCCATGCTACGTGACAGAAATTTAAATGATATTGCATCATCTTGTTATGTTACAATACAAACGCTTGTTATAGCGACCATAAAAGGAAAAAGCAAATAAATAAAATCTTGATATGATCAAAAAGAATATCAACATTTGATCTACATCAATTGAAAACAATTGTTTGCTAGGAATCAGTTTGATTTGTCAAGGTACCACCACGATATTGGCATACACTCAGATATTATATGTAACATTTGTGTAAAACAGGTTTCAAAAACCCACACCGTTTATTAATCAAGTATTCGGTTAAATGTTTGTTATGTACATTGTTAATATTAATTATTTTATTTTTTTGTCATAATCAAAGTTAGAAAATTTAAAAATCAGAATTTATAAATAATAATAATAAGTAATTAGAAATAACATATAAAACAAAAGAAAATAAATAATAAAATGAAGAAAAGGGACAGACCGGGATCGAACCCGGGTTCCCCCACTTGGGCACACGCTGAAACACCACTGGACTACACACATTGTTTGTGAGGTTTTGGAATCTAATAGCATATATAGTGTACTGTATGGGTCACCTGCGAGAGTTAGAACATCAAAACGGTAACCATCCTATGATTTAGCGATTGAGCATTATCTTTCCGTTTCAATTCTCCAAATAATTGAGCATATCCGTTAACCAACGTCAAAACCTCAATCAATCATGATCCAACCGTTATGCTAAACATTGATCTAAATAACCGTTTCAAAATTTAACACAAATCTCAACCTTTGAAACCTATAAATACCCTATGTTAGATACATCCAGACTCGTCCATTCATTCAGAATTTCACTCGAAATCCCCTGCTCAAACATTCTGCTCTGCCGGGAACCCAGTTGTTAGTCGCCGGAATTACTCACCGGAAAAATCGAAGTTGTCGCCGTTGGTAATCACCTTTTACTTCTTGTTTTATAAGCTATATATTCATGTGTCAATCATAAAACAGTTTAGTTGTTAAACGTATTTTCAATTCGGATGAATGTTCTGGGTTTGATCAGAATATTGAAGAAGAACTCTAGGAAGTGGTTACGTGTATTTAAAATTCTAGTATAACCGGGTTAGACACCCAGCCCAACTGGTTGGGCTGGGTGCACAACAACACCGAGATACTGGGTTCGAGACTTGTAAGCACGTCGGTTCAGTTAATTTAAAAATCTTTTTAAATTAAGTAAATTCTGGATTAATCTAACAAGTATTTAAGTATAATTAAAAACAGAAATATTTCGGGTTAGACACGTAGCTCAGTTGGTAGAGCTGCGTGCACGCGTACAGGAGGTCTCGGGTTCGAGTCTCACCCAGCGCATACATACACACGGTCCGACCGGTCAACTGGTCAACTGGTCAACGGTCAACTGGTCAAAAAGTCAAAAATTTTTATTTTCTTTTATTTATTTATTTTATTCAAAAATCAATTAAAAATACTTAAAAATAATATTTTTAAAGTTAGAAAATTTCCTTGAACTCACAAAAAAATAAACCTAGCAATCCCATTAAGAACACTAATTAAAAATACTAATCTCAAATAAGAGTTTATTTACTTATCGTACTATTATGATATTATTTAGGTTAGTTCCCTTGTCGATTAAATCCGAATTCGTGCGCATTCATCATCAATCCAAGAAACGCACCCACTATGAGTGAATTCTTACAAATTCCCCTTTTTATTCATGTTTTGGGGTGTATCATGTGTCGCTTAAACTAATTCGCTTATTCAAACTCGTGCTATACCATATTATGATCTAAACTTAGAATGTAAATATTGTTTGTTGTTATGTATTACATATTGTCAAGTTGTATGCAAACTATTTGTTAGGTCCATCAGTTCATCGTGGGAGACGAGTTGAACAACGCGTGCCTTAAAACTCATTCATTAGGCCCATCAGTTCGTAGAACAACGCGTGCCTCAAAACTCATTCATTAGGCCCATCAGTTCCTCGTGGGAGACGAGTTGAACAACGCGTGCCTCAAAACAATCTATTGTTGTATGTGTATGCAATATTTAATATTAAGTGTTTTGTGAATAAATTTACATCTACATTTACTCATATGTGGTTATGCACTTTATTTTATAATCAATTCAATAAACTTGTTTAAATGTTTTACGTAGGATTCACTCGTCAACTTTTTGTTGATCCAAAAACCATTTTTTACACATAATACAGGTGGACAGGATGAAGCAAGGAACACATAGGAAAGTGCCTTAGAAGAAAAATAATGAAGCCTAAAAAGATGTATAGGACATGTTGAACTTGTATGATATGATTCTATGATCTCCTTTAAATTGTAATAATAAATATGAAACATTATAATAAATGTCATGAGCTTTGATGAAAACTCAATCATGCCCCGATCACCTTTTCCGCTGCGGGTCGGGGTGTGACAGTATATATAAAAAAACAGAAGATACACAAAAGTACACTCTATTTTGAATGCAACTTTACTCTCAACAACATTAACAACGAAACACCTGGAAAATTAAACAAAGTTACAAATTTAGTTTTATTTAAGTTAAGAAACAAAAGTTATCAGAGAAAAATTATATAACATAATTAAAAAACAATAAAAAAGTTCTCACGTGGCAAAAATCAAGTAAAACTACAAATTTAGTTTTTTTAAGCTAACAAACGCGAGTTATTAGGAAAAAATTATATAGCATAACTAAAAAAGCAATAAAAAAAATTATCACGTGGCAACTTTTTAATGGGTTGGCCACTATTCATTAACTTTGTTTTTTAATATATTAAAAAAAGAAAATGTACACTCTATTTTGAATGCAACTTTGCTCTTAATAATATTAAGAACGAAACGTCTGAAAAAATTAAACAAAGTTACAAATTTCGTTTTCTTTAAGTTAAGAAACGCAAGTTATTAAATAAAAATTATATAACATTATTAAAAAACAATAAAAAAAGTTGTCACGTGACAAAAATTAAGTAAAGTTACAATTTTAGTTTTTTTAAGTTAGCAAACACGCGTTATTAGGAAAAAAAATATATAGCATAACTAAAAAAGCAATAAAAAATTGTCATGTGGCAACTTCTTAATGGGTTGGCCACTATTCATTAACTTTTTTTTAATATATTAAAAAAACAAAAGGTATACAAAAGTAGACTCTATTTTGAATGCAACTTTGCTCTCAACAATATTAACAACGAAACGTCTAAAAAATTAAACAAAGTTACAAATTTAGTTTTTTTTAAGTTAAGAAACGCGAGTTATTAGAGAAAAATTATATAGCATCAATAAAAAAACAATACAAAAAGTTGTCACGTGACAAAAATTAAGTAAAGTTACAAATTTAGTTTTTTTAAGTTAACAAACGCGAGTTACTAAGAAAAAAATTATATTGTATAACTAAAAAAGCAATAAAAAAATTCTTACATGGCAACTTCTTAATGGGTTGAGCACTATTCATTAACTTTGTTTTTTTAATATGTTAATAATTAATAATAATAATAATAATAATAAAATTAAAAAAAAGTTGACGCGTGTAACTTTGACACTTCTTATTGGTTGGCCACTATTTATTAACTTTAGTTTTTAATATATTTAATAATAATAATTAATAATAATGATAATGTTTGTTTTATCCATCTTATCATATCCCACTTATGGCAATTAATAATTAACTGTGATTTTAACGATTTTTTAGCGGACCGGACGATAATTTATTAGCTAGATCACTTATAGGCAACAACCAGTTAACATATGGTAACTTAGCGACTGACACCAAAGGTGATTTCAACAAGTTACTACATCAATCTTGTGATATCAACTATTGTCCCCGCTTCAACAACTCTACACCATTTATTTTATCCATACAAATAACTTTAATTCATATGGTTTTATGACAAAAGCAATGAAAGCTAGTTATTCCATACTCTAGGTCAAGAGTTCATGCCTGAGTTACTCCGGATTTTAGTCCGCCGTGTTACGTCAAAGAGATTCTCTCTTGTGGCGGCACATGGTTTCCCGGGAAACGCCGTCAGCCAAACTCTAACGTCAACGTGAACCCGAATAAGACGACATAATCTCGCCAGTGAGGTTAGCACCCTCTCTTTAGGAGGTGTAAGATCTCTCTTACAATAAGTCAAAGATTCTCACCGTTAAAAAAACAACTGCAAATTAGCAATTAATGCAATAAATTGATGTTTTAAGAAGTCGTATGAACTAACTTAAACGTCTATAGAATTCCTTCTACAAATCCTTTTATACATACTACCCTTTTTCTCCTAGGACTTAAATTAAAGTTTGAAACTCGATTGTCAATCAGTAACCATACCGATTAATAGTAATAGTATTAGCAGTAGCTGCAGCAATACTAGTACTAATAATAACTAATACTAATAATAGTAAGAGTAGCAGTTCTCACCCGTTTAGTCAATCCTTCTTGCCGGTATCCTCACCACTAATCGAATATCACCACTATAATAATTTCGAAGGGCACTACAAACTTTCTTTCTATTGTTTCTTGATACCAGTTCTCTTTTAGAGAAATGATGCCGTATTTATGCATGTATATACATTTGGTTTATAGATCAACGAGTATCAACTCAATGTGAATGGTGGCAAATAAGAAAACGTGGCACATACATGTTTAATGAGTTGTAAATAATCGGTTACCTAAGAAAAATACAGCTATATTCCCTTCAATGCATATCCAATGTCTTATGGTTAGTTCTTGTCCCTCCTGTGTTACGGGCACTAAGTCAAATAGTTCTCTCTCATAATATATACGTTTGTGTTTAGGTTACATGTACTACTACTCATAACATGATCTCAAAAAAAATTACATCAAGTCAACCAATTAAAACAACACACTTTTGCTAAAAAAACTAAAACAATGAAAATACTAAAATTTTAAACCGAGGTAAAATTGTTATTTATCAGGACAGATGAGAGTATGTCAGGTAGCCGTCTGACACGAATAAAAATTACATTAAGTTAACCAATAAAAAACAAAACACTATCATACTTTTGTTTAAAAAACAATGACATTACTGTAATTTTACACTGGGGACAAAATCGTAATTTGATAGGGGAAAAACAAAAACATAGCAAAACTGTAAATTTGAACTGAGGGCAAAATCGTAATTTGGTTGTGAGGAGGAAAAAACAAAACCAATGGCAAATGTCTAGACCAATGAGAAAGTGTCAGTCAACTTATTGACACTATTCTCTCAGCCGCTCATGTCAACCAATACATGTAAAACACTATTACCACCCATAAGGTTTGTAAAAATTGAAAATCAAAATGAAAATAGGTAATATACATATTTATTTATTTTCTTAGCCAACTTAAAGAAAGAATGTGCAAGTATTTTAGTAGTTGGTAATTATCTATACTATAGAGAACATGTTGGATGTTCTTCGCCACCTTCATTGTGTGATTATATTAAGTCATATGTGAATTATTATTTTCTAACACTTAAATTGCTATATTTTAGTGTTCACCCGTAACTTTATTGTGAGACTTAGGTTAGCGATATTTATTATTAGTAAACAAAAATTTGTGAAGGTGATAACTAGATTGATTAGTAAGAAGTGAATATGTGACTACCTAATAAAAACCTCGTAAAAAGAGAATTGTCTTGATTAGTGAGCTATTCTTAATGAAACAAATTCTTGTTGGATACGAATGAGTGTATGGGTTAGTTAATACTCATCTAAACCACTATAAATCCTTTTTTGTTTTGTTTAATGATCTTTTTACTTAAACTTGTCTCCATATTGTTTTAAAAAGAAAGGGTATTGAAAATGGTCAAGGACGGCCCTAGCAACCATATGCTTAGGACACAAACCCACAAAATTTGTTTAAAAAAAGTCAGTTTTAGTTTTTAATTATTTAAAGATTATGAAGACTTATATTGCAACAGCATGCAAACATCTAGCCACGTAGCCTATTGGTAAAGTGTTATTGTTGTAAACAGGAGGTCGATCCTGCATGTGGGGAAATTATCTATATTTTGTAAACTTTTTATAATAGCTAAAAACGATTTTATACATTCTTCTTAACCATTAACTTTCTTATAACATACACACTTCATTAAATTTATAACATAAAATATATTGTAAAAAATATAATCTAAATCCCGTAACTTAAAGAGTTTGCGGGTTCAACCTGAAATTGACCCGAACCTGTTTAGATGTAACACCCTATCTTTATATATTGAAATTTTATTAAATATTTCGCATTTAAAAGAGTAAATGTGATTACACGTCACTTCATTTTTGTAAGTTTATTAAAACTTTTTAAACATATTTAGACAATTTAACATGTTAACAATGATTAGTTTTGTTATAATCAAAACCAAGTGGGGAAGTTTCGTCTTTGATCGTGTTCGGTTCTTCATATAGCTTGATCCTCCTCTGGTGCTCCCAAAGATCACCTATATTTCATATTTTATGAAATACGTTAGTTAAAATAAATTACAACATAACCGAATAAACCCGAAGGTTTAAAACAATAAAAATAAAACTTTAGTTTTAGGCTTCACCGTAAGCTACAGCTGGCCACCGTAGCTTACGATCCAGCCTTACGGTCCGGACCTTCTGTCTTACGGTCCAGACTTCCAGTTCCATTACAGCAGCTGCCCACCGTAAGCTAAGGTAGGCCACCGTAGCCTACGGTGGTGTGCTGCAAATCTTCTCTTGTTTGCTATTTTAGTTACGCTATTTTCCGTAACTCGCTCAATTCTTCTCCTTTTTACCCCAAACTTGTTTCTAAATATCCGTAGAATATTTTCCTACATATTTAACCCGAAATCCTTGACCCGGATTCTTATTTCATATAATTTATACATTTATCCCCGGTTTATGCTTCTATTTTCCGATTTTGCCCTTTAACCCTATTTAAACCAAACTATACATTTACGCATCCCTTTTTGGTATGCATTAACACTCCATTATTACCCGTATAGTTGTCTTATTGAACTAAACCTTTATTTTTTATTATTTGACCTGTTTGGTTGTTATAGCGTAATCCAACGTTTATTCAACCAAACCTTATCTATCTTATTGTTCCCATAATAAGATATCTATCTACTTCCAACTGTCCGAAATTTGTTTATCTACGTATTAGTCTGAAATCCTTATCTCGTATTCTTAATTCTTATGAATTACGCATTCGTTCATAGTTTATGCGTATATTCATTTTGACCCGCTAAGAGATTGTCTTAAATCTCACTCCATCTTACTTTGTTTTTGGTTTTCATACAAAAATGTTTATTTACATCCCACCACAACTATACATTGTGGTGGATTGGTTATAGAATGTTATATTTTCAATCCTACCATTCGGTTGACATTTTACGAAAAAGACCATTATGAGGCATTAAGCCAAAACGGCTTATGCCATATGTTATTACACTACCGCAAGGGTAAACCTTCTTATAAAACTCATTTTTAAACTACCCTCAAAGTCGTTTACTTGTTTTATTACTTGAGGGCATTTTGGTCAACTTAGACTTTTCTTTACGACGGTCTTAAAATATCATGTTTTGACCAAAATGTACATTTAACCATAGTCTATATAGAATTATTACGTTCTTGATAACATAATGTCTACGAACTAGAATATTAGATTACCTTACCCTAGGTGATCTATTATTCATTCATGACTTGATTGTCTCTCAACGAACCGTAAGTCCTTTTGAGAGTTTGATCATTACACGTACCTGCCTTGGCTCATAGCATTGATCCGTTCTAATATCATGTTCTATTCTTTCTATGAACATAACATTTCAATAAGCGATATTAGTTATCGTTGTCAAATGGTGATAATATCACCATTTGACCCGTATCGTCTAAATGACCATTTGTCATTTTGAGATGACACTTATTCGTCATCTAAACTATTCAACCATTTTCATTTTGCACTGAATGATTATCTTACTTTAAACATCGTTTTTTAATTCGTCTGACCTATTATGACTTACGTCATATGGTATCTTTTTTAAAACTCCTTATTTATTCGTCATCGCATGACTAATTTACTGTTTTACCCTTTTTATCGTAATTCATGGTTTAATACCATATTTACTTGTTCCAACCCGTATCTATCCGTGTTGGAACTTTATATTTCGAATTCTCTTCCCGAATACCCAAAATGCTCGTTCAACTAAGTAAGTAATTTTACTATTTTAAGGATGTAAGCTTTACTTACATTGAGATCCAATTATGCCCTTTTCCGCGTACTTGTTTCGTTTGACCCGTTTCTTTCCAAGCCTCCGCCTAGCTTGTCAAGCGTCAAACTATCATTTATCATTCGTGAAATGGTTATATTAGTTATCTTCTAACACGACTATTCCACCTTACAGATTTTATATCAAATTTATCATTCGATCTTAGTATAGGTCAGTTGACTTTTAAAAGTCAACTGTCTATTTACTCATAATAACCCACGAACAAGTTTAACAATTCATTTACGCATTTCGTTAATTACCCGGTAAGCACTATTCTTAGGCCACCATTTAAGTTATGTTTCTCAAACCAAGTTCACATGATTGCTAGTATCAAATTAACATAGTTTCTACAATCATATACTAATCTATCATTCTTATGCAAGAACTTGGGATTGTTTCATCACTATGAAACAATCCATTGCATCATATATATGGAATTTACACAAACATTAAACTTAGCCAAATAATTTAACATTCATATTCACATGATGATTTTAAGTATCGAATAACATGTGTTTAACATCAATCTCATCTTATCATCAAAACTCATTTCAAGTCATGTATGAACATTTATTCGAACCTCTAATTTTTTTAAATATCTTACACATACATACAACTATGATGATCATGAACACTTATATATCATAAATTTCATCATATAATCAAAACCTACTTCATAATCTACCTTTTAATCACTAACAAGTAATCTTACACCTAATTGTGCATAATTCTTTAACTTTAACGAAATCAAGCATACACATAGACTTAATATCATCTTTGAATCATAATCCAACTATCTAATGACAAGTATTCAACTTGTCTCAAGTTATGACTTTTCACCAATCTAGGTTTTGAGACATACCTTATGATCCCCTCGATTAGGTGATCGTTTATATGCGTTCATGCATCGATTCCGAGCTTAATTCATCCTTTAATTTGATGATTTAGGAAGAAAAAGGGTTTGCCCATTGTTCTCGAGCCGTAGAACACACACACATACACATTCACTATATGTTTTGTGTTTTTAATTTTTTTATATTTATAATACAAATTCCCTTTTTGGCAGCTTCGGTCCCTCAAGTTTAGTTTTGATTATCAATGAGATTACAACTCATTGTTTGGTTACTTGTATACATGTTTTTAACTAGGTTTATTTGTTCCTAGTCATTTTGTTTATAGTTTAACTTTCACCACTAATGGTCCTTTACCCAATTTTTAATATTAACATGGTTTGATCACCAAACCCGTTTTTGGGGTGTTACATTAGACTAAACATAAACACACGAATTTCGTGTTAGATTCATGTCGTTTCAGAAATTCACACTCCTAAAAGTTTTTTTCCCAAATGGGTGGAGGTGGAAAAATTATTTACCAAAATGGATGATTTAAAAAATAATTACCAAAATTGGTGTTTTTTCATATTTACTTATTTTAACTAATATATCCATAACTCTTTTCTTTTTATTTATCTTTCAATTAATCAATTATCATGTTTTTCTTCTTCAATCCACTCACTATAATTTCTTCTCTTCATGATTCTACAAATATATGTTCGTGATAACCAGTTCACTTTTTTCCTTCAATCCAGTTGATCCTTCTTTTCTTTATAATTCCTTATTTTTATGCAACTACATTAATCATGAATGTTTGAAAACAACTGAACAATCAATCATCTGAAACTAAATTAAAAGAAGCGAACTAAGAAGTATAAAAAGTAAAATAATCTTTAAAACTTGACCGTCTCAATGTCAAATACAAAGAAAATAAAAAAGTCAAATAAAGTCGAGTGGCTAGTCAACATCAAATACAAACTCAAAGAAACATTTTAAAACAACTTAACCTACTTAGGCATCCATTCTTTTAGGCTTAGGTCATCTTACTCGATTATGACTACATTGTCTACAAATTCCACAAAGGTTAGTCTTTTACCCTCCTTTGATGTCCATTCCATTTCGTAGCCTTGTTGAACGAGGGCGGCCATTTTTATCTCGTTTAAGATCCGAATTGGAAAGTAATTTTTTTAACAAACGATGAGCGTCGCTAACATGCTTCCTAAGAAAGCAGGAAAAACTCGGCTGACCAAGTAGCATAATAATCTACAACTAAGTAACACTTATGAACGTATTGCCAAATGTTCGATCAAAGTTTGGCACATTGAACCTAGAGTAGTTCAACCTCCCCTATTGTCGAGCACATTGTAAATATAAAATCACTAGAGTTTCAGATCGTCGTATTATATGTTTTTATTTTTTATATATGTTGTTGATGAGTTTATATTATAAGGGGTAGGGCACGGTTTCTTTATCACTCCAAAGGCCCAAATTATTGATCATCAAATGTAAAAATAAAAAATAAATAATAATAATAATAATAATAATAATATATTATTATTATTATTATTATTATTATTATTATTATTATTATTATTATTATTATTATTATTATTATTATTATCATTATTATCATTATTCATCCCCTCTAGATTCTTAAAGTTTATATCACAGCAAGTTGCCTTCGTTTTTGTTAAAAATTGTTTTAACAACAAGATTTGAGTTGGACTAGTAAAGTCAAACAAAAACTTTAGTTGGAAGTACATCCGAAGTCGCCTTAATTTAATATGTGCACCAAGGCCAATGCAAGCTTTTTCATTGTTGGGTATTCTGTTTCAGCACAAATGAAAGTAATACACGGTTGTGAGTAATCTACTAACTAGCAAACCCTTGACTCACCAAGGGTAGCAAGGGGTTATTCTATGTGACAAATCTCTAACATGAAAATAAGTATCCAAGTGTATAAGAGAGTGAGAAATACTAGTAGGTGAAAGCTAGGAGAGAGAGCTTAACCTGATCTGCTGAAGGAGACAAGGTATTGTTCTGTAGGGATACAGTAATAACACCAATCAAATTTGTTAAGGAAAATTGAGCATATATTCCTGTGGTGTGTATATGATTTACAATTTGCTTTTATTACCAACCTCACCACATGGGTGCAATATGGGTTAAGTTCCATGTTACTTGTATAGTTGACTTTCTGAAACAAGTTTGTGTATTTATGCTTTATCTTTCGAAAGGGATTATTTGTCCGAAGTAACAAAATATGTTGTGGTCTGTTACATACGTGATAGCAATTGGCACCTAAGCTTTGTGATATTAAAACCGTTTATGACAAATTCAATTTAATCGAGTAAACTTGTTAGTAACCCTAGGTCTTGCATTTGTTGAACCGGGTGTGAACCTAGTTTCCAACCCATTGTTTTCATCAAGTTAATCAAAGTTTTCTTACAACGAATTTAGTTTTAAGTTAGTAATTAGATAGTCAAATTAAATTTATCGGATCATTCCGACATCCTTTTTCGAAACAAAATCAAATTACTTGATCACTTAGCAAGCTTCATAAAAAGTGACATTTTACCGAAAATCAATCACATCCATTCGCAAACCATAAACTCTTCGTGGTTCGACCCCTTACTACCATTAACGCATGGTTAAGGGTAATTTGGGTATATAAATATTATCTTTGACCGGGGCGCGACACTCCGATCATCTACTTTCCATTGTGTTTTTTTTGTTTCATACTCATTGTGTTTTACGTTATGTCCATTGTGTTTTTTATTTGCTGTCATCGATTATGTTTTTTTGTCTATTTTACATTGTGTTTTCAGTTTGATACTCATTGTGTTTTACGTTATGTCCATTGTATCTTTTATCTGTTGTCATCGATTGTGTTTTTTGTTTATTTTCTATTGTGTTTTTAGTTTGATATTTATTGTGTTTTATGTTATATCCATTGTGTAATACACAACTGGGTTTTCTTATTGTGTTTTACGTTATGTTCATTGTGTTATATGCAACTGGGTTTTCAAATTTTTTCTAGATATAAGAATATGGTACTAATATTAAAGATAAATAGACGCTCGATTTTATGATATAATTTTTTTTTTAAACAAATGACGTATAAAAAAGTTATGGACGTTTAAAAAGTATGGGGAAATAGTATGTGATTTGAATGTGCATAATCTTTTTATTCTCTTTGATAAAGTTACGCTTCCCACTTGATTTCTTTTAGGACACTTATCACTCTATAGTGGCTTCTTACACTTATTATTTTTATGCGTCTTTGTAGAATAATTCAACCCATGAAACTTATATGTTTAATGAGTTTTAGCAAACACAAAAAGAAGAAACCATCAAAGATGGGGAAAATCATATGAAAAATGTCTTGATTTCGTTCCAATAGCTACATATCAACCAATCCTACTGCCATCACATTCAAGAATTCAAGAATTAAATTACAATATGTTAACATGTGAAGTTGTTAAGGTTGAAAGGGGTGCTCTCCAAATGGGAAGTGAGTAGTAAATTTTTCTTTCAATAATATCATCTTATGTCAACTTCCCACTTTACTTTTCATTTTACACTCAAACACTAAACAAGAAAAATTTGTGATTGGTTAAAAGATGATGGGGCCCACCATTAACCCCCTCTCTCCTCTCTAGCTCTTCTCTTCCTGCATCGGTGAGTATTCACCAATTTGCTCCTACACCACTCACCACCGATTTATGGTCACCGCATCGGTGGCGACATCTTGCCTATCGGGAAACATGGTCACCGAAGGGGTCACCACATGATGCCTCTTCCACCCTAAGAGGCGTTGTGGACCCCAAGGCCAGAGATGTGGAAGAGAGAGAGGGTGACCTTAGCCATGTCGGTACCGACCAATCTGTGAGAGAGGGATGAGAGAGAAAGGTATTGGTCAGTAGGGCAAGCACCACGCAGCGATCCTTGTATGCTTCTGTTAACAGCAACAGCAGGTATTGTTCTGTAGGGATACAGTAAGAACACCAATCAAATTTGTTAAGGAAAATTGAGCATATATTCCTGTGGTGTGTATGTGATTTACAAAGTTGCTTTTATTACCGTGCACAACCTGACCACATGGGTTAAGTTCCATGTTATTTGTATAGTTGTATACTATTGATTTGATTGATATTACTTGTGCAATGTTACTTTGATACTGTCATGCACAACCCGAACCATCGGTTACTTGTAAACTGAGTTTACATAAGCGGTTTAACATCGGTTATTTATTTATTTATTTAAAATTTTGAATATGTATATGTACCAAATACATAAACCATCCATCATTTAAAAATTTTAATATAAGAGTATAATTTTGAAAAACAAAAATGTTTAAACCTTCAAAACCAAACCGTTTGGGCCGACACAACTCAGCCAGTTTGGTTTGTCCTTCACAAAAACCATAGATAGTAATTAGACCCAGAACGTACACACAATGCTTCAATGTCAACTGATCTACCAGAATGTTTGCAACGTTTTACTTTGTCAAAGTGACATAATACTAGCTAGCATTGAAAGTGAACATGAATTTGGATTTTGAGATGAGCTATTCAAGCCATTTAGTCCATGTCACTAGTTTATTGTTTATACCCTACTTATGCTGCACCAAACCACATGATTTTATAGATCATACCATTAACTAACCATTGATGATAGAACAAGAAATCAAACCGTATAATCATAACTAGTTATCATCCAATTAATCATATATACGCGATAGAAATCAAGTTATCCATCCAATTAATCATATATACGCCACACATATATATATATATATCCTATAAGCTCTGACAAATTCGATTGTTGTTCATACTGAACCGCTAAATCTTCACCCCTCTGCACACCGATTTGCCTGCTAATTTCAACGCTTCAAAAACCTCAACCGAACCAACACTACTACCAATCCCAACAAAACTACTATTACTTCCAACATCATCAAGCACAACACTATACACACTCACATTCACATTCATCATCTCTTTTCTTCTTTTCAATCTCCATGACCTTCACAACATGATTAACCGCCTCCTTCGCCTTCTTCCCCCACTCCGAGGCCTCCTTCGCTCTCCACTCCGCTTCCTTAACCGCCGCAGCCTCCGCTCTACTCATCGACACCACCGATATCTCCGCCGCAGCCACCAGCAGCCTCGCAGCAGCCAAATCCATCCTCCGACTACCGTTATTACTGTTATAAATCCAATTGGATAACCTAGAGCTGAAAACGACGCCGTTAGGGTTTAGGCACGTAGCGCAAGGTGTACGGATGGTGACGGAGGGGGAAACGCAGGTGCGGTGGGAGAAGGAGTGGCATTTGAAGCACAAGACGGCGTTTTCCGGCGGTGAACGGTGGTAGACGGTGAGGCAGGACGGACAGAAGTGGTTAGGGTGGAGGCGGAGGACGCAGGTGGTGCAGAGGCGGCGGAAGGTGGCATTGAGTCGGATGTGGTGGAGGATTTTTGGATGTGTGAGGTTGCATTGGCTGCAGGTGGTGGTTGAATCGTCGTTCATGGTGATTTTTTGGGGAGAATTTTAGGGTTTTACTGGATTGAGATGTTGACTTTCACCATAAATTACAAGGGGTAGGGCGCACAACGTCCAATGACCGGTTATCGAGTCAAATTATAGATAGATTTTAGTGAAAATGTTCTTATCAGTAATGATTTTTTTATATTTAAATTATAAATTAATAATAAAACAATAAAATTATAAATTCCATTTAAATAAAAAAAATATTTCTAGACATACAACTTAATATAAACAAATAAAATAAAAAGATACATAAACAAAACCTATTCATCATCCGAATCCGGAAATTCCAAACCTAAAGAACCTACAAGTTCAATTAAATCATATCTCAACCGAAAGTGAATTTCTTCATTACGCAAGTCTTGTTGGACATTTTCGGAAACGGGAGCTTGTGTGTGTGAATCTGGCACCCAATCTGGAGATATTGCACGTCCATCTTCTTTAATTAGCATAATGTGCAATATGATACATGCATATACTATGGTATGGATTATTTCTTTTATTCATCGCGCGAACTGGTCGGTTTAGTATCCCTATCTACCCTTTAAAACACCAAAGCCCTTTCAACATCTTTTCTTGCCAATTCTTGCAACTTCTTGAACGTCTTTTCTTTAACCTCAACAGGTTATGAAGGAGCTTTCACAAAAACAGACCATGATGGGTAGATACCATCCACAAGAAGAAAGCCTCGTCTGTAATATCTTCCGTTAATCATAAACGGACAGAAAGGTCAGTACCATTTGTTACGGTTTGGAACAACGGTGTGTGTACAAAACATTGACGTCGTTGTTTGAACCAGGAACACCAAAATACGAACGCCAAATCCATAAATCATTTGACGCCACCGATTCAAGTATGATGGTCGGTCTTTTAACGTCACCCCTAACATACGCCCCTCGCAACTCTCTTGGACAATTTCTCCATTTGATATGTGTACAATCGATGCTATCGAGCATCCCTGGAAAATGCCATCTAGCCTCATGCGTGACATAAATACGTGTGATGTCGTGTCTCGTCAGTTTACGTAGAAACTCTTTGGCATACAATTTAATGACCGCGTTACAAAAGAATTGCAAACAATCACGCGAAGTTATGTCCGACATTGCTAAGTATACATCATATTGATCGGGGTTACCTGTCGCTGGTTGGCGAACGACGGACGTGCATTTTTGTATCAACGTGAAACTTCGTTTGCCCCTCCCGTCGTAACGTTCTTGAAACCATTCTTCGCTTGCTTCGATGTCTCCTACAATCGTTAAAAATAAATCTTTTGGTAAATGAAACCGGTCTCTAAACGTTTCAGCATTGTAGATCGGATTCTCCACAAAATAATCTTTCATTAACACTTTGTTGGCATTTTTACGATCACGATCCACCGTTTTCTTCTTCGGACGGCTTGAACCTTCAAGTTCGTTATACACCTTCTCGAAAAATTCAAGCGTGTCACTGTCGGAAGACGTATCGCTATCGGTGTCCATCGAAAACGAACTCGTAGGAGATTCCATTTTTAAAATTAGAAGATGGAGAGTAGAGATGTATTTTTTTGGGTTAAAAGATTGTATTTTTTATGGGTTAAAAATGTAGAATGTCTATATATATATAGATTTAGATGGTTTATTTATAAAAAAAGTTGATTCAAACAGTCAAATGCTACATCAATGTTCCAGTTTCAAAATCACAATGCGTGATCACGGCCACGCATTGTCAAGTTAACGTGTTGTGGTGGTGACCGGCGGCGGTGTATAACGCGTCTTCATGCATTGTGGAACGGTGATCACGGGGCGCCCCGTGTGGCCTTATATTACATTGTATACTAGGTTAGAATATGTGTATTAAACAGATTAAATAAATAAATATTATCATAAACGAGTAGTTTTAAGAAATATTATCGTTAATTTGTTGCTTATAAATATTATAATGATAAATAAATAAGCATATTAATATATTGTTACTAATATATAAGTGAGTGATACATAACATTCTTTGAAAACTCGTATATTACAACAACAATTGTACCCAGTAAATCATACCAATGGCAAAAGCGATTCATAGGGTCTGGGGAGGATGAGATGTAGGCAAACCTTACCCAATCCGTATGAATAGAGAGGCTGCTTCCAAAGAGACCGTGGCTCGAAAACAAAAACTCGTATATTACAAAGGTTGAATAATTAAATAGAAAAATATAAATTATAAACTTTTTTAATTAATTGTTACACATGTATTACAAATCCATCTATTTCACGGGTTGATATTATTTGGAATCGCTAATTAGTTAATTATTACAAAGGGTAAATTTCTTTAATTAATTATTAAAAATTTTATTTTTTTAGTTGTAATATATGATGAACCAATTGCACTGTGTTACAATTAATAATATATTTCAATAAAAAGGTTTTAAAAAATTTAAATATTTTTTTAGGTTAAAAGAGAAGATGTCATATGACATTAATTGAAATAATTTATTAACATTTAGAAAATCAGATTGATATATAGATACAGATAGATATAAATGTAGATAAATATAAATAGATATTTATGTTTTATTTAGATAACAATATAATAATTAACTTTAGTTATTAATAATTATTTATAATTAAGTAGAAGATAAAGAGTTAAATAAAAATGAATTATCCAAAATTACGCATATGATAAAAGTGAGAAAACAAAAAAAAACAAGAGCTCCAATGAATGACATGTGTCCTTGGTTGATTTATTTTATTATATGTATAGATATAGATAGTGTAAGAATCAAATACAAATGAGTTTCCAATGTGTGGCTAGCCCACTTGATATAGACGTATGCTTCATAGAGAAGAGGTCTAGGTTCAATCCTAACCAAAAGTGACTATTTACAATTAGAACCGTAGGGTAATTAGAATCACTCTATAGTAATTATAACCAGTATAGTAGAGTGATTCTAATTACTCTATTAGTCTAAATACTTTTAGATACTTGGACTAAAGCACGTGTTGACAAGATGTGAAAAAGAATTTAAAAATGAGAAGCTTATTTGTACAATAACCTTATTATTAACCTTATCATTATATAATCTATAATTGTGAAATTTCGTCGAGCGTTGCGGTCGGCATTCAATCAAGATGGGTTTACGGTAGGTTGTCGGGGAGATTTTTCTTTAACCCTGACTAATTTCTTGGAATCAATCAAACTCGGTTAATCTCGGTCAGAATCCGAACTTCGTTGGTCAAACCAGGTCAATTTTGACTTGAAAATAAAACATGATTTCTAATCTATCATGTTAAAGAATGGATATCATTTTCAATAACTGAATATCAATTTTTGAAATACTTTACTATTTGAACATGTATTTCTTTATATTGAGATTCACGTATTTTTCTATAAATATTAGTAAACTTTTGATATTTGGCATATATATAATTTCCAAAAAAACTATTTTTTATAATTTAACATGTCTGAGTATCCATAAGTACTCTCCACCTAGGTCGAGTACTTGTAACTCTAAAATCGATCAATTTAGGAGCGCTAAACGACTTCTACAATAATACTAATAGTATTAGCTAGAGTACATTTTCCCTAAAACCAAAACTTACTTTTATAATATTAACTTACAATAAATAAATAAACGGAAAAAATAGAAACCGACCGAGTTAGCTATATATACTATTTCAGATATCAACTAATTCTTTATTATTAAATAATTTAACAAATGCTTATAATCAATTACTAAAGTTCCCGTCAACATCCAGTAATTCTATTAAAAATAAAATACTTTAATAATTATAAACTAATAAAAACCAAAAATTTGTGTGACTGTTTATCAAAACTTTCTATTCATATGTACTAGAGGGATTTCTGCGCGTTTTGCTGCGGATCATTGGTCATTATCGGTCTGGTTAATTGTAATATCAATACTATACCGTTACTCGGCATAACAATTGTTTCCAATCGACACGCTTTCTTAAATCGATTGAAAACCCATAAAAACAAATAGGTGTATCGGTACCGTTGTTATTTGGTCGGTATCGGTCTGTTACGATACAAGTATCGTACAAACACTCGATATAACTTACGATATCAAAAAATACTTTACTGCGAATATTGTTTTGTGTTCAATGAATTTTATATCGCTACATCGAGAATTCTATAAAAACAAATACGGCACCATTACCGGTATTGTTTGGTTAGTATACGTTTAGTTTGTGATGAAAAAAAATCAACTATATATGACTCATTGGAATACCGATGTTGTTTGGTCGGTATATGTTCAGTTTCTGCTAATAAATAAAATCAACTATATATGACCCGTTTGAATACCAATGTTGTTTGGTCAGTATATATTCGTTACGATGATAAAAAATCAACTATATATGACCCGTTCGAGTAGAAATTTTTATCGAAACGTACATAATAATAGGCAGATGATGACGTTAATAATAAAAAACTATACCGATGTTATACGATACATGTACCAATGTTGTTCAGACAGTGTCAGTAATATTAAAAAAATTGTTAAAAGTTAAAACTACTGAAATATGTTAAGCTTAAAAGTAAATATAATAGTAATCTATTGTAATATTAAATTAAAATAATAAAAGTATAAAAAAGCCTATATATATATTATAAAAATAAAAGTACTATTCATGCAAAAAAACAAATACTATATATTATTATAAAAATCAAATCACTATTCAAATATAAATACAAATATAAATATAAATATAAATATAAATATAAATAATATAATATAATACAATAATAATATATAATAATATAGTAAAGTTTTCAAATTTTTATAATCTAGATACAAATTTATATGAAAGAGAGGAAACAAATGAATATAAAGATTTATTATCGAAATGTATAAAAAGTCTTGGACTTAATAACTAAAACTAGTGCTAATTTTCGCGAATTTCGCTGATTTAACAAAATAATATTTTTTCGAGGTATTGACGAAGGACATTATATAATTATAATAAACATATATAACTTCTTTAGAGGTAATTATTATGGAATGCAAAAAGTTCACTAAGTAAATTAAACAATTCATGTATTATGGGTAAAATGAGAATGGCGGATTTTTTGTTTGCTTCAATAAGTAGAAATGTGGATTGATAAGTAATAAGAAATTTATAAAATATAATATTAATAACATTTAGTTTTCAATTTTTATTTGTAGTATGTAAATGCTAAATATGACATTATTGTTGAAAACTTCATCCCAGTGAACCAAATATGGAAAAGAGTATAATGATACTTCATATCATGTTAACCTTTCTAACACCTACTTATATCTCAAATTTTGTTGCTTAAAAAATAGTCATAACGACTTGATAGATGTTGTTCAATCTTAACAAAATAAACAAACATAATTATATTAACATAAGTTATCATAAAACATTAACAATCATGAATATGTCTTTAGTTCAAACAACTTATCATTACAATATTAAGTATCAAATTTGATGAAACCATTCATTTGTTCTCTTCTTTATTATATAAACTCACATATACAAACACAACTAACTTTTGGTTTGTTGCTATTCAAGTTCTCTTGTTTTGTATATCAACTTTACCTCCTACAAAAAAATTACTACGGATTTGTTAATTAAAGTCATTAAGTGGAACAATAATCTACATGTCTTGAAGACGCAAAATAAATAAAATATAACGTGAACTCACATGGATAGACTAAGAGCCCTAGATATTGTTTTTCCTTCTACAAACAAAAGAATTTTAATGCACCTACATATTCTATATGGTAATATTTACTATAAGCAAGCAAAAGTGCTTGTGATGATGTATACGTGGAATTAAAAATTTGTAGTGCTAGCCTTCAAAAATAATCTACCCATGTCATCGTAGATAGCTTAAATATTATCAGCACCATATCAATGTTGTATTTCCCACATTGAGTCTGCCTTGTCCACATCTTTCTCAAAACTAACCCTAAGTTGAAACACCTTAAACCACACATAGATACCTAGATAATAAGCTTGAATTTCAAACTGAGAGAAGATACAAAACACAAAACAATTATAAATTACCTTTTTTGAAAGTATAATGAGGTTGCTAATCAATTCTTGTATTATTTCCTTGCTAATCAATCCTTGCATTACTTCTAATCATCAATTATATATTAGGTAAGTTGACTTGAAGCTCAGTTGTGACATGCAATACTCCACATCATTGTCTTTGTTTGTTACACTTTGCCACTATAAAGATTTTACAATAAACAAACCAAATTAATTTCAAACAAACCGAATTAGAAAAACATAAATTTGTAGCTAGAGATAATTATACATTTTTATACATAAAAAGTATCCAAACTCGTAATCAAGTTCTTCTTTCATTTTTATAAAATTTACTACTTTCATGGCCTGCTCAAGCAGTAAATATTTAGAAAAGAAATAAAGTATAAATGATCAGAAAATATGTATTCAAATACTTCATGTTGTGTGTATCTATTTAGAGTAAATTTCAATTAATTGGTGAGTTCCAGTAATACTGATGATTCTGCAGCAGCAGCAGGGAAGTTAGGAGCTGCATGTGGACCAAAAACCAATCATGCCCAATGTGGATTAGATCCCATACTCTTCTCTATTGTTGTCTCCTGATTATGGCAAGCATTAATATACATGTTTTGGAGTTAATAGACCATTATACATTCATGAATACAAGGAAATACAAAAAAATCGTTGAAGTTACCCGGTCAACATGATATAAACCGGAAGCCACAACACTGCTCAGGTTGAGAGGGTGGGCCTGAGCCGTCTGAGTTCCCCGTGTCATATGTGTGCAGTGCTCAACCTAAAATGGTACAATGAAGATGGTTTAAGCCGGTAATCGAGCTCAAGTATGGAAAATGATTAAAAGTGTAATTTCTAATTATCCTTGTGCTCGTATCATCATTCTAAAGTGTAATTCATATTATTACCTTATGTTAAATGATCTGTTTAAGTTTAAAAATTAAGAGACCGGATAGAAAATTTGTGTTGCAACTTCTATTTCACTGTTAAACAATTCAAGGTAGATGCACCTAAGTCAAACAATGTAAGGCAAACAATAGTGTACACTGAATGATTTATATTTCCCAAAATCAGGGTTAATATTATAAGCTACATTCATCCTAGTCAAAAATCTTAATATACTTCAAATTTACTTATTATTATTAGCCAAAAATATTAAAAACACATTTTTTTATTTTTTAAGAATATAAATATATTCATAAAACAGGGTTCTAATAATTAAAATGATATTAGAAAACATACCAATGGTAGCATCATGAGGGACAAAATCATCTAAACTAGACTGAAAGTTCAAAAGTCAATTCCGTATCTATTATTTTAATGATTTAAATCATTAACCAATAAATGTTTTTAAAATGATTATTGAATAATTTGAATCAAATTAGTTATATAGAAACCACTCATTGTTGATTGGATGTTATTAAAAAGTAGGATAATTAGCAATTATAAAAAATAAATGTAGTCAAATTTTATTTCAGATAACTTTATTTAAAAATAAGTCAAATAGAATTTAATTTTAAAATTACTATAACATTCTAGAAGAATTTAATCAAAATTGTATGTAAAATTTTAAATTTTAAACCACTAACATGTCTAGGTACATTGAACCCACAAAAAAGTCAATCCAATTAATGTTATTAATTCCAAATCGTTGAGTTCTATATTATCCTTAAAATCAAATTTTGAATCTAGAATCAAGTTATTCTCTATCCTCTAAATAAGGAAATAATAATTAACAATAATAATTTTGTAACAAACATATGGATAGTACTGAACCATTATCATGATCTGAAATTCAATTATCAAACATCAAGGATCAAACCATTAAACTCCAAGAACACATATGATATTCAACCAATTTTCAAACAAAATAATAGAAAGGTGGAACAAAGATTCGACAACATAATGAAATAAAAAACAACCAAACACTTCTAAATTTCCATAAATTTATCTAGCCTACCAACAAATTACAAACACAACAATCATAATCCGATGATCAATCACAATGTTAAATCCTTAAGCTTAAAAATAGTTTAAAACGAAAAAAATCAATTATCACGAATCATATCTATTACAATAGATCATTAATATATAAAATATTCAAGATAAACTTAATGAATCAAAAATACAAAAGAAGAATAAAGATCAAAAGTAAGATTCAATCGAAAAAACAATATACAACATATTAAGATTTATTGAAAGAAAAAATATCTTTAAAACCATAAGAAAGAATCAATGGATACAAACTTACAAACCCTAAAAAGAATCAATCAATACAATTTTTTACCATACAAAGAGGAAATATATGGAACAACGAAAAAAATCAGAAGATGACACAAATTACATACCTTGATGGAACCGATTACATACTCAAAACCTAAAACCACATATTAAATCAAAATAGCATATCAGTTGAAATATAAACACAGATCGACGAACAGAATGATAAAATCAAGATGTTTAATACAAAAAGACTGAATAAGTTAACCGGAAATCGAAACATTATTGAGAAACATATACCTTTGGATTGTTTGATTGGAAGAGAAAGAGAGAAATCCTAAACGGTGCGGTGAGATTGTGAGATAAAGAGTGAAAAAAGCCGGGTTATAAGTTATATATGATAGCAATTTTGACCCATTTTAGTCAAGTGGATAGTCCAAATAGGATACACCAAAGTGATTTCTAGTGATTTTGGCGGGTAAATAAAGAATAGAGGCCCTAGATGGATGACATGTGTCCCCTAGTTATGAACTTTATTAGGTAGGATATATAACTAGTATACGAAAACCGACGCGTTGCAGTCGGTAGATTCCCAATGCTACGCGATAGGAATTTGATTGTTATTTCTTGATCTCGTTATGTTACACTACTAACGCCCATTATAGCAACCAAAAAAGGAAAAACAAAAAAAATATAATCGTGATATGACCAAAAGAATATCAACATGTGATCTACATCGATTGAAAACAATTGTTTGGTAGGAACTGGTTCGGTCCGTCAGGGTACCATCACGATACTGGCATACACTCATATAGCATATATATAAAAAAATGTACACTTTATTTTGAATGCAACTCTGCTATCAACAAAATTTACAACGAAATGTCTAAAAATAAGAAAAGTTATGAATTTAGTTTTTTTAATTATATAACATACATGAAAAATAAAAATTAAAATAAGAAGTTGCCATATGGCAACTTCTTAATAGGCCAACCACCACGTGACAACTTCTTCATGGGTCCATCACTACTCATTAGGTTTGTTTTTTTAATTGTCACACCCCAGATTTCCAACCAAATCCATACACCGGTGGGCTCGGGTGGGAAGTATCGTGACGTCAGTTGATAACATCATTGTCAATTAAACATGGCACAGCGGAAGTCTTGGAGTAAAATTACTATTACAAACCGAATGTTCGAAATAAAATAATATACAGGCTCGTAATAGAAGATCCACAGGCGGATCATAAAATGTACAAAGAAAGAATATAAAACAGACTTTAGGGCAGATCTAAGGATTTGCAAGATCCTCTTATTCATTACTGAGTAGCTTCCGGCCTATTTCGTATTGTACCTACAGTTTAGTCTTTGGACGATACGTCAGCTTTCGTTGGTAAATACACCCAAGTGACTCATTTTGAAAACATTTTTAAAATGATTTTAAGTGCACAGGGCACGAAATCTTTTATAACTTGGGAAAGTTACTTTGTAACCTTGTTAACAGATTCACATGTTTGTCCATACATACAGGGCCCAGTACAGAGACCGAGACATGATTAAATACACACCACTTAGAACTCACTGAGGAGTTATCCCCAACATCTTGGGTAATTTGCATTTGAGCGTCTGTCAGGTGTATGCCTACACCCGCGCTAAGGTCGTGGCCATTAACTAATCTAATGAGCCGAGGTTATCCAGGACACGGTAATTTAACCCCCAGATGTGTAAGTTATAAAAAAACTGATTAAAACAGAATATGCGGATTTACTAGCCACAATCCGGCATTCGATTGATCCCATTTCTGACCAAGCGGTAATAGTTTACCGTATCCCAAGCCCGTATAGGGAAAATAAGTCGAGAGTATTTACCTGAGCTAGTCTTCTTTTAATTTCAATAACTCAGCCGTATACAAAACTACTAAGTGCAGATAGCATTTACCGGTAAGGCTCTAGTCTAGATTATGGCATAAACTAACCAATTAATACTAACGGTCTTTATTTAAGTCATAGACTTAGACCGAGTAGTGTACATGATCCAAACGTATAACGCTTGATTAAAAGATGATTGGATATAATGTAGTTTAAACCCAACACATACCTTGACTTGTATAACATGGGTAAACAATTAACATTCTGGATTTTGAGATTAAAATGATAAGGTTAAACCCGTTTTGGTTGAATTCCGTAAACTAGTTACGTATAATCAATCGTATGCTTATAAGCGATAATGGGTAACCGAATAAGTCATGGACAAGTTCTATATGCCATTATATTTTAAATAAGTTAAAATATCAGTAGGATATCAACTTTTATGCCTGTTATGGTTTTAAATTGAAACTATGCTTTATAAGGGTATTTTGGTAATTTCATACCATATAAAAGGAACCTGAATATAATTTAGGTTTATAATCATTAGTATTCTGGAAAAATAGTTTATGTATGATATAATATCAGTGGATATCATTTATATGTGTATTTTATCTTTTATGACCAAAATATGCACTGAAGGGGCATTTTGGTCATTTTACACATAGTTTATAAATTATTTGGGATTCTGAGTTTATAACATGTACCTACTGTAAATATGTTTAAAATAAGTTTTAAAATCAGCAGGTATCAAGTCTTGGAAAAATAATATGGTTTAAAACCATACTATGCGCCGAAACGACGCTTATGTCGTAAAATGACGTCTTATGTGATGTTTAGAGAAAACTGATGTTAAGATTAGATTAAAATGTCTTAGATATGTTACTTAATATAACATATCAGTAGGTAAAAGGTTTACCTCGAAAAGATTTGATTAAAACCATTTCATGAGCCACAAGGGCTAAAATCATCATTTATCGACATAGTTTAAGGACCTGTTTGAAAACTCAGTTTATAACTTGGTTTAACATCCCAAATAATCCTACTTATAATATTACATCAGTAGGAAACTCATTTTCAAGTTCATTACTATTTAAAACTTTGTTTTATGCAAAAAGGGCATTTTAGTCAAAATGACATAATTAGGGAACTTGCGCATAAACTCAGATTCTGATTATGATCATGTAATATAACCTCAGAGGGTTATGCTACATAATATTATGATCATAATGCAACTTTAGATCAGTAGGTAACTAATCTAAATCGGGTCAGAAACAAAAGTCAAAACAGAAGTCAAACTTCGCGACTTTCGGTTGGTACCGACCCTAGAACTGAAATTGATGAGCCGAACATGTTCTAATAATTATTACCAACTTGTTTGAGTGTCAAAACAGGTTTTCATAACATATATAAGATCAATTTATGATTTTTTCGAAAAATGGTCTGTTTGACTTTTTAATAACGTAACCTTGACCCGTCAATTGGTCTAGCAAACGTGATCTTCAGGAGATGCCCTTTATAGGGACTAACACCTACCTTATTACGATCACTTAGTCATGTTTGTTATGAATAATGGCTGGACCATAATGGTCTTAGCCCAAAGCCAAAGAGTTTTCCGTAAAACGCTTGACTTTTGGCTATAAAAGCCTATAAAAGAAAATGCAAGAGCAAGGAACACTTACAAGAGGTTCCTAGAATGTAAGATAACTAAGTTGGATGCTCCTTTCAGCTAGGAACTTCCAGAGGAGGGAGAAGAGTGTATGAATGAGAAAGGTGCAAGTTGAAATGGTGAACTTAAGCACCTATTTATAGTTGGAGAACTTAAAGGAGGTAATGCCAGGTGTTTAGGGGTGTAAGAGGAAGCATACAAGTGTCCCAAAACGTGGCATCGCTGTTTGGGAAGCCATGGTTTCGAGTAAATGGTTTTTGGAGCTTTGTGTGGCAGCCAAGAAAAACTTTTTGCACCAGAGCCTTTCTCGCGGCCCGCGACCGCCCTAAGGCACTTTTAAACTTTGACACTTTTAGCCCCTTAACTTAATAAAACTTCTAAAAACCTTCTAAACATCTTTTTGGCACTTTTAGCCCTCCGTAGCCAATACATGGCACACCCGGAATTATGCCCGGATATTGTCGAGCTCTCGGTTCATTAAAAGGTCACTCAGAGTTATAAATTAACATGTTGACACTTTTAATCCCTCCATTATTCAACTTTCATATATTTACAAAATTGAACCCTCTCGTCCAACAATTGGCATGTATGAGAGTTAGGACTCTGCAAAGGATCACTCAGAGGCTTATTATAAGCATGTTGACTCCGATGTCACTCAGAGGCTGGGCATGTTGACATATCAGTCACTCAGAGGCCAAATACCAAGCATGTTGACATATCAGTCACTCAGAGGCTAATGATTTAAGCATGTTGACATATCAGTCACTCAGGGGCTGTTATTTATGCATGTTGACATCGGACCGTCACTCAGAGGCTTAGTTTGAGCATGTTGACACCTTTAGTCCTTATTAGTCTTTAATAGACTATATTTAAAATACAACACGTGTCACTATACTACTGGACACGATTTTACATGGTGTTACATCCTCACCCCTTAAAAGAAATCTCGACCTCGATATTTTATTTAAAAAGATGGCGGTACTTTTGTCGCATAGTGGACTCAACCTCCAATGTGTACTCGGGACCTCTAAAAGCGTCCCACTTAACCTTTACGATAGGTATCATTTTTCTTCGGAGCTTCTTAACCTGCCGATCCTCGATCAAAATCGGTTTTTCAATGAACCTCAGGTTTTCATCTATTTGTACATCCTTGTGCGACATCGCTAGTGACTCATTAGCTAGACATTTCTTAAGGTTAGATATGTGGAATACATCATGGATTCCACTTAGCTCCTCTGGCAATCTAAGCTTATAAGCTACAGTGCTGACACATTCGATTATCTCGAATGGTCCAATATATCTTGGGCTCAACTTGCCCTTCTTTCCGAAACGCATCACACCTTTCCAGGGTGATACTTTTAGCATGACTTTATCCCCTACTTGGAACTTAAGAGGTTTACGCCTCTTGTCAACATAACTCTTCTGCCTGTCCCTGGCAGCTTTGAGATGATCATGGATTTGCACAATCTTTTCCGTGGTCTCCAGGACAATCTCTGGTCTTGATAATTGGGCTTCCCCAACTTCTGCCCAGCACACGGGCGTTCAACACTTCTCCCATATAAGGCCTCAAAAGGAGCAGCCTTAATTCTAGTATGATAACTATTATTGTAGGAGAATTCTATTAGGGGTCAGTGGTCATCCCAACTTCTACCTAAATCAATCACACATGCCCTAAGCATGTCTTCCAGTGTCTGGATAGTACGCTCACTTTGACCATCAGTCTGCGGATGGTAAGCCATACTAAATTTAATCGTGTGCCCAAAGATTGTTGGAAACTTTTCCAAAAGTGAGATGTGTATCTGGTATCCCTATTTACAATAGATACCAGCACACCGTGTAGGGACACAATCTTGTCCACATACAACTTAGCCAATTTATCTAAATTATACGTTTCCTTTATTGGCAAGAAATGTGCTGACTTGGTCAGCCTATTCACAATGACCCAAATAGTTTCATTCCACTTTTGATCTTAGGTAACTTGGTAATCAAATCCATAGTTACCATTTCCCATTTCCAAGTGGGAATTTCCAATTGTTGTAGAAGTCCTGACAGCTTCTGATGTTCGGCCTTAACTTGCGAACACGTTAGACACTTAGCTACATAAGTGGCTATGGATTTCTTCAAACCCATCCACCAATAATTCTTCTTCAAATCTTGATACATCTTGTCACCTCCCGGGTGAACTGAGTATCTTGAACTATGCGCTTCTTGTACGAGTCTAGGCATTGACCTAGGATTACTCATTTCATTATTAAGTTATTAGTATTGTTTTTGAATGGAAATTTTAACAGGAAAATGCCGCCACATGTACGAGGACAAAGTGGGAGAGGAAAAGGTCCAATGAGGGGATGACCATCGGGGCGCATTCCCCCTCAACCTCACAACTCATATGCCTACCAAGAATCAGGAGATTCATCTCCTTTGCAACCAACGAGACGCTCTGTCTCTCATAGACACTCGCACCCACATTCCCAAAATTCTTACCACTCTCAACACTCCTATCATTCACACCATTCTCATCACTCCCATTCACACTCTTATCATGAAGAATTTAACCCTAACTACTACTTTATAACGCCTCTAGCCGATCAAAATCAGTTGGATCAGCCAAACCCTATGGACGAGGACTCCGACCCGGAGATGCCGCCGTCAGGATGAATACGCATCCCATTGAAATTTCAAGCGATTCGAACTATTATGCCGGATCGCCCTACCAAGGTCCTAATGCGTGGGACCAATATTGGAACCAATTTACCTTCGCCAACACACCTTCCCATCACTCCCAACCACCTCCTGTTCAAGAAGATGTTCACAAGGAACCGGTGGACCAACCTCAACCCACCTGAACCACCAAGGAGAAAGTGTGGAGCACGTATGTCGGTGTGTGCCGGACAAAGGTCGGGATCGCTGCCACCATTGCCCAACTCCTACCCCACAATTCAAGAGGACCCACAAATGGGTGGACCCTCTAATGTTTCACCTATTGTGGAACCAATACCAACACCTGCTGTTCAACCACCACCATCGGGTTATACTAACCCAATCCCCACATATCCAGACACATCTGGATATGATCCTTTTAAGCCGTCTACACCGGTAGACTATCAAGCATGGTCGCAAGACCCCTATATGCAAGCAGTTATGCACAATGCACTTTACCCGTCTCCTTTCCCACCTACTTATCCACCGACTGAATATCCAACTTACGGGTACCAGTATCCGGTTATGCCACAACCACAACCTCCGCCGCCACTAGAGGTCATTAATGAGGCCTTAGAAAGAATGAAAGAAATGCAGCAGCAAGCGGAGAAAATGGAGAAGAAGACAAACAAGTTCTTCAAGAAACTCTCCAAGTTGGTCAAGGGAAAGAAGGACGAGTAAAGTCTCTTCAAATTATATGTAGTCCCTATGAGGACACTATTATTTCTTTAGTTCTCTGCGTGGACATTCTTACTTTTTTAAAGTCCTTGCATGGACAGTTTATTTCATTTTTCTGGTATTGTAAGTTCTATTTGAAATTTAATGAAGTATTTTGGAATTATATATATGTATTCATCCTCTTGAAAACGAGCGCCTCGATTTTATTCGAAATTTATGCTCTGCTATATAATTCCAAAAAGATCTTAATGGTTTTGATTAGCCAAGTGGCATAGACCACACATTTGGCAAAATTATAAATGATAATTAAGTACTAAGGGGTCTTCTATCAGGATAGTTAAGCGAATTTATCCTTCTATCCAGAGGTGGTGGACTTAGGTTCAAGACTCCAAGTCGTTAAGGTCAATGCGACCAGGACTATTAATCAACCATTAAGGTACTCTTATGTTAACATTCAAGAATGTTCATACTCATGGCAATGTGACTTGGGGAACCACACTAGCCTTCAAGGTAGAGGACTATGTCCTAACCTTATACAACCTATGTGATCAAAATTGATCCCGGCTAATATCATCAGTGCGATGATTAAACATCCATTAGTGATGTTTTGCCCTTGGGGCTATGATTAAACATCCATTAGTGATGTATTGCCCTTGGGGTATGATTAAACATCCATTAGTGATGTATTGCCCTTGGGGATATGATTAAACATCCATTAGTGATGTATTGCCCTTGGGGCTATGATTAAACATCCATTAGTGATGTATTGCCCTTGGGGCTATGATTAAAACATCCATTTGTGATGTATTGCCCTTGGGGCTATGATAAAACATCCATTAGTGATGTATTGCCCATGGGGCTATGATAAAACATCCATTAATGATGTATTGCCCTTGGGGCTATGATTAAACATCCATTAGTGATGTATTGCCCTTGGGGCTATGATTAAACATCCATTAGTGATTTATTGCCCTTGGGGCTATGATTAAAACATCCATTAGTGATGTATTGCCCTTGGGGCTATGATTTAAACATCCATTAGTGATGTATTGCACTTGGGGCTATGATTAAAACATCCATTAGTGATGTATTGCCCTTGGGGCTATGATTAAACATCCTTAGTGATGTATTGCCCTTGGGGCTATGATTAAAACATCCATTAGTGATGTATTGCCCTTGGGGATATGATTTAAACATCCATTAGTGATGTATTGCACTTGGGGCTATGATTAAAACATCCATTAGTGAGTATTGCCCTGGGGTTATGATTAAACATCTATTAGTGATGTATTGCCCTTGGGGCTATAATTCAAACATCCATTAGTGATATAGTGCCTACGGGCCATATTTATGTCCATTAGGGACAGGTCTATGTGCCATATTTTATGTCCTCCGAGACAAGCCTATGAGCTAAATAAAAATTGTCAAATTATGACAATGATAGTTGTGACAATACGATCCACTGTCCAATAATATATGGACTATGTCCAAATTGTAATTTGCCTTTGATGGTCCTATTAAGACCTAGGCCAAATATAGTTATGTTAAGCCTAAGAGTTGTGATATTATTCAAACTAGAATAGGCAATGGATTGTTATATCCAATGTTTAAGCCTAATATGGTTGACATACCATGGCTAAGTGAAGTTTATGGTATATAGAACCCAAAGCTTAAAGATGTCTAACTCGAACGAGGCACAGAGTAGCCATCGGAATGTTGAATTTAACAAAGCCGAAAACATAGATATCGATAATGATAATTTTCAAGCTCGCATTGAGGCGGCAGTTGAAAACGCCATGGGAAAGGCCATAGAAAAGCTTAGAGAGTCGAGTGCTACTCGCTCTAAACCATTATCGATTACCCCATCTTCAGCTCATAAGGAGAGCTCCTTTCACTCTTCAAATGCGAAGAGTGAACCAAAGAAAATAAATTTTGCTGAAAGGTCCCGTTCTGTTAAAGACGGATGTACCTATAAGTATTTCGTCTCTTGCAAGCCTCGAGACTTCAATGGAGAGAAGGGGGTTGTAGAAGCCTTAAAGTGGCTAGACGAGATGGAGACAATTGTAGATATTAGCAACTGTGCTGATAAGGATGTGGTCAAGTATGTATCACAGTCCTTTAAGGGCGATGCCCTAATCTGGTGGAAAGCCATGATCCAGTCTACAGGTAAAGTAAACCTGTATAATTTAGGATGGTCCAAATTTGTGGACCTTGTTAAGGAAACATACTGCCCACCTCATGAGGCGGAGAAATAAGAGACAGACTTTTTGTCTCTTTCCATGAAAAACCTAGATTGTCGGAAATATGTTCCCGATTTCAATTCCCTATCTAGGTTAGTTTCCTATTTGATTACCCCGGAGCCCAATCACATTACGCGTTTTATTAATAGGTTAGCGCCCGAGATAAATGGTATGGTAAAGGCTGCTCAGCCTACTACCTATAGGTCTGCTGTTGACCTATCTCTCTCCCTCACCTTGGATTTGGTAAGGCAAAAGTCAGTTAAGTCTGAAACTGACTGGAAAAAAAAGAGGGAATATGACAACTCCCAAGGTTTAACAAGAAAAATAAAGGGAGATTTGGGTTCAAAGGGAACCAAGGCAAAACGGCTGTGATGCCAACATGCAAAACTTGCAATCGCAGAAACTAGGGACAATGTAATTTTGGTTCACAGGCCAAACCCTGTGGTATATATAAGAGAAAGGGGCATAAGACCCTAGAATGTAAGGATCTTAAGGATGTCGTCTGCTACGTCTGCAATGAAAAGGGGCATATTAAGACTAACTGCCCTAAGATTCTTAAGAATAATAATGCAAAGCATGGAGAGGCCAAGAAGGGGAATGCTTGTGCCTTTCAAATAACTGCAAGAGAGGCTGTTAATGATGACAATGTCATAACAGGTACATTCCTCATGAACAACATTTATGCTAGAGTTCTTTTTTATTTAGGTGCACATAGATCTTTTGTTGACCATAAGTTTAGTAAACTATTAAACCTGCCCTTAAGAACTCTAGATAAAACTTCTAAGATATAACTTACTGATGGAACGATAGAAACTGCATCTTCCATTCTTGATGGAGGTTTTATAACCATTAAGAATCATTCCATCCCTATCTCTCTTCTGCCAATGAAATTGGCGGGGTTCGATGTTCTCATAGGCATGGATTGGTTACCTCATAACCAAGCCCGTATTGCCTGCGATAAGAAACTCATCGAAATCAAAACCCCATCTGGTGGAATGATCACCATCCTCGGGGACTCACACTACGGATTGCCAGACAAGTGTCGTTATTTAAGGCATCCAAGTGTTTAAGGAAAGGTTGTGTCATCTACATGGCACAAGTTACTATTAATGAGCCTAAGCCAAACATGGAAGACCTACCAGTTATTTCTGAATATTCCGATGTCTTTCCCGAAGAACTACCAGACCTACTCCAGACAAACAAGTGGAATTCAGGATTGATATTATACCAGGATCAGCACTCGTAGCTAGAGCTCCATATAGGCTAGCACCAACGGAAATGAAGGAATTGAGGACGCAGCTAGACGAACTCTTGGAGAAAGGCTTTATTCAGCCTAGTTCCTCGCCTTGGGGAGCTCCTATCCTTTTCATTAAAAAGAAAGACTGTTCAATGCGAGTGTTCATGATTACCGTGAGCTGAATAAGATAACACTCAAGAACTGATATCCATTGCCTAGGATCGACGATTTATTCGACCAACTTCAAGGGGCAAGTTATTTCTCCAAAGTTGACTTAAGATCGGGTTATCATTAGCTGAAGGTTAGAAGTGAAGATGTTCCTAAGACTGCCTTCAGGACCCGATATGGTCATTTTGAATTCTTGGTGATGCCTTTTGGGCTCATAAATGCACCTGCAGCATTCATGAATCTCATGAATAGAGTCTACAAACCATATTTGGATAAGTTTGTCATTGTCTTCATAGATGACATACTTATCTATTCTCGTAATCAAGTTTATCACGAGAAACATCTTCGGTGCAACTTAGAACTGCTAAGGCAAGAGAAACTTTATGCTAAATTCTCTAAGTGTGAGTTTTGGCTTAGAGAGGTCCAATTTCTTGGACATATGGTAAGTGAGCGTGGTATCCAAGTGGATCATGCCAAAATTGAGGCCATAATGAATTGGAAAGTGCCCAAGACCCCATCGGAGGTTAGTAGTTTTTCTAGGATTGGCTGGATACTACAGAAGGTTCATTGAGAACTTTTCAAGAATAGCCACTCCCTTAACTACCTTGACCCGTAAGAATGTTAAGTATAATTGGGGTCCAAAGCAACAGGAATCTTTTGAGGTTCTTAAACACAAGTTGAGCAATGCTCCTGTGTTATCTCTACCTGAGAGTATTGAAGACTTTGTTGTTTACTGTGATGCATCACACACTGGCATGGGCTGTGTACTAATGCAAAAAGACAAAGTAATTGCCTATGCATCACGACAGTTAAAGGTGCACGAAAGAAATTACACCACCAACGATTTGGAATTGGGTGCCGTTCTATTTGCACTAAAGTTATGGAGACATTACTTGTATGGAACAAAGTGTATTATATGCACTGACCATAAAAGTCTCCAGCATCTGTTCAATCTGGAGGAATTGAACATGCGACAATGTCGATGGATGGAAACGCTTAATGACTATGATGGCGAGATTCGCTACCATCCAGGCAAAGCAAATGTAGTTACTGATGCCTTAAGTCGCAAAGAACAGGTTAAACCTATAAGGATTAACGGCAAGAGCATTGAGCTCAGAAATAGCTCAAATGAGAAGCTATTAGATGCGCAAAAACAAGCCCTATTAGAAGCTAATGCTCCTAATGAGGGATTAGGCGGAACTGTTGATCAGTTATCGCCTGGAAAGGATGGAATCCTTGGATTTAATAATAGAATGTGGGTTCCAATCTTTAGGGGACTTAGAGATCTAATCCGCCAAGAAGCGCATAACACAAGATACTCAGTTCACCCGGGAGGTGACAAGATGTATCAAGATCTGAAGAAGAATTATTGGTGGATGGGTTTGATGAAATCCATAGCCACTTGTGTAGCTAAGTGTCTGACATGTTCGCAAGTTAAGGCCAAACATCAGAAGACGCCAGGACTTCTACAGCAATTGGAAATTCCCACTTGGAAATGGGAAATAGTAACTATGGACTTGACTACCAAGTTACCTAAGACCAAAAGTGGAAATGACACTATTTGGGTCAGTGTGGATAGGCTGACAAAGTTAGCACATTTCTTGCCAATTAAGGAAACGTATAATTCAGATAAATTGGCTAACTTGTATGTGGACAAGATTGTGTCCCTACACGGTGTGCCGGTATCTATTGTATCTGACAGAGATACTAGATACACATCTCTATTTTGGAAAAGTTTCCAACAATCTTTAGGCACACGATTAAATTTTAGTACGGCTTACCATCCGCAGACTGATGGTCAAAATGAGCGTACTATCCAGACACTGGAAGACATGCTTAGGGCATGTGTGATTGATTTAGGTGGAAGTTGGGTTAACCACTTACCCCTAATGGAATTCTCCTATAATAACAACTATCTTACTAGCATCAAGGCTGCTCCTTTTGAGGCTTTGTACGGGAGAAAATGTAGAACGCACGTGTGTTGGCAGAAGTTAGGGAAGCCCAACTATCAGGACCAGAGATTGTCTTGGAGACTACGGAAAATATTATGCAAATCCGTGATCGTCTCAAAGCTGTCAGGGACAGGCAGAAGAGCTATGCTGACAAGAGGCGTAAACCTCTTAAGTTCCAAGTAGGGGATAAAGTCATGTTAAAAGTATCACCCTGGAAAGGTGTTATGTGCTTTGAAAAGAAGGGCAAGTTGAGCCCAAGATATATTGGACCATTCGAGATAATCGAATGTGTCGGCACTGTAGCTTATAAGCTCAGATTGCCAGACTGCAAGAGAGGCTGTTAATGAAGACAATGTCATAACAGGTACATTCCTCATTAAAAATATTTATGCTAGAGTTCTTTTTGATTCGGGTGCATATAGATCTTTTGTTGATCATAAGTTTAGTAAACTATTAAACCTGCCCTTAAGAACTTTCGATAAAACTTATGAGATAGAACTTGCTGATTACAATAGAAACAACATCTTCCATTCTTAATAGATGCTCTATATCCATTAAGAATCATTCCATCCCTTTCTCTCTTCTGCCAATGAAATTGGCGGGATTCAATATTATCTTAGGCATGGATTGGTTATCTCATAACCAAGCCCGCATCGCCTTTGAAAAGAAACTCATCGAAATCAAAACCCCATCTGGTGAAATGATCACCATCCACGGGGACTCACACTACGGATTGCCAGACAAGGTGTCGTTATTTAAGGCATCCAAGTGTTTGAGGAAAGGTTGTGTCATCTACATGGCACAAGTTACTATTAATGAGCCAAAGCCAAACATGGAAGGCTACCAGTTATTTCTGAATATTTCGATGTCTTTCCCGAAGAACTACCAGGCCTACCACCAAACAGACAAGTGGAATTCAAGATTGATATTACACCAGGATCAGCACCCATAGCTAGAGCTCCATATAGGCTGGCACCAACGGAAATGAAGGAATTATGGACGCAGCTAGACGATGTCACACCCCGATCCGCAGCGGAATAAGAGTCGTGGCATAATTGGGTTATCACCAAAGCTCATGATGCTTACTAATATGTTTCATATTTATTAAATTAAAATTACATTTCAAAGTTCCAAGTCAAATTCATACAATACAAGGAAAGGAAAAATTAACTAAACAAATCCATAATCTAAACTGGTTTATTCTTCTAAGCCGCCCTATGTGTTTCTTGCTTCAACTTGATCACCTGTATCATGTGTAAAAATGGGAAATTTTGGGTCAACAAAAGTTGGCGAGTGAACCTTGTTTATAACATTTGTTATTGATTTATTATTGTAATTTAATCTAGGAAAATTGCGCAATAGTCATATATGAACAAATGTATGTAAACATAACAATCACAAACCACCTTGCTTAAGCATAAAATAAGAATGACAATGTATATGTTGGCAACGTCCCGTTCACGCTCATAGGTAATGGGGAACAGACGGCCTATGCAAATGTATGTGAGATCAAGGCTCAATCAAACGGAGCCGATCTTATGTTGGCAACGCCTGGTTCACGCTCATAGGTAATGGGGAACAGCTCACGCTCATAGGTAATGGGGAGCGGCGGCCTATGAAATGTATGTACTGAAATGATAAATTAAATCTAAACTTCAACCACACAACCAACGGTTACATATTGAATACACATGATCATGAATATGATGGATGCATAAGTGTTTAATTAAAATAAATAAATAACGACACATGATACACCCCAAAATGTGATTAAAACGGGGAATTGGTAGAGATTCACTCACATTGGGTGCGTTTGTTTGAAGGTGCTGAATGCGCACGAGTTTAGAGGATTGATCGACGAGAGATAACTAACCAAATAAAATAACGAAAAGGTACGGTAAGTATGTGGATTTTATTAACTATTTTAATAGATTTTTTTTGGGTATATTTTTGTGAGTTTAAGGCTACTTTCTATCTTTAAAAATGTTATTTTTAAGTGTTTTTAATTGATTTTTAAATTAAATAAATAAATAAAAATAATAAAAAAATATTGATTTTTGACCGTTGACCAAAGACCGTTGACCGTTGACCGGTCAGGCTGTGAATTTGTTTGCGCCGGGTGAGGCTCGAACCCGAGACCTCCCGTTCGCGTGCACGCAGCTCTACCAACTGAGCTACGTGTCTAACCCGAAATAATTCTGTTTTCAATTATACTTATATACTATTTAGATTTATCCAGAAATTAATTATTTTTAAAAATATTTTTAAATGTAACGAACCGGTGCTGACCACAGGTCTCGAACCCGGGACCTGTGGGTTAGCGTACACACAGTCCACCGCTGGACTGTGTGTCTAACTTGGTTAATAACTCGGTTTTTATTATACTTAACATGATTTTGGGAGTTAACCCGGTTCAGTTAAAAAGGCATTTGTTTATAACAATAGAGTAAAGCTGGGACAGGATTCGAACTCGCGTCGCATGTGTTATGTGTGCACACAGTCCACCACTGGACTGTGTGTCTAACCCGTTTATAAAACTGATTTTAATTACTCTTATGTTACAACCCGACTTCGTCTTCTTCGTTAGATTTTACCCAGAAAACAAAGTCCGACTGCTTGGACTGATTTATGCCTAATCTGGTTTTTTTTTAAACTTTAAAAGTAATTTAAAGGTAGCGAATGGAGAGAGCTTGGGGGAAAAAGATGTACCGATCAGTGTTGTTCACAGAATTCCGGCAGAGGTCCGTCGGTTCTGAAAGTGAACTCCGGCTGTCGAAATCAATTAACAATTCTGTTCAATTATTTATGAAGTTGAGATACTTAATCAAAGTTTAACAACAGTTTGAAAGATCATACCAGCTCTCAGTGTGTTTCTGGAAGTTTCAGAAATTTTTCCGGCGAAGGTAGGAATTTCGACAAACGTTGACTGGGATTGATTCTGATGGTGGAGTTGTGTTAGTGACAGATTAATCGAATGATTGAAACAGAAAGAGTCGAAAGAATTACCGTGTGGATGTGAGTCTCGGTTTTCCGGCGATTTGCAGGTATTTTCCGGCGAGTGAATTTTCGTCGAGAAGAGATGCGATTTTGAGCGGAAAGGCTTCCAGTGGATTGTGGGTGAATTTATAGGGAGAAATCGAGATGTATGGGGTCTGAATTCGGTCTCAATTCAAGGTCAGCCGTTCTCCGGCGGTTACGACTGATGTCGCGGGTTCAGACGTCGGTTTATAACCGTCGTTAGAGTAAATTCTTCGGTTAAATTGGACGAAAACGTTAAATATCGGCGAAGTCGTCAGGATTTCCGACGACTGCTAATTGGGCGAGATTTTGACTGAATTTGACTTCCGTGTTTTATTATTTGAATTAATTGATTCAATATGATATCAGAAAATCAAAGTGTCGGAGTGGTTGATTGTGTGAACGTTAGGTCTTTGGGGATTTCCGGCTGACCCGGGTTCGACTCCCGGCAGCCGGTTTTCCTTTTTAATTAATTTATTTTTATATTTTTACAATTATAATTTATATCTTCTAATTCGTTTATTGATTATGTATCGCTTAAAATTAAAATAAGTCATAAATAAACAACAAAAATTTAAAACCGATTGTTCGGTTATTAAACGAAGCGGGTTTCGAAAACCCGTTTTTCGACAAATGTTACAGTATCCCCTACTTTTAGAAATTTCGTCCCGAAATTTAAGTAGTGGTAGATACAGGAAAAAGATGTGGGTATTTCTCGCGCATTGAGTCTTCACGTTCCCAAGTAAACTCAGGTCCTCGTTTCGACTCCCAGCGTACCCTGACAATTGGGATGCGGCTTCTTCTTAAACGTTTTTCTCCGAAGTCCATAATTTCTACTGGTCTTTCAATAAAATGCATAGATTCATTGACTTGAATGTCTTCTAGAGGAATATGGAGATTTTCATCGGCGAGGCACTTCTTCAAGTTCGATACGTGGAATGTGGGATGAATTCTGTTGAGTTCCTCCGGTAAGTCAAGCTTGTAGGCTACAGGTCCTACCCTTTCGAGTATCTTGAAAGGACCTACGTAACGTGGTGCTAGCTTGCCTTTTTGGCCAAAACGAAACACTCCCTTCCACGGCGATACTTTTAAAAGTACTTGGTCGCCAACGTTAAACTCTAAGGGCTTTCGTCGCTTGTCAGCATAGCTCTTTTGACGACTTTGTGCCGCTAAAAAGTTGTTCAGATTTGATGAATCTTGTCAGTTGTTTCTTGTATTAATTCTGGACCGGTGATTTGAGCTTCTCCAATTTCGTGCCAACATATTGGTGATCGGCACTTACGACCATATAACGCTTCGAAAGGTGCCATGCCGATACTTGAATGATAGCTGTTGTTGTACGAAAATTCGACTAACGGTAGATGAGCGTCCCAATTCCCTTTGAAGTCTATAACACATGCTCGAAGAATGTCTTCAAGAGTTTGAATGGTGCGTTCAGATTGACCATCAGTTTGGGGATGTTAAGCGGTACTGAGATCTAATCGTGTACCCAAAGCGGCTTGCACCGCTTGCCATGTTCGTGAAGTGAAACGACCATCACGATCTGAAATAATGTTTAACGGTACACCATGACGGCTTACGATTTCGCTGATGTAGATACGAGCTAGCTTCTCATTCTTGAAGTCCTCGCGAATCGGAATGAAATGGGCTGATTTTGTAAGGCGATCAATGATTACCCATATAGTGTCATACCCACCAGAAGTGCGAGGTAACCCGGTAATGAAGTCCATGGTTATGTTTTCCCACTTCCATACAGGTATTTCAGGTTGGACTAGAAGTCCTGAGGGTCTTTGATGTTCAGCTTTCACTTTAGAACAGGTGAGGCACTTGGAAACAAAAACAGCAATATCCTTTTTCATGCCAGGCCACCAGTAGGTGTATCGAAGGTCTTGATACATCTTGTCGGCTCCTGGGTGTACAGAGTATCGTGTTTTGTGCGCCTCTTTCATAAGGGTATCGCGAAGGTTATTGTGATCGGGAATCCATATGCGATCTAGGTAATACAGAATGCCGTCAGATTTTGTTTCGAGTTTAAGTTCTGCTCCATAAGATAACTCATTGCGTATGTCGTATTCTGTTATGGAGACATGTTGAGCTTCTCGGATTTGATCTTTGATATCGGTTATGATTTGCGAACATAGAAGACGAATGGTGTTCGCATATCCCTTTCGACTGAGTGCATCGGCCACCACATTTGCCTTGCCGGGATGATACCGAATTTCGCAGTCGTAGTCATTAAGAAGTTCGACCCATCTTCGTTGCCTCATATTCAACTCCTTTTGGTTAAAGATATGTTGGAGGCTCTTGTGGTCAGTGTAAATTTCACACTTGGTACCATAGAGGTAATGTCTCCATATCTTAAGAGCGAATACAACGGCTCCAAGTTCTAGGTCGTGAGTAGTGTGGTTCTTCTCATGAGTTTTGAGCTGCCTAGAAGCATAGGCTATCACTTTTCCCCTTTGCATTAAAACACAGCCTAGTCCCTGCCCTGATGCGTCGCAATAAACTACAAAGTCATCGCAACCTTCGGGGAGTGTGAGGATAGGTGCGTCACAAAGCTTTTGCTTAAGGGTTTGGAAGGCTTCTTCCTGTTTAGGTCCCCATACGAAGGGTTTTCCTTTGTGTTTCAAAGCCGTGAGTGGTACAGCGATACGAGAAAAATTGGATATGAAACGACGATAGTAACCAGCCAAACCAAGGAAAGATCTTACTTCGGTTGGGGTACGTGGCGCTTGCCAATCTTGCACCGCTTTGATCTTTGCGGGGTCGACATGAATTCCCTTGTCATTGACGACATGACCAAGGAACTGTACTTCTTTTAACCAGAATTCGCATTTGGAAAATTTAGCGTAAAGCTTTTCGGTTCTCAAGAGTGTGAGGATGAGTCGAAGATGTCGTTCATGATCAGTCTTAGACTTTGAGTAAATGAGAATATCGTCGATGAAGACTATAACAAAGCGATCGAGATAGGGTTTGCAAACTCTGTTCATTAGATCCATGAAGACGGCTGGAGCGTTGGTTAGACCAAATGGCATAACCATGAATTCATAGTGACCATAACGAGTTCGAAAGGCGGTCTTTGGGACGTCTTCTTCATGTACCCTGAGTTGGTGATAGCCAGAACGAAGGTCGATCTTCGAAAAACAAGTGGCACCCTGGAGTTGGTCTAGGAGATCATCGATGCGAGGTAATGGATAGCGGTTCTTGACCGTTAATTTGTTGAGCTCTCTGTAATCGATACACATGCGAAACGTTCCGTCTTTCTTCTTCACGAACTGAACAGGTGCACCCCAAGGCGATGAGCTAGGACGTATGAAACCTTTGTCGGTCAGTTCTTGTAATTGACTGGCCAGCTCTTGCATCTCGGATGGGGCTAACCTATAAGGAGATTTCGCGACGGGTGTAGCGCCAGGTATAAGATCGATGCGGAATTGGACTTCTCTTTTGGGAGGAAGTCCTGTGATGTCTTCGGGAAAAACTTGCGGGAATTCTTTCACTACGGGTATATCTTCGAGTTTCTTCTCTTTGTCTCCTTTCTTGACAACGTGAGTTAGAAATGCTACATAGTTCTTGCGGAGATATTTTCGGGCTTGAAGACAGGACATCAGCTTGAGTCCTTTCGAAGGGGTTTCTCCAAAGATTCGTAGAGTTTGACCGTCTGCAAGAGGAATGCGAATGAACTTCTCACGGCATACTACTTCAGCCTGATGTTGGCTGAGCCAGTCCATGCCGATTATAATGTCAAAACTTCCCAACTTCATAGGGATGAGGTCAACAGGAAAATCGTGATCGTTTAGAGTAAGAGTACAGTTTCGGATAATGGAGTTTAATGAGACTGGTTTTCCGTCAGCAACTTCTACCGTTACGGATTCCGTAAGTTTATCACGAGTTTGGTTGAGGATGGGTTCAAATTCTAAGGATACAAAACTCTTATCCGCGCCAGTATCAAATAACAGGGATGCATAACTACCATTGACGAGAAACGTACCGTTAACCACGTTGTTGTCGGCCCTAGCTTGGTTGGCGTTGATGTTAAATGCTCTTCCTCTAGCAGGTGGAGGAGCTTGGTTAGCTTGATTCACCAGATTTGCTTGAGCTTGAGCATGTATGATGTTCACCAAGCGTGGACACGTGTTTCTAAAGTGGTTTGGGTCTCCACAATTGTAGCGAGCCCGCATGGGTTGCATCATGGGGTAGTTGGGTTGGTAGTAGGTTTGGGTTGTATGTTGTGTAGGTGGTGGTAGTAGGGGTTGTTGGGCTTGACCCATTGTTTGATGGTGGGTTTGAGTTGTGGGTTGGCTGCGGTTTATTCGTTGTAGTGAGCGGCAGGCTTGGATGGTGTGACCTGCACGGCCACAGCCGGTGCAATATTGACAAGGGTATTCGGGGGAGTGATGGTATTGACAACGGGTACACTTTGGGTAAGGGCCAGAGTATTGCCTTTTGTATGGTGCGGGTGAAGGAGCAACTTGTGTGATGGGTGCAGCAGGGATTGGGAAATTTGTTTGGGTGACGGTAAAATTTCTGGTATTTCGCTTCCTCTTGTTTGAAAATTTTGAGGAGGAGGTGGAATGGTTTGAAATTTGGCCCTCAACGGGGGCTTTCTTTTTCTCCTCTTTGAATTTACCGTTTCTGATGCGGTTCTCGGTAAGTTCGGTGGCTAATTCCATAGCAGCTTCCAGAGTTGCAGGCGAAGTGCTGAGGACTGAGTCTTGAATCTTCGAGGGTAGGCCTCGAATATAGTGTTCAACCAAACGGTATACTGGGGTGAACAAGTTAGGAACCATCTGGTTCAGCTCAAGAAATCTTTTGTTGTAGGAAGTATGGTCCCCTTCCTTTTGCTTCAGTGAGTGGAATTCGTCTTCCAACTTCTTGAGTTCGCTTCTTGGGCAGAAGCGTTTTGTCATCATTTCCCTTAACTCTTCCCAGGTTAAGGCCATCGCTTCTTCAACTCCTCTCTTACCCTTCTCGGTGTTCCACCAGGTCAGGGCTTCCAAATAATCTCCCGGTTGCGTAACGTACCTTGCGATCCTCGGGACAATCGCAATTTAGGAAGGTGTTTTCGATTTCCTCAAACCAGTGGAGGAGAGCGGTGACACCTTCGGTCCCTTCGAACTTTGGGGGATCGCAAGACTTGAAGTGCTTGTAGGAGCACTTCTTGGGGGAAGGGTTGTCGATGTTTTGATCCTCTTGATTGGGTGGGTTGACAGGATTCGCGGTGAGAGCTTGCTGGACTTGAATTACAATATCAGGAAGCACCGCGGCCATCTGTTTTGCAATCTGAGTGGCCAAGCGTTCGTTTGACCTTCCTGTCTTTCGTCCTCCACGTAACTGCCTAGCCGACATCTACAGGAACATACATAGGAAAAGATTGTGAGTTTATGGAATCTTTTTAGGTGTCATGTGTCTTAAAGAAAATGAAAATAACATAAATATCAATAATGCACTACATCCATGGGATGTCTTGGGTTTGCTCATGTTGGTCCTCAAATGTCCCCCATACTATCGCCGGTATAGTCACGTGGGCCCCCATGACTATTGGCTTAGTAGGATTCACATTGGTATTGGCGGTTTAACACTCGCATCACCCGAATGAAAACCACAAAATATGTTTGCGAGATGTATGGTCGGAGGGTGTCCAGGTATAGACACAATGACAACTCAAAGTGGGGTTAGTTCACACAACGTTTGGTGTGGCATGCTTTGGCCTAATAGGCCCTTCGTACTCTCATCGTTAGTCCCCAGGTAGGCAAACTGGTCATTTATTTTGGATTTATACGAATGCCAAGCCTAGACAGGACGTTCCGACTACCGGTACTTGTACCCTTCCAGTTACTACATGCCCGTCATGGGAACTCACTTTGATGAGATTTGAAAATACAAAAATCATTGTAAAAACAATCATGAAAATGATGTGATGTGTGCTTTCATGGACATGATATGTTATGAGAATATGATTCATGATAGGCATTATATAATAATATATACTTATGAACATGCTTGCATAACATTGAATGTAACTTTTAACATAAAACATATAAACATCATGAAATTTGGCATGTAACAGACAAAAATCTTAAAAATTTCTAATCAACTATAGTATAGGCTCTAAGGGTCTAATAACCTATCCTATATCCCTATAGTCATGGCTCTGATACCAATCTGTCACACCCCGACCCGCAGCGGAATAAGAGTCGGGGCATAATTGGGTTATCACCAAAGCTCATGATGCTTACTAATATGTTTCATAATTATTAAATTCAAATTACATTTCAAAGTTCCAAGTCAAATTCATACAATACAAGGAAAGGAAAAATTAACTAAACAAATCCATAATCTAAACTGGTTTATTCTTCTAAGCCGCCCTATGTGTTTCTTGCTTCAACTTGATCACCTGTATCATGTGTAAAAATGGGAAATTTTGGGTCAACAAAAGTTGGCGAGTGAACCTTGTTTATAACATTTGTTATTGATTTATTATTGTAATTTAATCTAGGAAAATTGTGCAATAGTCATATATGAACAAATGTATGTAAACATAACAATCACAAACCACCTTGCTTAAGCATAAAATAAGAATGACAATGTATATGTTGGCAACGTCCCGTTCACGCTCATAGGTAATGGGGAACAGACGGCCTATGCAAATGTATGTGAGATCAAGGCTCAATCAAACGGAGCCGATCTTATGTTGGCAACGCCTGGTTCACGCTCGTAGGTAATGGGGAACAGCTCACGCTCATAGGTAATGGGGAGCGGCGGCCTATGAAATGTATGTACTGAAATGATAAATTAAATCTAAACTTCAACCACACAACCAACGGTTACATATTGAATACACATGATCATGAATATGATGGATGCACAAGTGTTTAATTAAAATAAATAAATAACGACACATGATACACCCCAAAATGTGATTAAAACGGGGAATTGGTAGAGATTCACTCACATTGGGTGCGTTTGTTTGAAGGTGCTGAATGCGCACGAGTTTAGAGGATTGATCGACGAGAGATAACTAACCAAATAAAATAACGAAAAGGTACGGTAAGTATGTGGATTTTATTAACTATTTTAATAGGATTTTTTTTGGGTATATTTTTGTGAGTTTAAGGCTACTTTCTATCTTTAAAAACGTTATTTTTAAGTGTTTTTAATTGATTTTTAAATTAAATAAATAAATAAAAATAATAAAAAAATATTGATTTTTGACCGTTGACCAAAGACCGTTGACCGTTGACCGGTCAGGCTGTGAATTTGTTTGCGCCGGGTGAGGCTCGAACCCGAGACCTCCCGTTCGCGTGCACGCAGCTCTACCAACTGAGCTACGTGTCTAACCCGAAATAATTCTGTTTTCAATTATACTTATATACTATTTAGATTTATCCAGAAATTAATTATTTTTAAAAATATTTTTAAATGTAACGAACAGGTGCTGACCACAGGTCTCGAACCCGGGACCTGTGGGTTAGCGTACACACAGTCCACCGCTGGACTGTGTGTCTAACTTGGTTAATAACTCGGTTTTTATTATACTTAACATGATTTTGGGAGTTAACCCGGTTCAGTTAAAAAGGCATTTGTTTATAACAATAGAGTAAAGCTGGGACAGGATTCGAACTCGCGTCGCATGTGTTATGTGTGCACACAGTCCACCACTGGACTGTGTGTCTAACCCGTTTATAAAACTGATTTTAATTACTCTTATGTTACAACCCGACTTCGTCTTCTTCGTTAGATTTTACCTAGAAAACAAAGTCCGACTGCTTGGACTGATTTATGCCTAATCTGGTTTTTTTTAAACTTTAAAAGTAATTTAAAGGTAGCGAATGGAGAGAGCTTGGGGGAAAAAGATGTACCGATCAGTGTTGTTCACAGAATTCCGGCAGAGGTCCGTCGGTTCTGAAAGTGAACTCCGGCTGTCGAAATCAATTAACAATTCTGTTCGATTATTTATGAAGTTGAGATACTTAATCAAAGTTTAACAACAGTTTGAAAGATCATACCAGCTCTCAGTGTGTTTCCGGAAGTTTCAGAAATTTTTCCGGCGAAGGTAGGAATTTCGACAAACGTTGACTGGGATTGATTCTGATGGTGGAGTTGTGTTAGTGACAGATTAATCGAATGATTGAAACAGAAAGGGTCGAAAGAATTACCGTGTGGATGTGAGTCTCGGTTTTCCGGCGATTTGCAGGTATTTTCCGGCGAGTGAATTTTCGTCGAGAAGAGGTGCGATTTTGAGCGGAAAGTCTTCCAGTGGATTGTGGGTGAATTTATAGGGAGAAATCGAGATGTATGGGGTCTGAATTCGGTCTCAATTCAAGGCCAGCTGTTCTCCGACGGTTACGACTGATGTCGCGGGTTCAGACGTCGGTTATAACCGTCGTTAGAGTAAATTCTTCGGTTAAATTGGACGAAAACGTTAAATATCGGCGAAGTCGTCGGGATTTCCGACGACTGCTAATTGGGCGCGATTTTGACTGAATTTGACTTCCGTGTTTTATTATTTGAATTAATTGATTCAATATGATATCAGAAAATCAAAGGGGCGGAGTGGTTGATTGTGTGAACGTTAGGTCTTTGGGGATTTCCGGCTGACCCGGGTTCGACTCCCGGCAGCCGGTTTTCCTTTTTAATTAATTTATTTTTATATTTTTACAATTATAATTTATATCTTCTAATTCGTTTATTGATTATGTATCGCTTAAAATTAAAATAAGTCATAAATAAACAACAAAAATTTAAAACTGATTGTTCGGTTATTAAACGAAGCGGGTTTCGAAAACCCGTTTTTCGACAAATGTTACAGACGAACTCTTGGAGAAAGGCTTTATTCAGCCTAGTTCCTCACCTTGGGGAGCTCCTATCCTCTTTTTTAAAAAGAAAGACGGTTCAATGCGAATGTGCATTGATTACCGTGAGCTGAACAAGATCACACTCAAGAACCGATATCCATTTCCTAGGATCGACGATTTATTCGACCAACTTCAAGGGGCAGGTTATTTCTCCAAAATTGACTTAAGATCGGGTTATCATCAGCTGAAGGTTAGAAGTGAAGATGTTCATACGACTGCCTTCAGGACCCGATATGGTCATTTTGAATTCTTGGTGATGCCTTTTGGGCTTACAAATGCACCTGCAGCAATCATGGATCTTATGAATAGAGTCTGCAAACCATATTTGGATAAGTTTGTCATTGTCTTCATAGACGGCATACTTATCTATTCTCGTAATCAAGTTGATCACGAGAAACATCTTCGATGCATCTTAGAACTGCTAAGGCAAGAGAAACTCTATGCTAAATTCTCTAAATATGAGTTTTGGCTTAGAGAGGTCCAATTTCTTGGATCTATGGTAAGTGAGAGTGGTATCCAAGTGGATCCCGCCAAAATTGAGGCCATAATGAATTGGGAAGTGCCCAAAACCCCATCGGAGATTCGTAGCTTCCTAGGATTGGCTGGATACTATAGGAGGTTCATTGAGAACTTTTCAAGGATAGCCAATCCTTTAACTACCTTAACCCGTAAGAATGTTAAGTATAATTGGGGCCCAAACAACAAGAATCTTTTGAGGTTCTTAAACACAAGTTAAGCAATGCTCCTATGCTATCTCTAACTGAGAGTATTGAAGACTTTGTTGTTTACTGTGATGCATCGCACACTGGCATGGGCTGTGTACTAATGCAAAAAGGCAAAGTAATTGCCTATGCATCATGACAGTTAAAGGTGCACGAAGAAATTACACCACCCACGATTTGGAATTGGGTGCCGTTGTATTTGCACTAAAGTTATGGACACATTACTTGTATGGAACAAAGTGTATTATATACACTGACCATAAAAGTCTCCAGCATCTGTTCAATCTGAAGGAATTTAACATGCGACAACGTCATGGATGGAAACGCTTAATGACCATGATTACGAGATTCGCTACCATCCAGGCAAAGCAAATGTAGTTGTTGATGCCTTATGTCGCAAGGAACGAGTTAAACCTATAAGGATTAACGCCAAGAGCATTGAGCTCAGAAATAGCTTAAGTGAGAAGCTATTAGATGCGCAAAAGCAAGCCCTATTAGAGGCTAATATTCCTAATGAGGGATTACGTGAACTGTGGATCAGTTAGCGCCTGGAAAGGATGGAAATCTTAGATTCAAAGGAAGAATCTGGGTTCCAATATTTGGGGGACTTAGAGATCTAATCCTCCAAGAAGCGCATAGTTCGAGATACTCGGTTCACCCTGGAGGTGACAAGATGTATCAAGATTTGAAGAAGAATTATTGGTGGATGGGTTTGAAGAAATCCATAGGCACTTATGTTGCTAAGTGTCTGACTTGTTCGAAAGTTAACGCCGAACACCAAAAGCCGTCAGGACTTCTACAGCAATTGGAAATTCCCACGTGGAAATGGGAATGGTAAGTATGGACTTTATTACCAAGTTACCTAGGACCAAAAGTGGAAATTACACTATATGGGTCAAAGTGGATAGGCTGACCAAGTCAGCACATTTCTTGCCAATTAAGGAAACGTATAATTCAGACAAATTGGCTAAATTGTTTGTGGACAAGATTGTGTCCCTACACAATGTGCCGGTATCTATTGTATCTGACAGAGATACTAGATACACATCTCTATTTTGGAAAAGTTTCCAACAATCTTTAGGCACACGATTAAATTTTAGTACGGCTTACAATCCGCAGACTGATGGTCAAAGTGAGCGTACTATCCAGACACTGGAAGACATGCTTAGGGCATGTGTGATTGATTTAGGTGGAAGTTGGGTTAACTACTTACCTCTAATAGAATTCACCTATAATAACAGCTATCATACTAGCATCAAGGCTGCTCCTTTTGAGGCCTTGTATGGGAGAAAATGTAGAACGCCCGTGTGTGGGCAGAAGTTAGGGAAGCCCAACTATAAGGACCAGAGATTGTCTTGGAGACCACGGAAAAGATTGTGCAAATCCGTGATCGTCTCAAAGCTACCAGGGACAGGCAGAAGAGCTATGCTGACAAGAGGCGTAAACCTCTTAAGTTCCAAGTAGGGGACAAAGTCATGTTAAAAGTATCACCCTTGAAAGGTGTGATGCGCTTCGGAAAGAAGGGCAAGTTGAGCCCAACATATATTGGACCATTCGAGATAATCGAAAGTGTCGGCATCGTAGCTTATAAGCTTAGATTGCCAGAGGAGCTTAGCGGAACCATGATTTATTCTACATATCTAAACTTAAGAAATGTCTAGCCGATGAGTCGCTAGCAATGTCGCACAAGGATGTGCAAATATATGAAAACCTGAGATTCGTTGAGAAACCGATTTTGATCGAGGATCGACAGGTTAAGAAGCTTCGAAGAAAAATGATACCTATAGTAAAGGTTGACTGGGACGCTTTTAGAGGTCCCGAGTACACATGGGAGGTTGAGTCCACTATGCGACAAAAGTACCCCCATATTTTTGAACAAAATCTCGAGGTCGAGATTTCTTTTAAGGGGTAAGGATGTAACACCTTGTAAAATCGTGTCCAATACGTGTTGTATTTTAAATATAGTCTATTAAAGACTAATAAGGACTAAAGGCGTCAACATGATCAAACTGAGCCTCTGAGTGACGGTCCGATGCCAACATGCATAAATAACAGCCTTTGAGTGACTGATATGTCAACATGCTTAAATCATTAGCCTCTGAGTGACTGATATGTCAACATGCTTGAAATTTGGCATCGGAGTGACTAATATGTCAACATGCGTAGCCTCTGAGTGACATCGGAGTCAACATGCTTATAATAAGCCTCTGAGTGATCCTTTACGAAGTCCTAACTCTCATACGTGCCATTTGTTGCGCGAGAGGGTCTAATTTCGTAAATTTGTGAAAGTTGGATAATGGACGGATTAAAAGTGTCAACATGTTAATTTATACCTCTGAGTGACCTTTTAATGAACCAAGAGCTCGACAATGTCCGGGCATAATCCCGGGTATGCCAAGTATTGGCTACGGAGGGCTAAAAGTGCCAAAAAAGGTGTTTTAAAAGGTTTTTAGAAGCTTTATCAAGTTAAGGGGTTAAAAGTGTCAAAATTTGAAACTGGCCACAGGGCGGTCGCGGGCCGCGAGAGATTAGGCCAGGGTCTCTCGCGGGGCGCAAGAAAGGCTCTGCTGCAGAAAGTTTTTCTTGGCTGCCACACAAAGCTCCAAAAAACATTTACTCGAAACCATGGCTGCCTAAACAGCTATGCCATGTTTTAGGACACTTGTAAGCTTCCTCTTACACCCCTAAACACCTGGCATCACCTCCTTTGAGTTCTCCAACTATAAATAGGTGTTCAAGTTCACAATTCCAACTTGTACCTTTCTCATTCATACACTCTTCTCCCTCCTCTGGAAGTTCCTAGCTGAAAGGAGAATCCAACTTAGTTCTCTTGCATTCTAGGAACCTCTTGTAAGTGTTCCTTGCTCTTGCATTTTCGTTTATAGGCTTTTATAGCCAAAAGTTAAGTGTTTTACGAAAAACGCTTTGACTTTCAGTTAAGACCATTATGGTCCAGCCACTGTTCGTAACGAACATGGCTAAGTGATCGTAATAAGGCATGTGTTAATCCCTATAAAGGGCACCTCCTGAAGATCACGTTTGCTAGACCAATTGACGGGTCAAAGTTATGTTATTAAAAAGTCAAACAGGCCATTTTCGGAAAAATCATAAATTGTTCTTATATATTGTTATGAAACCTGTTTTGACACATAAAAAAGTTGGTAATGATTATTAGAACATTTAAGAACATGTTCGGCTCGTCAATTTCAGTTCTAGGGTCGGTTCGCAACCGAAAGTCGTGAAGTTTGACTTTTGCTTTGACTTTCGATTCTGACCCGATTTAGATTAGTTACTTACTGATTTAAAGTTGCATTATGATCATAATATTATGTAGAATAACCCTCTGAGGTTATATTGCATGATCATAATCATAATCTAAGTTTATGCGCAAGTTCAGCAATTATGCCATTTTTGCATAAATCATGGTTTTAATGATAATGAATTTGAAAATAAGTTTCCTACCGATAAAATATTATAAGTAGGATTGTTTGGGATGTTAAACCAAGTTATAAATTGAGTTTTCAAGCAAGTCCTTAAACTATGTCGATCAATGACGATTTTAGCCCTTGTGGCTCATAAAATAGTTTTAATCAAATCTTTTTAAGGTAAATCTTTTACCTAGTGATATGTTATATTAAATAACATATCTAAGACACTTCAATCTGACCCTAATGTCAGTTTTCATTAAATATCGCATAAAACGTCATTTTACGACATAAGCGCCGTTTCGGCGCATAGTATGGTTTTAAACTATATTAATTGATTAAGACTTGTTACCTAATGATTTTAAAACTTAGTTTAAACATATTTACAGTAGGTACATGTTATAAACTCAGAATCCCAAATAATTTTTAAACTTTGTGTAAAAATGACCAAAATGCCCCTTCGGTGCATAGTTTGGTCATAAAAGATAAATTACACATATAATTGGTATCCTACTGATATTATATAATAAATAAACTATTTTTCCTAAATACTCATGATTTAAACTTAAATTATATTCAAGTTCATTTTTTACGATATATAATTACCGAAATGCCCTTATAAGGCATAGCGTTTTAAAACCTTAACGGGCATACAAGTTGACATCCTACTGATATCTTAACTTACTTAAAGTATAATGGTGTATAGAACTTGTCCATAACTTACCCGGTTACCCATTATCGCTTATAAGCGTACGGTTGATTATACGTAACTAGTTTACGAAATTTAGCCAAAACGGGTTTAACCTTTATCATTTTAGTCCCAAAATCCAGAATGTTAATTGTTTACCCATATTATGCAAGTCAAAGTACTTGTCGGGTTTAAACTACATTCTATCCGATCATCGTTTAATAAAGCGTTATACGTTGTGATCATGTACACTACTCGGTCTAAGTCTATGACTTAAATAAAGACCGATAGTATTTAATTGGTTAGCTTATGCCATAATCCAGACTAGAGCCTTGCCGGTAAATGCTATCTGCATGTTAGTACTTTTGTATACGGCTGAGTTATTGAAATTAAAAGAAGACTAACTCAGGGAAATACTCTCGACTTATTTTCCCTATAAGGGCTTAGGATACGGTAAACTATTACCGCTTGGTCAGAAATGGGATCAATCGAATGCCGGATTGTGTCTAGCAAATCCGCATATTCTGTTTTAATCAGTTTTGTCTGATAACTTAAACATCAGGGGTTAAATTACCGTGTCCTGGATATCCTCGGCTCATTAGATTAGTTAATGGCCACGACCTTAGCGCGGGGTGTAGGCATACACCTGACAGACGCTCAAATGCAAATTACCCAAGACGTTGGGGATAACTCCTTTGTGAGTTCCAAGGGGTGGTGTGTATTTAATCATGTCTCGGTCTTTGTACCGGGCCCTGTATGTATGGACAAACATGTGAATCTGTTAACAAGGTTACAAAGTAACTTTCCCAAGTTATAAAAGATTTTGTGCCCTGTGCACTTAAAATCATTTTAAAAATGTTTTCAAAATGAGTCAGTTGGGTGTATTTACCAGCGAAAGCTGACGTATCGTCCAAAGACTAAACTGCAGGTACAATACGAAATAGGTCGGAAGCTACTCGGTAGTGAATAAGAGGATCTTGCAAATCCTTAGATCCGCCCTAAAGTCTGTTTTATATTCTTTTTATGTACATTTTGATGATCCGCCTGTGGATCTTCTATTACGAGCCTGTATATTATTTTATTTCGTACATTCGGTTTGTAATAGTAATTTTACTCCAAGACTTCTGCTGTGCCATGTTTAATTGACAACGATGTTATCAACAGACGTCATGATACTCCCCACCCGGGCCCACCGGTGTATGGATTTGGGTTGTAAATCCAGGGTGTGACAGGTTTTAACTCGTTCCTTGCGACTTAAGGCATCAGCAACTACATTTGCTTTGCCTGGATGGTAGCGAATCTCGCGATCATAGTCATTAAGCGTTTCCATCCATCGACGTTACCGCATGTTCAATTCCTTCTGATTGAACAGATGCTGGAGACTTTTATGGTCAATGTATAAATACACTTTGTGCCATACAAGTAATGTCTCCATAACTTTAGTGCAAATACAACGGCACCCAATTCTAAATCATGGGTGGTATAATTTCTTTCGTGCACCTTTAACTGTCGTGATGCATAGGCAATTACTTTCCTTTTTTCATTAGCACACAACCCATGCCAGTGTGCGATGCATCACAGTAAACAACAAAGTCTTCAATACCCTCAGGTAGAGATAACACAGGAGTATTGCTCAACTTGTGTTTAAGAACCTCAAAAGATTCTTGTTGCTTTGGACCCCAATTATACTCAACATTCTTACGGGTCAAGGTATTATGGGAGTGGCTATTCTTGAAAAGTTCTCAATGAACCTTCTGTAGTATCCAGCCAATCCTAGAAAACTACGAACCTTCGATGGGGTCTTGGGCACTTCCCAATTCATTATGGCCTCAATTTTGGCGGGATCCACTTAGACACCACGCTCACTTACCATATGTCCAAGAAATTGGACCTCTCTAAGCCAAAACTCACACTTAGAGAATTTAGCATAAAGCTTCTCTTCCCTTAGCAGTTCTAAGATGCACCGAAGATGTTTCTCGTAATAAACTTGATTACGAGAATAGATAAGTATGTCTTCTATGAAGACAATGACAAATTAATCCAAATATGGTGTGCAGACTCTATTCATGAGATCCATGATTGCTGCATGTGCATTTGTGAGCCCAAAAGATTCATGATAACCCGATCTTAAGTCAACTTTGGAGAAATAACTTGCCCCTTGAAGTTGGTTGAATAAATCGTCGATCCTGGGCAATGGATATCGGTTCTTGATTGTTATCTTGTTCAGCTCACGGTAATCAATGCACATTCGCATTGAACCGTCTTTCTTTTTAACGAAGAGGATAGGAGCTCTCCAAGGCGAGGAACTAGGCTGAATAAAGCCTTTCTCCAAGAGTTCGTCTAGCTGCGTCCTCAATTCCTTCATTTCTGTTGGTGCTAGCCTATATGGAGCTCTAGCTACAGGTGCTGATCCTAGTATAATATCAATCCTGAATTCCACTTGTCTGTCTGGAGGTAGGCCTGGTAGTTCTTCAAGAAAGACATCGGAATATTCAGAAATAACTGGTAGGTCTTCCATGTTTGGCTTAGGCTCATTAATGGTAACTTGTGCCATGTAGATGACACAACCTTTCCTCAAACACTTGGATGCCTTAAATAACGAGACCTTGTCTGGCAATCCGTAGTGTGAGTCCCCAGGGATGGTGATCATTTCACCAGATGGGGTTTTGATTTCGATGAGTTTCTTTTCACAGGTGATGCGGGCTTGGTTATCAGATAACCAATCCATGCCTAAGATAATATCGAACCCCGTCAATTTCATTGGCTGAAGAGAGATAGGGATGGAATGATTCTTTATGGATATAGAGCATCCATCAAGAATGGAAGATGTTGTTTCTATCGTTCCATCAGCAAGTTCTATCTCATAAGTTTTATCTAAAGTTCTTAAGGGCAGGTTTAATAGTTTACTAAACTTATGATCAACAAAAGATCTATATGCACCCGAATAAAAAAGAACTCTAGCATAAATATTTTTAATGAGGAATGTACCTGTTATGACATTGTCGTCATTAACAACCTCTCTTGCGGTTATTTGAAAGGCACGAGCATTCCCCTTCTTGGCCTCTCCAGGCTTTGCATTATTATTCTTAAGAATCTTAGGGCAGTTAGTCTTAATATGCCCTTTTTCATTGCAGACGTAGCAGACGGCATCCTTAAGATCCTTACATTCTAGGGTCTTTTGCCCATTTCTCTTACAGATGCCATAGGGTTTGGCTTGTGAACCATAATTACATTGCCCCCAGTGTCCGCGGTTGCAAATTTTGCATGTTGGCAATACAACCGTTTTGCCTTGGTTCCCTTTGAACCCAAATCTCCCTTTATTTTTCTTATTAAACCTTTGGGTGTTGTCATCTTCCCTCTTTCTTTTCCAGTCAGTTTCAGACTTAACTGACTTTTGCCTCACCAAATCCAAGGTGAGGGAGAGAGATAGGTCGACATCAGACCTATAGGTAGTAGGCTGAGCAGCCTTTACCATGCCATTTATCTCGGGTGCTAACCCATTAATAAAATGCGCAATGCTTTTGGGCTCCGGGGTAATCAAATAGGAAACTAACCTAGATAGGGAATTGAAATCGGAAACATATTTCTGACAATCTAGGTTTTTCATGGAAAGAGACAAAAAGTCTGTCTCTAATTTCTCCACCTCATGAGGTGGGCAGTGTGTTTCCTTAACAAGGTCCACAAATTTGGACCATCCTAAATTATACAGGTGTACTTTACCTATAGACTGGATCATGGCTTTCCACCAGATTAGGGCATCGCCCTTAAAGGACTATGATACATACGTGACCACATCCTTATCAGCACAGTTGCTGATATCTACGATTGTCTCCATCTCGTCTAGCCACTTTAGGGCCTCCACCTCTCCTTTTTCCCCATTAAAGTCTCGGGGATTGCATGAGATGAAATACTTATAAGTACATCCGTCTTTGACAGAACGGGACCTTTCAGCAAAAATTATTTTCTTTGGTTCACTCTTCGCATTTGATGAGTGAACGGAGCTCTCCTTATGAGCTGAAGATGGGGTAATCGATAATGGTTTAGACGAGTAGCACTCGATTCTCTAAGTTTTTCTATGGCCTTTCCCATGGCCTTTTCAACCGCCGCGTCAATGCGAGCCTGAAAATCATCATTATCGATATCTCTATTTTCGGCTTTGTTAGATTCAACATTCCGATGGCTACTTTGTGCCTCGTTCGAGTTAGCCATCTTTAAGCTTTGGGTTCTATACACCAATAAAGCTTTACTTAGCCATGGTATGTCAACCATATTGGTCTTAAAACATTGGATATAACAATCCATTGTCTATTCTAGTGTGAATAACATCACAACTCTTATGCTTAACATAACTATATTTGGCCTAGGTCTTAATAGGACCATCAAAGGCAAATTACAATTTGGACATAGTCCATATATTATTGGACAGTGATCGCATTGTCACAACTGTCATTGTCATAATTTGACAATTTTTATTTAGATTATAGGCTTGTCTCGAAGGACATAAAATATGGCACATAGGCCTGTCACTAATGGACATAAATATGGCACATAGGCCTGTCACTAATGGACATAAATATGGCCCGTAGGCACTATATCACTAATGGATGTTTGAATCATAGCCCTAAGGGCAATACATCACTAATGGATGTTTAATCATAGCCCTAAGGGCAATACATTACTAATGGATGTTTTATCATAGCCCCAAGGGCAATACATCACTAATGGATGTTTTATCATAGCCCCAAGGGCAATACATCACTAATGGATGTTTAATCATAGCCCAAGGGCAATACATCGCTAATGGATGTTTAAACATAGCCCCAAGGGCAATACATCACTAATGGATGTTTAATCATATCCCCAAGGGCAATACATCACTAATGGATGTTTTATCATAGCCCTAAGGGCAATACATCACTAGTGGATGTTTAATCATAGCTCTAAGGGCAATACATCACTAATGGATGTTTAATCATAGCCCTAAGGGCAATACATCACTAATAGATGTTTAATCATAGCCCCAAAGGCAATACATCACTAATGGATGTTTAATCATAGCCCCAAGGGCAATACATAACAAATGGATGTTTTATCATCGCACTGATGATATTATCCAGGATCAAATTTGATCATATAGGCTATATAAGGTTAGGACGTGTGATTCCTCAAGTCACACTGCCAAGAGTATGCACATTCTTGAATGTTAACATAATAGTACGTTAATGGTTGATTAATAGTCCCGGTCGCATTGACCTTAACGACTTGGAGGCTTGAACTTTAAGTCCACCACCTCTGGATAGAAGGATAACTTCCATTAACTATCCTGATAGAAGACCCCTTCGTACTTAACTATCATTTATAAATTAGCCAAATGTGTGGTCTGTGCCACTTGGCTGATCAAAACCATTAAGATCTTTTTGGAATTATATTGCAAAGCATAAATTTCGAGTAAAATCGAGACGCTCGTTTGAAGAGAATGAATACATATATATAATTCCAAAAGTACTTCATTAAATTCCAAATTAGAAATTACAATACTAGAAAAATTAAATAAACTGTCCATGCAAGGACTTTAAAGAAATAAACATGTCCACGCAGGGACTAAAGAAATAACAATGTCCTCGCAGGGACTACATATAATTAGAAGATACTTCGCTCGTCCTTCTTTCCCTTAACCAACTTGGAGAGTTTCTTGAAGAACTTGTTTGTCTTCTTCTCCGTTTTCTCCGCTTGCTGCCGCATTTCTTTCATTCTTTCTAAGGCCTCATGGGTGGCCTCTAGTGGCGGCAGAGGTTGTGGTTGTGGTTGTAGCATAACCGGATACTGGTACCCATAAGTTGGATATCAATTCGGTGGATAAGTAGGTGGGAAAGGAGACGGGTAAAGTGCATTGTGCATAACTGCTTGCATATAGGGGTCTTGCGACCATGCTTGATAGTCTACCAGTGTAGACGGGTTAAAAGGATCATATCCAGACGTGTGGGGGTTGGGTTAGTATAACCCGATGGTGATGGTTGAACATCAGGTGTTGGTATTGTTTCCACTATATGTGAAACATTAGAGGGTCCACCCATGTGTGGGTCCTCTTGAATTGTGGGGTAGGAGTTGAGCAATGGTGGCAGCGATCCCGACCTTTGTCCGGTACGCACCGACATACGTGCTCCATGCTTTCTCCTTGGTGGTTCAGGTGGTGGTTGAGGTTGGTCCACCGGTTCCATGTGGACATCTTCTTGAACAGAAGGTGGTTGGGAGTGATGGGAAGGTGTGTTGGTGAAAATAAATTGGTTCCAATATTGGTCCCACTCATTAGGACCTTGGTAGGGCGATCTGGCATAAGAGTTCGAATCGCTTGAAATTTCAATGGGATGCGTATTCGATCCTGACGGCGGCATCTCCGAGTCGGAGTCCTCGTCCATAGGGTTTGGCTGATCCAACTGATTTTGATCGGTTGGAGGCGTGTTAAAGTAGTAGTTAGGTTTAAATTCTTCATGATAAGAGTGTGATTGGGAATGGTGAGAATGGTATGAATGATAGGAGTGGTGAGAGTGGTAAGAATTTTGGGAATGTGGGGCGAGTGTCTATGAGAGACAGAGCGTCTCGCTGGTTTCCAAGGAGATGAATCACCTGATTCTTGGTAGGAATCTGAGTTGTGAGGTTGAGGGGGAATGCGCCCCGATGGTCCTCCCCTCATTGGACCTTTTCCTCTCCCACTTTGTCCTCGTACATGTGGCAGCATTTTCCTGTTAAAAATCAATTCAAAAACAATACTAATAACTTAATAATGAAATGAGTAATCCTAGGTCAATGCCTAGACTCGAAAGTCTAAGGAATGTGCTCGTGTAAGTTTGAGATTAAACACAAAAGGCTAGTGTTTAATTCTCTCAAACGTTGGCTCTGATACCAACCTGTCACACCCTGGATTTCCAACCCAAATCCATACACTGGTGGGCCCGGGTGGGGAGAATCATAACGTCAGTTGATAACATCATTGTCAATTAAACATGGCAAAGCGGAAGTCTTGGAGTAAAATTACTATTACAAACCGAATGTTCGAAATGAAATAATATGCAGGCTCATAATAGAAGATCCACAGGCGGATCATAAAATGTACAAAGAAAGAATATAAAACAGACTTTAGGGCGGATCTAAGGATTTGCAAGATCCTCTTATTCACTACCGAGTAGCTTCCGACCTATTTCGTATTGTACCTGCAGTTTAGTCTTTGGACGATACGTCAGCTTTCGCTGGTAAATACACCCAACTGACTCATTTTGAAAACATTTTTAAAATGATTTTAAGTGCACAGGGCACAAAATCTTTTATAACTTGGGAAAGTTACTTTTTAACATTGTTAAGAGATTCACATGTTTGTCCATACATACAGGGCCGGTACAGAGACCGAGACATGATTAAATGCACACCAATTAAAACTCACAGAGGAGCTATCCCCAACGTCTTGGGTAATTTGCATTTGAGCGTCTGTCAGGTGTATGCCTACACCCCGCGCTAAGGTCGTGGCCATTAACTAATCTAATGAGCCGAGAATATCCAGGACACGGTAATTTAACTCCTGATGTTTAAGTTATCAAACAAAACTGATTAAAACAGAACATGCGGATTTACTAGCCACAATCCGGCATTAGATTGATCCGATTTCTGACCAAGCGGTAATAGTTTACCGTATCCCAAGCCCGTATAGGGAAAATAAGTCGAGAGTATTTACATGAGTTAGTCTTCTTTTAATTTCAATAACTCAGCCGTATACAAAAGTACTAACGTGCAGATAGCATTTACCGGCAAGGCTCTAGCCTTGATTATGGCACAAGCTAACCAATTAAATACTATCAGTCTTTATTTAAGTCATAGACTTAGACCGAGTAGTGTACATGATCAAAATGTATAACGCTTTATTAAACGATGATCGGATAGAATGTAGTTTAAACCTGACAAGTACTTTAACTTGCATAATATGGGTAAACAATTAACATTCTGGATTTTGAGACTAAAATAATAAGGTTAAACCCGTTTTGGCTAAATTCCGTAAACTAGTTACCTATAATCAACCGTACGCTTATAAGCGATAATCGGTAACCGGATAAGTTATGGCCAAGTTCTATATGCCATTATACTTTAAGTAAGTTAAGATATCAGTAGGATGTCAACTTGTATGCTCGTTAAGGTTTTAAAACGAAACGATGCCTTTTAAGGGCATTTCGGTAATTATATACCGTATAAAAGGAACTTGAATATAATTTAAGTTTAAAATCATGAGTGTTTAGGAAAAATAGTATATTTATGATATAATATCAGTAGGATACCAATTATATGTGTAATTTATCTTTTATGACCAAGCTATGCACGGAATGGGCATTTTGGTCATTTTTACACAAAGTTTATAAATTATTTGAGATTCTAAGTTTATAACATGTACCTACTGTAAATATGTTTAAAATAAGTTTTAAAATCAGTAGGTAACAAGTCTTGGTCAATTAATATGGTTTAAAACCATATTATGCGCCGAAACGACGCTTATATCTTAAAATGACGTTTTATGCGATATTTAACGAAAACTGACATTAGGGTCAGATTGAAATGTCTTAGATATGTTATTTAATATAACATATCAGTAGGTAAAATATTTACCTTGAAAAGATTTGATTAAAACTATTTTATGAACCACAAGGGTTAAAATCGTCATTTATCAACATAGTTTAAGGACTTTCTTGAAAACTCAATTTATAACTTGGTTTAACATCCCAAACAATCCTACTTATAATATTTTATCAGTAGAAAACTTATTTTCAAGTTCATTATCATTAAACCTTGATTTATGCAAAAAGGGCATTTTTGTCAAAAATGGCATAATTGCGGAACTTGCGCATAAACTTAGATTCTGATTATGATCATGCAATATAACCTTAGAGGGTTATGCTACATAATATTATGATCATAATGCAACTTTAGATCAGTAGGTAACTAATCTAAATCGGGTCAGAATCGAAAGTCAAAGCGGAAGTCAAACTTCGCAACTTTCGGTTGCGAACCGACCCTAGAACTGAAATTGACGAGCCGAACATGTTCTTACATGTTCTAATAATTATTGCCAACTTGTTTATGTGTCAAAACAGGTTTCATAACATATATAAGATCAATTTATGATTTTTCCGAAAAATGGCCTGTTTGACTTTTTAATAACATAACTTTGACCCGTAAATTCGTCTAGCAACGTGATCTTCAGGAGGTGCCCTTTCTAGGGATTAACACATGCCTTATTACGATCACTTAGCCATGTTCGTTATGAACAGTGGCTGGACCATAATGGTCTTAACCGAAAGTCAAAGTGTTTTCCGTAAAACGCTTAACTTTTGGCTATAAAAGCCTACAAACGAAAATGCAAGAGCAAGGAACACTTACAAGAGGTTCCTAGAATGCAAGAGAACTAAGTTGGATGCTCCTTTCAGCTAGGAACTTCCAGAGGATGGAGAAGAGTGTATGAATGAGAAAGGTGCAAGTTGGAATGGTGAACTTGAACGCCTATTTATAGTTGGAGAACTCAAAGGAAGTGATGCCAAGTGTTTATGGGTGTAAGAGGAAGCTTACAAGTATCCCAAAAGGTGGCATAGCTGTTTGGGCAGCCATGATTTCGAGTAAATGGTTTTTTGGAGCTTTGTGTGGCAGCCAAGAAAAACTTTCTACAGCAGAGCCTTTCTCGTGCCCTGCGAAAGACCCAGGCCCGGTCTCTCGCGGCTCGCGACCGCCCTGTGACTGGTTTCAAATTTTGACACTTTTAACCCCTTAACTTAATAAAGCTTCTAAAAACCTTTTAAAACACCTTTTTGGCACTTTTAGCCCTCCGTAGCCAATACTTGGCATACCCGGGATTATGCCCGGACATTGTCGAGCTCTAGGTTCGTTAAAAGGTCACTCAGAGGTATAAATTAACATGTTGACACTTTTAATCCCCCCCATTATCCAACTTTCACAAATTTACAAAATTGAACCCTCTTGCCCAACAAATGGCACGTATGAGAGTTAGGACTTCGTAAAGGATCACTCAGAGGCTTATTATAATCATATTGACTCCGATGTCACTCAGAGGCTAGGCATGTTGACATATTAGTCAGTCAGAGGCCAAATTTCAAGCATGTTGACATATCAGAGGCTAATGATTTAAGCATGTTGACATATCAGTCACGTAGAGGCTGTTATTTATGCATGTTGACATCGGACCATCACTCAGAGGCTCAGTTTGAGCATGTTGACGCCTTTAGTCCTTATTAGTCTTTAATAGACTATATTTCAAAAATACAACACGTGTCACTATACTATTGGACACGATTTTATAGGGTGTTACATTAATATATTGAAAATGAAAATGATAATGATAATAATAATTGTGAAAACTGATGTTTGAAGAGAATAATGTCTTTTAAGCAATTGTTTTGTTGCTTTTTATAATAGCGTATTGTGCTCTTTTAGCAATTGTTTTGTTTTTTATAATAGCGTATTGTGTTGGATGCTGACTATAAATTCTCATTCGCCAGTGTATTTGGTACGGAACAAATATGATCAAGATTTCAAAAATAAAATGAGTGTAGATAACTAGATTTTGCAACGACCGAGTACTCCTTTTGATTTGTCCTGTATCAGAACCAAAAAATTAATTGGATTTGACATGCTGCTAAAACACAGATTATATATCGTATACGCTGGGGTATAACCCATCAGTGACACAATCAAATGCCCACTGATTCTAAATTTGGCTTTCTTGAATATCATTGAGAGTATCCTTAGATTTGTTTCCCTTTTCTTTATCACACTTTGTATATCGTTGTTCTTTAGAACAAGGGTTCTTAATTTTGTCTAGTTTTGAGTCATAGGAGTCTAATTGTCCGTATATTTTATTTTTTTGAGTGTTGTAAATATGTGTGAGATTTGTGGTGGACCCTATTTTACTGTTAAATGTCCACAACATTTGGGATGCTCTGCACATTATTATGCTAACTTGTATTGGTAATCGCAGCAAAATAGTACACAACGTAAATGATTGGTTGAAAGCTATTAAGGACGAGAGAGATAGACATGTTCGGTATGTGATTGATTCTATGGATCGTCTAGAGGAGAAAATTGTGAAGACTCAAGGTCGTTATATGTACGATAGAGTAGGTAATTATCTTGGGTATCAAGCTGCCTCGGGTGAGATGCTTTTAAACGTTATAGAACCAGGGATGGTAGCAATACCAATTCCACGCTATATGAAAAAAGTTTGTGAAAATGATACTTCTGTGTCTGTTGAGTCTATGCGTTATGTTAATGATTTATATGATTCTTTACACTTGTCTTGTGAGCATGATGTTCTACGGGAATCGCAGGTTGAGCCGGAGACTACAATGGACATCTCAGTCCCACCTCCGTTTCAACAGAAAGAGCAGATGATGGAAAAGGATGAAGCTTTGGTAGAGGAAGATGAGTTAACTGAAGAATCCTCTTGTGAAGAGGAATTTGGTGAAGAGTTATTGGATCTGACAATTATCATAGATGAAGGAGGATTTGACCCAGTTAGGGATTTGGCTAAATTGGAATTTTTGTTGGGAGATTCACCAACGAGAGGAGTCTAAGAAGATATGGTAGTAGAGAAAGAGCACCATAGCTGGCCTGCGGCATTAATGATGGATGAAACGTCTGAATCGACAAAACCGCAGGAGAGGGCAAAGAAAAGAAAGAGGGAGGCTCGACACCGGAAGAGGACCGAAGGATGGCACAAGATGGAGAACAAGAGAACATTGCAATTCACGCACGACCAGTCTTCTCGTTACATGCCATGCATCCGGTTCATTCCAGGTAAATTTAAATTCTTCTGGTCTGACCTGTTTCGTATTTTCATAACATTTTATAATTCCACCATTAATTTTTTAATTGTTTTTGAGGATGGGGTGGAATTAAACGGGTTAGATAGGGTCCAGGTCAAAGAGAAACTTCCTGATTAAGTTCAAGTGTGGGGAGGTTTCGCAGAGTTTGTATAGAGTCATAGTTTGTAGTTTTTCGTAGTTTTTTTAGAGTCGATATTGCTCTGGTTTTGCTTTGTTGTTGTTTGTGTAGGTTTGAATCGAACCACCCGTAATCAATCTCCATTCGGCTGATTTTGGAGCTGCTTCTTATGTGCAGATGCAAATCCCGAGCATATCAGTTTATTAGAGCCGATCACGAATGAAATGTTAAACGATCGAGCTAGATTGGACGAGAGTGTTCGGAGCTTACACGATTATTTAACCAGCTAAGTCTTTTTTGATTTGCCCTTGTTGTTTTATTCTTAATTATGTTTAGTTTTTTGAGTCGGTTTCTATTCCTACATTGAGGGTAATGTATAGTTTAAGTGTGGGGATAAGAAACTATTGTTTGAGTTTGTATAAAATGAGTCTTTTGAGTCATAAAAATTTGGAAAATATAAAAAAAATAAAAATTTTGAAAAATATAAAAAAAATTGAAAAATAGAAAATGTTTTGAATAGAAATTTACAAATAATGGAAGATGATAGAAAATTGAGATTGGTTGGTTTTCAAAATATTAAACATATGAGATAAATTAGACAAAAAAACGTATTTTCTAGGATGTATTGATAGGCCCAGCCAGCTTAGAAGGTTCCCTAGATTGTTTAAGATTATCATTAATTTAAAAAATAAGTCTTGTGGGTACGCATCTAGGAGAAATTGGAAAACCGAAACCGCTGATAATAGTATAAGGAATACTGTTATAAGTTAAAACCGCTAGAATTTTTTATCGTGTGAAAAAAGAAATAGAATAATGAGCTAGATAGAAAATAACGAAGCCTATGGAATCTCCCTTGGAGATGGTGACCTTGATCGAGAATCCCTCTAGGTTAAGTTAAGACGATAAATGCCGAAGCTTATGCTGTCGTTACTAGAGATGGTGACTCTGGTTCAGACAACCTCTGAGCTGAACATAAAATGTCTAGTGCTCATACAAAAAATAATATAATAGAAAATATATGACTCTAAATTGTCTTGGTTTTTTCATAAAAGGGTTAGAAAATAGTTGATTAACTATTACTTTAGTTTCATAATCTTGAGGTGGAGGTAGGTGGATCAGTAGATTCCGAAGTGTGAGACCCTTTAGATAAAATAACTTGAATTTAATAATTACATGAAAGAGGCCTGATGAGTTGGTGTTTTGGTTTAAGTGGATAAGTATATCGGTAATCATGGTTAAACGTTTTGAGTCTTTAGATTAATAAACCTAAAGTTTTTTTTGAAACCTGTAATCCTAGTTTTGATTCCATTGCAGAGTTTTTCAGAGACGAAGAAGGTTTAAGTGTGGGGATATTTGATATGCTCTAAATTATACATATTTTTTGATATAAATATTCCCTACACTTTTGAGTAACTTTATGATTGTTTGCATTAAATTCTACTCTTATTTGGTTCATATTTGACGTTTGATGATTTGTAGAAAATGAGCTTAAAAAAATACATTTATAAAAATACATAATAAAAGAAAAAGTTTATAAAGCCTAAATGATTAAATGTTAAGATTACTTATAAACTTTTTAGCTACAATAATTTTTTTACTTTTTTGATTTTTGTCTTTTGTTAATTTTTTCATCTTTCCTTTTCCTTTTATATTTTTTGGTTTTCCTTTTCGTTTAAGTTTCAATCAACCTTGTGGTGTACATGTAACAAAACAAAAGTTTAATACTGAACGAATAACTTCAGTACCGAAATTGATATTCATTATTACTATTTCAATCGATGTAGACACATCTCGGTATTTTTGGTCGTATCATGACTTCTTTTGTTTCTTTTTCGGTAAGAGCCGGTATCTTAATCAACTGAACCAATATTAAACGAATTCATGCCATTAACGTTACTTTTACTATTACATCTACGTTTCCATTAAAAATTGAGTCGCCCCGCGCAGAGCTTGAGTATGACCGACTAGTTCTATATATTAACATTTGTAGTTGTGAATAGTATTAACTCAATATAATAATATTTAATGATTTGATTTTAGTTTGTAAGAATACTTGTTTTTTCTCTTTAAATAACTTAGATTTCTAACTTTAAACTTTAGTTTGTTGGGATACAATATTGATATTTTTTTCTTTAAATAACTTACATTTTTAACCCTAAACTTTGATAAAGTTATATACGACCCCCAAACTTTAATGACTCTTTTTTATAAATGATTTACGTTTGTACATGAACTTTAAAAGATTTATCATTAAGAAGTTTAGTAATAATTCTCTTCCTATGAACAGTTTATGTTTTGATCCCAAAACTTTAATAGAGTTATCATACGGCATTTAATGTTTAATATCATTTTTTTAACAAATATTTGTTCTTTTATTTTTTCATAAGTTTAATTATTGTTTTTATTTTACTTATCATTTATTTAACTTATTATTAATTATTAATGTTAAAATGAATTTGCTGAGTTAAATTACGAGGGGTCACAAAATAACAATTAAACAATTTCAATATTATTTAAAAATTAATTGCTTCATATGCTTATTTGATTCTACAGCAAACCAACGAAAAGAAATAAATCAAAAGTAGGCCATGGATGATTATGTGGTTTTATGAAGATCTAAATGGGCTTCAGTTGATCAAAAGCATTTGTTTTGGGCCATAATCGACAAAGTGGTTAGGATGTTAACATGGATCATGTGAGCTACCATAAATATGACTGGGCTTGCAATTGGGCTGTCATAGAGAGTTAATTAGGTTAGTGAATGATACAGCAAATATAAAATAACATGAATTAATAGAGGGACGCAACCTACGAGTGGGGTCCGTACAAACAGTACTATGTGTAAAAGCAGTATGGACATATCTAGTCCATCTATTTTTTGATTAAAAAAATAATACTATACCACATCATCACAATAGATTAGTTATGCAAATTAGTAGTATCAAAGGCATTTTAGTAATTGTTAGTGTAAAAAAATTAATATTTCGTACAAAGTGTAAGAAGTATATGTAAATATTATATTTTAAATTTTAAGTATGATGTTTTATATTATTTTGCTATGGTATAATATAGAAAAACATCAAACACAACGATTTATAACACCATCTTATGTCTTCTATGCATTAATTTAAAACACACGGATTTAATTTTTTGGATGGTGTTTTAGATTTCATGTCTATAATACATTAAATTGTGTTTTAAATCGTTATATTTGGTGTTTTTCTATATAATTCCATGCCAAAAGAATATAAAATATTATACATAAAATTTAAAACACTATAACTATATAGACTTCTTAAACTTTGTAAAAAAATGTTCTTTTTACAGGAACTATTACCTATATATATGTATATATATACACACGTATAGTTTTATGTGCTGTTAATATTCTCTTTTGTGTTATTATTATGATTCACTATATATATCTACTAGTAAATTTGTTTCTATATCAGCACATTTTATTTTTGCATCAAACATATTTTTCTAAATAATAATCAGCACATTCTATATGATAGCAACAGAACAACACGTACTGAATGATATCACCATAACAACACATTCTATATGATATCAGCACAACAACAGATGTTTACATAAAAATCAACACAAAGGTAAAATATGAGGGTAGATAATCAAACTTAAAATTAACACATGTGATATCCACATAATACCGAAAGCACACAATAGTTTTTTTAAGTCCAAAAAAAAGAAAAGAAAAAAGAGGGTAAACTCTAAAAAAAAAAAAAAAGAATAATACATTCTATACATTCAATAAGCACTTGCTGCTGTAGAAATTAAGAACGCATAACACCATTTGAAAAGGCTCTAATATCAATCTTTAACCTCGATTTGTTCCTCAATTGCTACGGCTCCAATTCTGTTGACTAGAGGTTCGTTTGATTGTTTCGCTGTTGTTGGGTTACACCATTTTGATCGAGTGATTCGATTAGGGTTGAAGAAATCCACTGCTCGATTGTGCTCTGTTTTTTGTTATCATATAAAAAAGGAATTTATGTTAACAATTGATTGAATAACCAGCATTATTATCGGAATTTCCTCAAACCAATTCTAAACAAAGGTAATTATTTTAGGAAAATTTTGTAGTGTGAATGGATATTAATTTAGTGAAATTATAATTTAGTAAAATTACAATTACTAATTAAACTTTTCATACGGTGAATTAAAAATTAAACTCTTGAGTAGAGTTTTTATGTCAATTTATTTGTTATTATTAGAGATTATGTCTCTAATAAAATAACTAATTAAGTCAGACTTTTCACTTATTCTCAACTTTTGTAAATATAGTAGGCTATGTACCTCATTTTGAGAAAGAGAAATGTTAGAAAAATACAAAAGAAGTAATACAAGAAAACATATGAATTCATGGAGAGTTCTTGGAAAAGAAGAGATACTTATATACCCATGTGTTGGGTACTTAGAGAGATAAATTTTATCTACTCAATTTCATCTCCTTCATATCATTATTTTTCCACAAGTTCTAACACTATAATTTTATCCGGTGTAACCTTGGGTGCGTGGCCATTTCTGGCAGTACAGACTGCTCCGGCTGTTGTACCCTGGGAGACATCATCTTTAGTAGATGCGTGAAATCTGTTTTAAGGGAAGCGTGTTGAACACGTGCCTCAACCACAACCGTCAACATCGCTTGTTCTTTCTTGTAGCAAGGATATTACAAGAATGCCTTGTTCAAGCACAAAGTTGATTACTCTATCTTTTGAAGATCTTGTTAAGGAGACTACAAAAAACGTACTAAAGATCAAGTTGAAGACTTTATCTTTTGAAGATATCGATTTGAATCGATTTATTTAAATATATTGTATTTCATATATAATTTGTATGGATTTGTACACAGTACGGATACTACAATTTCCTAAAATTATATAAAGAGAGTATCTTTACAATTTTTATATTTATTTATATAATTTTTATTATAAAATTGTGACACATGTCCTACAATTATAAATTAAAAAAAGCCATGTTGTAGAATATTAATAGTTCTTACTGTTTCTAAGCAGTATAGTTTGTATTTGACCTTTCTCTCCGCAACTTACTGTCAAAAAAAGAGAGATATACACACGACAGAGAGGACCCCACTGTTTCACGATAATAAATTGGGGGAGATGACGGATGGAAACAACATCAGACGAACGACTGGAAAGGGACACAAAAGAAAAAAAAAGACCGATTGAAGTTCAAGACCACGATCAAGATTCAAGTCGGGTTCGCAAACGTGTCAGTTTTGATTTTTATTTGTTTATATTATTTGAAACCTATGAACATATTTTGCTACTCGATTCAGATTTATTTATTGTTCTTGACTATGATGTTTGGCTCAAAACTTACGTATTACTTATGCTAATGATAAACGGATGTTAAAGTTATTATTTTGATTTGGATATTTATATTTATGGATTTTTTTATTATAAAGTAACAAACTTGGTTATTGATTCGGTGTGTTTGTGTGTCTAGAATTATTTAATCGTTGTTTTTTGCTTCATGTGATCTTTCGTGAATGTCTTTCATGTAACAAGGTCATACTAGATCATTAATTTGTGTTTGTGATTTGTTTGGTTAATCCGCCGATATACCTTAGAAGCAATATTCGATAATTGAGTAGGTCTAGGTGTTATACTAATCTTAATAACCGAGAGGTGCGAAATAATCGGTAGGACTAAGTTGGTAAATTACTAGGTAGGTCTTTGAGAGGAGTCTGTCTTAGTTGCCTTGTCAACCCTTGTCTATCGAGTCGAATCAAGATACCAAGTTCCTCTAGGCTTTGAACCCGAGAAGGAGTAGGTCATATTAGGGTACTTCACAGAAAACACTTAGATAACCGAAGGGGAGTCTAGACTAAACCGGTGTTTTTAACAACATTTAGAGTTTCATAGGTGTCTTCTCGAGAAGGGTCGGGGGTCCTATTCGGTTCCTCTCTAGGTTCAACAATTTATGATCCCGGTTCCATAATAACTAGTATTCGATAAAATATAACTGACAGCATTCAGGATTCCAGCCTAGGTAGTTTTTCATCAACATCTAAATTAAATCCGAAACCCAATTTGTGTCTTAGTTAGTTCGTTCTAGTTAATATTTAATTAAATTGCAATTTTAGGATATTTAGAAAGCTCCCCTCAAAATATAAAAACAATTAGTCGTGTCAATAAATAGGTAATCGAGTCTAGTAAACTAGTTAGAGAGTGTTGTGGGTTCAATACTCGGACTTACTTGGGCTATACTGCATTGATTGGTACACTTGCCGGTTGTGTGTCTAGGTCTTAGAGAGTCTTAGTTTATAAATTTAAAACTTAAAGTGTCTAGTTTAGTATTAAAATTAGTTAGTTTTTATAGACTATATTTAGGACTTTAGAAACCCTTCTACAAGTGGGCCTACCCACATATCCAAAATCAGACACATTTTCAATCACTTAATCTTCTAACACATATAATTTTTTAAAACAAAGACACCTGATTTTACCTATCATTTTCCACATGTTAATAATGCAAACTTCAATTTCAGGAACATTTTCTCAATTTTTCTTTTCAATTTTTTTTACTTCACTAACGCTTGGGCTCAAATTTCTCATCCCCATACTTCAAATTTGCATTGTCCTTAGTAGAGAGGAAATTCATGAGGAGATGATTAGAGATAAGTTCCCTCACGAATCGGTTGATTACATAGAGGCTGAAGCAAGGTATGCCCTGGTTCAATAATTTAGCAAACTACCCAGCTCATGGAGTGGTATATGATGACTCAACAGAAGGAAGGCATTTATCATCCACATAAAACTTCTACAGACCATTTTTAATTATATAATTCATATTTCGATAGTGGATATACGCCATGCATCTATGCCACAACCTCGATTCTGCCTCAGCTTCTTTCGATATCAAACATGCAACCACCATCGAAGAATCCTTAAAGCTCATGTCCATGATATAAGTAATGTTCTTCCTTCGTGCCTGCATCATAACCTAATCTTCAGGAATGACCAAACCATATTTTAACACCAATGCCTCGGACTTGGTAAAGTGAACAGAGTAACCTTTGTCACCGACTTGTGACACGCTCATCAAATTATGTTTAAGCTGCTTGACACAATTGACTTTGTCTAAGGTTATCTTCCCATTGGTCACTTTCCCTTGACCTGTAATTTGACCACCTTTTGGTCCTACAAAGTTCACATACACTCCATTGATTTGTTCAAATTCACTAAGCAATCTCTTATCATGTGTCATGTGTTTGGAGCAGCCACTATCAACATACCACATGTTGATTAACCTCCTTAGCAGCTCCTGGACGAACCAAAACAAATTCAGTTAGATAGGGGACCTAAGCCATGATGGTGTTGGGTCGTCTAGATTCATCAACGAAACTTAAATCTGTCCAATATCTATCACACTTATTAGGTGTCTTGATTTGTAATCTGTTGATGGAAATGGTTTTTTGATTTCCTAGTAGGGCTTTAGTCCTGGGGTCTCCTATGTTTGGACTCTATTACCTTTGGAAATTCTGATTATTAAAACTCATATTCTAATTTACAAACCCTGAGTTCTGATGATTACTCGATTGATTTCCAAAATTTTGATTGTTATAATTTCTAATATCATTTTGATGAAAATTTGATCACCATTGTGCTGGTATTGATTTTTTTGTTGACCTTGTAAATTACTTGACTGACCATAAGAGTTGTTTACTCTCGGTAAATTACTTCTAGGTCCGTAAAATCTACCCGATGAAGATTTAGGCTGACACCTTGGTTGATATTATTGAAAACAAGCAAATTGTTGATATCCTGTCTTAGACCTATCTACACGAACAAATTTCTTTGGTATCGGTTTTTTTGTTGACCTTGTAAATTACTTGACTGACCATAAGAGTGTTTACTCTCGGTAAATTACTTCTAGGTCCGTCAAATCTATCCGATGAAGATTTAGGCTGACACCTTGGTTGATTTCATTGAAAATAAGGAAATTGTTGATATCCTGTCTCAAACCTATCTACATGTAAAAATTTCTTTGGTATCGATTTTTTGTTGACCTTGTAAATTACTTGACTGACCATAAGAGTTGTTTACTCTTGATAAATTACTTCTAGGTCCATCAAATCTGCCCGATGAAGATTTAGGTTGACACCTTGGTTGATTTCATTGAAAACAAGGAAATTGTTGATATCCTGTCTCAGACCTATCTACACGAACAAATTTCTTTGGTGAGGTGGACCTTTTCAACTCACAATCACCTTTCTTTGCTGGTGATTTTTCTCTCTTGATTTCTTTCACTCATGCTTCACCCTTCTAGTACGGAGAACAACTAACTAAATGTCTTTTGTGTGATAGTTCAAGCACGATCTTTTCACAAAATCTCTCTTTTGGGATGCTTTTGGACTAGATGGTTCTGCTGATGATGTAGGTGATGTCTTATAAAGACCTGATTTTGTTGTTTGTGATTTTAAAATTTCTATTTTCTTTTCAACAAACTTTTCATTTGATTCCTTTTCAATAACCTGTGTTTCTTTTTTCATGTCACCTACTTGAATAAAATTAACCTTCTTAATATAATTTTGTTTCTTTTCCCTAGGAGGTACACTCTTTGTTTTGAAAACAGGTTCTCTTTTGTTGTCTTTCTTGACATCAACAACCTCATAATCAGAATCATTATCAGATGCATAATTATCAGGTATGTTGGCAGTTATCGGATCCACCACAGCAGGTGTAGTGGATACAAAGTCTGTTAGTTCATCCTCATGTGGCAAAAATGAATAGTCATCATTCATAGGAGGTGGAACTTCATTAAATCCCACACCATACTATCACTACTCTTCTTCAAGTTTCCCATCATGTGTTTCATAATAAAAGATGAGTTTCTAAATTGTTCTATTTTTTTGTTAAGCTCAACAATTTTAATTTGTGAATCGAACAATTCTTTGCATTTATCATAAAGCTCTGTTGTCTTATCTTGCACTGTCTCATAAGCTAAATCGATTACATGAAGTTTTTCATTAAGTTTACTAGTTAAAGTACTCACCTCAGCTTCAAATGATTTTATTTTCTTCAAATAATGAGACTCTTTTTTCTATAACAAAAGTTTGACTCTTTCAGACTTGATAGATCATTAACAGACTTTGTTGCAGTGGCGAACCCAAAAGTTTTTTTATGCGGGGGAGGTGTAGCCAAAAATTTGATGCTATAAAATATTTTCTTTGGTTCGGTTCAGATCAAGTCAAGTTATAGTAAATGAAGATAATAAAACTACATTTCATATAATCATCAAAAGTACGTCAACGGTTATTACCAATGCATAATAAAATACAACATATCTAGGGGTATTCTCTATGGGTTTTGATTTTTTTTCTAAATCTAGCCGTAACATCACATATATATAAATTTCAAAGCATGATTTTTCAATATAACAAATGCAAATATCATTTAAATTTTCACCAGTAACTCGATAACTCAATAGCATTCAATTTTCTAATTCACATCAACAACTCAATTTTCTAATTCACATCAACTACTCATGCGATACAAATGATATATATTATAATATAATATAGATATAATAGTAATAACCCTAATCTATTAAATTGATAAGAAAAATAAACTAGTATATGATAATACAATCAATTATAAATTGTATAAAACAAAATAGGTTTATATAGATAGACATTAATTGTAAAATAAATATGAAAATAGATAATTCATTAGTTAAAGATTATTTTAAAATCTTATATATATATATAATATATATATATATATATATATATATATATTAAGTTGAATAAATTAATGAATAAGAGATGAATTTGCTATAAAGTTTTCTCTGGTTTTGATTTGTTACTTTCTTTTTCTCACCTGAAAAACTGAAATAGAAGCATAGAACCATAATTTCATAACAGATGTTTGTATATATTAGGCTATTAGCTTTGAAAAGACGCCCACCGCATTATCAAGATAATAATATATTTAGGGCAGAGCGGCAACCTTTAGATTTTAATTTCTTTCCTTCTTGCAACAATTGACTATCATAGTCGCTACATGGCCGGAGACCAGCGCCAGACAAACCAAAATCCAATCATTCCAACTTAACACTTCTTATTCTCTTTTAAAGGGTCAGTTTCAAAAGTTCATGGGGCGCGCTCACAAAATTTTATGGGGGCGATCAGGATTTTATCGCGGATATAACACTAAAAACGTTTTTCAAGGGGTGTGGCCGCCCACCATGGGCAACCATAGGTCCGCCCCTGTTTGGTTGTGTTTAGAGATCCTATCAACATCACCGCTTAATTCACAACAACTTAAGCAAACGGAACTAACTGGTTTAGAACTTACCTCTCCTATAGATTTGCTCAAGTCTACCATGAAAACAGCAAAATACGCAGCCGTCTTCTTATCCTCAACATCCTTCTTTTCTTCAGGCTTCTCCTTGTTCTCTACAGCTTCAGCTTCAACATTATCGACTGTAGAAATTTCTACCATGAAAGCTTGTGTGATAGTTCTTGATTCCTGCAAATGAACACTCTAGTCATAAGAGCCATCTTGAGTAGTAGAGATAGAAGCTCTTGAGCCATTATTGTTTGTTGCATTTCTATTTCTTAACCCTTGACAAGGAGAATCTTGATATGGTGGGTTAGAAAGAGACACCACTTTAGGTCTTTGACATTCCCTAGACAAGGAAAATCTTAAAGTTGTAACATTTCACTTTGGATTTGTCAAATCCAACATTCTTTCAAATAAACTTTCTTCATGTGCGATTCATAAATCTCTTAACTCGTCTAGATATCATGGCCATTGTAAATCCATATCCTCTAGGTTATTAGGATCTATCTGATCATAATCTTCATCAAATGTGATCGGATCATATATTTTACCCTGAATGTAATTCTCATACGAAGCAACGAAAGATGCAAGCAATCCCAATGTTCCTCAGCAACTTTCACACTTACAGGCATAGCCTTGTGGTTTCTACTATTTTCATTAATTTGTTGTCTTCTGCTTGAACCAGAACCACTAGAAGCAGCTACATAACATACCTCACCTTCAGCATCAGTCAGAATCCTACTAGATGCATTGTCATCAGACAAGAATGTCGTTACATTATAAATTGAAGCATTATGTGAAGATGAAGACGGGAGTCCATAATACATCCCTGGATCTTGGACCTGATCAAAACCTGTCTCCTTCTTCTTCATGTTTAGCTCATATGCTCTAAGCTTGCCAACAACCTCTTCAATTCCATCTCATTGTACCCTTGATCATCTTTGATCATTAGAATGTAAATATCCCACTTCGTTGGAAGTGTATCCAAGAGTTTATCACTAATTTCACCATTTGTGTAACTATCTGAGTTCCCATAAGCTGATGATAGAATCTAGTGATAATCTCTTCTAGAGACTCGTTCTTCATGCACTTAAATACTAGAAAGTGTTTCTTCAACAAATGAACCTTATTCTTCTTAACATCTGCATTTCCTTCTATCTTTTCTCCAATGCATCCAAAGTTCCTTAGAAGTGGCATATCTACGAAATGTGTGCTTTATTTCATGTGGAAGAGTCATACTAATGGCGTCTAACGCTTTCTTCTCTGTCTCATACATTCTCAAGTTAGCATTAGACATGGCAGTATAATTAGTCACACACAATCTTCCTTCAAATTCATGTGTGGGATTCACATATCCATCTATGATGCAGATCCACATTCTAGCATCCTGGAACTGAGCAAAGGATTCAAAACGGTCTTTCCATCCTACATTCTATGACACCTGCAACAACTTAGGTGGTTTGTTAGTTGTTCCAACTTCATGGTCCATTTTCAACAATTCATTCAAGTTTGTTAAATTCGACATTTTTAACGTAACCGGCTTGTTAAAAACGTTTAAAAACTGTCCGAAAACTGCTTTTACCAAATTTTATCATTAAACTCTTCTCGAGGTTACTAATCCAAAGATGTATATTATCCAAGTGAGGGTTTTCAAACCGTACTGTTCGTTTTTTAAAGTCTTGCATGGATAATTCTCTACAGTCCAATACGTTTATTTTCGATTCGTTTAACAGTCAACAATCCAAAAGTCAAAGGATTATCCGAAATTTGTGAGTACTCTTGAACAACTTAAGATAATTCGGAATACTTGAATAATTTAGAACAATCTAATACTCTAGAAGTTTAGTAATTTGAAACAATTTAATAATCCGAAAAACTTGAATAACCTGGAATAATTTGAATAATTCGGAATTGTTGAACAGTTCGTAACAATTGAATAATCTGGAGCTCTTGAGTAATCCAGACAAAAAAGTAACCTGAAATTATGATAAATCCGGACCAAGGTTTATTACAGATAGGGGTTTATTCTGGATAAGTGTTTAATCCTGACCAAAAACCTTGAATTCCTAAAATTTGTGTAGATTTGATAAACCTGTAAATTATGATACAAACTATAATGCAGATTCACCCACGAATTTAGGAAACCATAGAAATCCAACTACGACGGATAAACAATTCCACAGAATGAATTTTCGATCACGAACTACCAAACAACTAATTTGTTTCAGTGTGATACAGATCTGGAATACTTGTGTTTCCAGAAAACCAATCTCGAACCAGAAGATATAGAGTCGATTGCTCTGATACCAATTGTAGGTCCCTATCACACGGATCGATAATGAGATTGATAATCCACTAAAAGTGTGGAATCCTCATAGCATATTAGACAAACACAGAAACAAGTATTTAAAATAGCAAACACACAATAACAACTAACGCGGTTTTCTATTGATTATCCAACAAACTATTTACAATCAAGTAATACCACACACAAAATCTCTGTTTACAATCAATTAACACCACACACGAAATCTCACAGCCTCTCTCTGTGTATATCTCTCAAAAAAACCTTTGCAATGTCTAACCTTAACCCTAATGCATAACATGTTTTTATATAATACACACTCATGCATACTGGGCCAAGCCCAAATACATTTAACATCAAAACTTGGACACATTCACAAAGACATATAAAACCCATAATATAACAAAACTTTATAACTTGGAACTCTTGTATGACTTGGGACCAAACTCGGAACTCTTATATAACTCGGAACTCCTCAAAGTTAGCTTTCCCCGGAACTCTTTGAAGTTGAGTTTTCCAAAACCTTCACATGCGGTGTTTTCGGAACTCTTATAATTACTCTTTTCCATAACCATTTCTCCTGATTGAAAACCCGGATATTAATTTCTGTTTAACACTCAAACAGTTTCCAAGATATCCAAAGACATGCATAGAGCTGTTGTCTCATAACATGCACCAACAAAATCTTCTAAACCTCCTATAGTTCTTAGTCAGATTCTAATTTAGTTATTTAGTGTCTCTATGGTTTGATATCCAGACTTCCATTAGGCTTTAATACATTCAATAGGTACACTTGCATGTCTTTGTAGCCTAGTTTAGGGTATTCCAGAGTAATACTAAAGTGTTTAGGTTAGTTGTTAGCTAGTTTATAGTAGACCGTATTCAAGTTTTTGGCGCCATTGTGTGACACCTCGTAAAATCGTGTCCAATAGTATAGTGACGCATGTTGTATTTTTATTTGTTTTAGTCTATTAAAGACCAATAAGGACTAAAGGGGTCAACATGCTCAAAGCTTGGCCTCTGAGTGACTGATATGTCAATATGCCTAGCCTTAGAGTGACTGATATGTCAACATGCCTAAACATTGGCCTCTAAGGGACTGATATGTCAACATGCCTAGCCTCTAAGTGACTGGACCTACCTTAATAGAAGGGGTAGCCTTCGCTACCCCTTGGCGCTCCGGCGGTAGTGTAAATTTTGGAAAAATTTGACGTTTTTTCGATTTCGTTACCCATTTTTATAAAACGTTACCCCTATGAAAATTTTCTAGATCCGCCACTGAATGATATGTCAACATGCTTAAACATTGGCCTCCGAGTGACTGATATGTCAACATGCCTAGCCTCTGAGTGACTGATATGTCAACATGCATATAATGAGCCTCTGAATGAATCTTTACGAAGTCCTACTTCTCATATGTGCCACTTGTTGGACGAGAGAGGTTATTCGGTAAATATGTGAAAGTTGGATAATGGAGGGGTTAAAAGTGTCAACATGTTAATTTATACCTCTGAGTGACCTTTTAATGAACCGAGAGCTTGACAATGTCCGGGTATAATCCCGGGTATGCCAAGTATTGGCTACAGAGGGCTAAAAATGCTAAAAAGGTGTTTTAGGAAGGTTTAAGAGGATTTAATAAATTGAGGGGCTAAAAGTGTCAAATTTTGAAATCTAACAAGGGCGCTCGCGGGGCGCGAGAGGCCTGCGTCTGCAGAAAATTTGCTTGGCCTCCACACAAATTGCCAAAAACCATTTGATTCGAAACCATGGATTTCCAAACTGCTATGCCACGTTTTAGGACACTTGTAAGCTTCCTCTTACACCCCTTAACACCTGGCATCACCTCTTTCAAACTCCCCAACTATAAATAGGTGCCAAGGTTCACCATTTGAACTTGCACCTTTCTTATTCACAACTCTACCTCCCTCGTCTGGAAGTTCCTAACTGAAAGGAGCATCCGACTAAGTTCTATTTCATTCTAGGAACCACTTGTAAGTGTTCCTTGCTCTTGCATTTTCGTTTATAGGCTTTTATAGCCAAAAGTCAAGCGTTTTACGGAAAACGCCTTGACTTTCGGTTAAGACCATTATGGTCCAGCCATTGTTCGTAACGAACATGGCTAAGTGATCGTAATAAGGTAGGTGTTAGTCCTATAAAGGGCACCTCCTGAAGATCACGTTTGCTAGACCAATTGACGGGTCAAAATTATGATATTAAAAATTCAAACAAGCCATTTTCCGGAAAAATCATAAATTGATCTTATATATGTTATGAAACCTGTTTTGACACTTAAACAAGTTGGTAATAATTATTAGAACATGTAAGAACATGTTCGGCTCGTCAATTTCAGTTCTAGGGTCGGTTCGCAACCGAAAGTCGCGAAGTTTGACTTCTGCTTTGACTTTCGATTCTGACCCGATTTAGATTATTTAGATACTGATCTAAAGTTGCATTGTGATCGTAATATGATGTAGCATAACCCTCTGAGGTTATATTACATGATGATAATCAGAATCTGAGTTTATGCACAAGTTCCGTAATTATGTCATTTTGACTAAAATGTCCTTTTTGAATAAAAAAGAGGTTTTAATAATAATGAACTTGAAAATGAGTTTCCTACTGATGTAATATTATAAGTAGGATTATTTGGGATGTCAAATCAGATTATAAACTAAGTTTATGAGCAAGTCCTTGTATTATGTCGATAAATGACGATTAGGCCCTTGTGACTTATAAAATGGCTTTAATCACATCTTTTCAAAGTAAATATTTTACCTACTGATATGTTATATTAAATAACATATCTAAGATATGTTAACCTGACCTTAACACCAGTTTTCATTAAATATCACACAAATCGTTATTTTACGACATAAGCGCCGTTTCGGCACATGGTGTGGTTTTAAACCAAATTTACTAACCAAGACTTATTACCTACTGATTCTAAAACTTATTTTTAAATATTTTATAGTAGGTACATGATACAAACTCAGAATCCCAAATAATTAGAAACTATGTGTAAAATGACCAAAATGCCCATTCGGTGCATAGTTTGGTCATAAAAGATAAATTACACATATAATTAATATCCTAATGATGTTATATCATAAATAAGTTATTTTTCTAGAATACTAATAGTTATAACATTAAATTATATTCAAGTTCCTTTTATAGGTATGAAATTACAAAAACGCCCTTATGAGGCATAGTTCTACTTTAAAAACATAACGGGCATAAAAGTTGATATCCCACTGATATTACAACTTATTTAAAGTGTAATGGCATATAGAACTTGTCCATGACTTATCCGGTTACCCGATGTCGCTGATATGCGTACAGTTAAGCATATGTAACTAGTTTACGAAAATTAACCGAAACGGGTCTAACCTTGTCATTTAAGTCTCAAAATCCAGAATGTTTACAGTTTATCCATATTACACAAGTCAAGGTACTTGTTGGAATTAAACTACATTCTATCCAATCATCGTCTAATCTAGCGTTATACATTTTGATCAAGTACGCTACTTGGTCTAAGTCTATGACTTAAATAAGACCGTTAGTATTTAATTGGTTAGTTTATCCCATAATCCAGACTAGAGACTTGCCAGAAATGCTATATGCACTTAGTACTTTTGTGTACGGCTGAGTTAATAAATATTGCGTTTAAACGAAGAATAGCTTAGGTAAATACTCTCGACTTATTTCCCCTATACATGATTGGGTTACGGTAAATTATTACCACTTGGTCGGAAATGGGATCAATCGAATGCGGGATTGTGACTAGTAAATCCGCATATTCTATTTTAATCATTTTTGTTTGATAACTTAAACATCGGGCGTAACTACCGTGTCCTGGATATCCTCAGCTCATTACAATAGATAATGGCCACGACCTTAGCGCGGGTGTAGGCATACACCCGATAGACGCTCAAAATGCATTACCCACAAGGTTGGGAAGAAATGACTCCTTCGTGAGTCCAAAGTGGTGTGTACGTTAATCATGTCTCTGTCTCCGTACCGGGCCCTGTATGTATGGACAAACATGTAAATATGTTAACAAGGTTGGACGGTCAACTTTCCCAAGTTATAAAAGATTTTGTGCTGATATGCACTTAAAACATATTTTAAATGTTTTCAAAATGAGTCAGTTGGGTGTATTTTCCAGCGAAACTTGACGTATTTTCAAAAGACTAAGCTTGCAGGTACAATACGAAAATAGGCTGGAAGTGCTCGGTAGTGATAAGAGGATCTTGCAAATCCTAGATCTGCCCAAAGTCTGTTTTATATTCTCTCTTTGTACAATTTACGATCCACCTGTGGATCTTTTATTACGAGCCTGTATATTATTTTATATTTTGAACATTTGGTTTGTAATAGTAATTTAAATCCAAGACTTCCGTTGTGTTGTATTTAATTGTCTATGTGTTATCAACTTACGTCACGATATTCCCCACCTGGCCCACCGGTGTTTGGATTTTGGCTGTGGAAAGCCGGGGTGTGACACATTGCCGGGGATACCTAGCAATAGCAATATTAGCTTCGATTAGGATAGTTGAGTCATTATCTATTTGGTTTTTCTTTGTCTATAGATTGTTTAGGGTTCATATTTGCTTTCTTTGTCTTATTTGCTATTTGTGTCTCTTAGTGACTGTATATGTTTTGTCATAGTCATTCTCCCTTTGTTTATCTTTCCAGTTTATGCCACATATTCGTTCCCCAGGGTTAACCTGAGATTGTTGCTTCTTTAAAGCCTGAGAGAGATCTTCACGAGCTACTTAGTGAGCATTGTAAGCGTTTACGCCATTTTCAAGAAAACAAGGTAAACATTTCCATTCTTGCTATCGATATGGGCGATAAACACCTCCTAGGCATACCGTTCATGAGCAAGCCGTGAGCGAGTTAACAGCGTAAGATCTGCTATCACTCACCCTATTGTGCTTACAATAATTGGTAATTCCATTTCATGTGCTGAGCACCATCACTAACTCTACTCAGTGCCATGGACTTGAGGATGAGGATGCACCAGGGCATCTGTGATACTTGCCGCCTCACTGATGTTACTGAGGACGCAATCTACTTGTGTCTGTTTACATTCTCACTATCTTGCCATGCTACCACTTGGTTAGATACCTTCCCATAGGATTCCATCACCAATTGGGCATAATTGCAAGCCAGATTCTTGAAGAATTACTATCCGCTTGTCTAAGGGACCAAATCCACTTTTGCATGGACCTTGATGAGCCTTACTACACGACGTGGGATCTCTTCAACACTTGACTAACTAGATGCCCTCAACATGGTTGATTGGGGACTTGTTGAAAAGTTTTATAATTGTCTGACCTTTGAGAAACAACAAATGTTCGACATTGCTGCAGAACAACACATTATGGAGAAAAAGACGGCGACATAGGATATAGGAGTAACTTTCCAACCAAGGACATAGGATGTTGAATAACCCTCCTGAAAGAGAGGAGCCATTGGTGATGCACCAACAGAAGAAGAGGGAAGAACAACTTTGTCCCGACCTAGAAGCTTGGAAGGAAAAGCACCAGAAGCAATTGTCCACAGGCTCGACTGATCAGTCATGTTCCTTATCTTTCAAGGCCACTAAGGCAGGTGAGGCTTGAGGATCAGCAGGAACCTTGAAAGGTCTCTTAAAGGACTTCTTCTAAATAAATAAAAAAAGGAAGGGGGAGAAAGGAGAATAAACCAAAAAATTAAAGGGCAAGCAACACAAGGATAAATCAGTGCAAAACACAAATTTTTGAACTACTCATAGGATCAGGTGTCGAGGTGAGGCTCATAGAGGGTCGGGAAGCCTTTAAATGCTTGGACAAATAACTTTTGTTAACAATAGGAGGCATTATAGACATAGTATGGGAAGGGGGCTTAGATCTCTGCTACTTGCACTTTGGGGGCGGGAACAAATGTCCCGGCCCTCGGAAACTGGTTGTTCGACATCAACACCGACAGAAGGTTTAGATTTCGCTTACGAAATAGGGAAATCTCATGCTCATCCTCCCCATCGCTTACAGTCTCGACATGGGGGTAACTCTGAGAATCCTCAGAGGTCTGGGAAGCAAAGCCCTCAGGGGAAGGAGTCCCACTATCCGGTACCCCATCAGCCACAGGGTTCACAACAACGCCATCACTGCCTTCATACAAGAAAGACACCCCTTTATAATCCGCCTACAACAAACTCCATAAAGACACCTCTCTAAAGCAAACAGTTACCGATTAGCCCCAATTCTGGAACCATAACAGAACAGAATAAATAACAAACCAAGAAAAGAAGAATCACTCACCATGACCATCTAAAATCGCCTTAGGGCAACGGGAAGAAAAGCGACTCAATCCCCCCCCCCCCAACCCCGTTGCCAAAATCCCCTCTAGAAAGTTGAAAGCACCCGAGGGATTCTTACACATAAGTTTCCATAAAGGCCCATTATAGGTCCACCTGAAGGATCAAGATTAACCTACTTCCTTGTTTATATAACACACATACGAGTGTGGAATCCACGTAAGTATGCAAACCAAAGCAAAGTAACAAACACAAGATAACCAAAGATTCAATATCTTGATTAAATGAAGAGAGCTAGTACAAACACATACAAACAATGCTCATACAGACTCAGGGTATTCTCTCTGTGCTCTCTCTCTTGTGCCTCAGTGTCTCTCTCTAGTTTCACGCACTATCGCTAGTGAACTGTGAGGTGCATGTCTGTTTATATAGTACCAACACCCAGCAACAGTACGAAGAATGTTGTTGGTCGTACGAACCACTACAACCTATGGCTCATACGAATAGAAACTGGTTTGTACGAACAAGCAAAATGCTTGTTGAAAGGGCCATTCGCACAGGTATTCTCTCTGTGCTCTCTCTCTTGTGCCTCAGTGTCTCTCTCTAGTTTCACGCACTATCGCTAGTGAACTGTGAGGTGCATGTCTGTTTATATAGTACCAACACCCAGCAACAGTACGAAGAATGTTGCTGGTCGTACGAACCACTACAACCTATGGCTCATACGAATAGAAACTGGTTTGTACGAACAAGCAAAATGCTTGTTGAAAGGGCCATTCGCACGATCATGTGAATGACTCGTGCGAACAAGATAATGGCTCATACGAGCAAGCTACTTGCTCGTACGAAGCACCTTTCACTCGCATGAAGAAGTATTCTTCGGAGAACTTCCTAACATACATGTCGTACACAAGACTTAACTGTATACACACATGCAACTGTTTTACAACACGACCAAACTTAACGTCGTACTAAATCAAGATAGGAGGATATCTTGATTTGGTCGACACGACCAAACAATATAGACACAATAAACAAAGACCGTACAATTACTGACGTAACTAAGAACAAGCGACAGACACAAAAGTGCATCAACAAACTCCCCCTTGGCTGTTGCTTGGTCTTCTGTCTTCATTTCTAATGGACTGCTGTATCCATATTCACTGAACATTTTCAACCAACGTTGACTCGGAATCAAAGTCTTCAACGTTCTCCCAAAACATTAAATCTTTCCTATTTCCTCTTGAGAACCACCAGAAGCAAATGGATTAGTCACGATCCGCTATGAGTTAGACTCTACCACTAGAGTTACAACAGAAACTTTTGGTTGTGCAGATGAAGCTGAAGCATCAGGATAACCAGGGTCTTCACTATCATGATTACGTTTATGTTGGATCTCTTGTGCTTTGCATCTTTCATTCCACAGAATGTTCACCTGCTTTCTGCTCATCTCAAATACGTCTTTAATACCATTAAACCCTTCAACCAGTGTAGAATTACGAGAATGATACCATTCTCTCAAGTTGTCATGTTTAGCAGTTAATGTTTCGGCAGATTGTTGTACAGCCGCACTACGTTCTTTCAGCCGATTCAATTCAATCCCACGAGCATTATCAGCCGCTCTCATTTTTTGTAGCTGAGCTGCCCTTTTAGTATCCGCAACTCTCAATCGCTCATTCTCCTTTCTTATTTGCGCAATCTCAGTAACCTGTTTTCCAATAGTTTCCTTCAAAGAATTTATCTCCAACTGTTGCTTAGTAACTGTATTCCGATTTGAAGACATAAACTCCGAGTGCTTGTTAATCTGAGTTGTCGCAGCTTGTAGCTGAGAGAATAGAAAATCCACTTTCTCATCCTGTTCCATTCAGAGAATAACCGACTGCTTCGTTTTGTACTTTGTTGATGAAATGTGGAGGGGATTGCTGAGCTGAAGAAGTAGTGGGTTGTTGTTGAACTGGAGTAGTCTAAACTAAAGGTGTTTCAGCTGTTGTGGTAGCTGCAGGTTGTGGTTCAGAGGTTGTAGTGGGTTCCGATATTAGAGTTTCAGCCTCCTTCGATGTGAAGGCAGACTGACTTTCTTCAATTGGTTCCAGTACGGTTTCTTGTTGCGTGGTTGTAGGTTGTGTGATTTCAAGTTGAGCTGATAAGGTTTCTATAGACTTTTTACTCTGTTTCTTTCTACGAACTGCAAGTTTCTTTTTGCGAGCTCATTCAGTGTCAGCCTAAGATGGAACATAGTCAGCATCTGATCTGTTGGAATCTTTCTAATCTGCCTAACCCCATGCTTATCAACATAGCGTTCATACCCAGGTTCAAGCAGATTGTCATCAGAATCCGATTCTTCATCCGGTTGTTTATCTTTATCACCACCTATACTACCTACACCACTTGCACCACCATCACCATTATCATCACTGTCATCGTCATCACCTTTTCCCTTTTAACGACCAAACTTATCTTCGATCATCTTCTTCAAAGTTGGTTCTTCATTATCTGACTCACTATCATCATGGCGCCACTTATCATTTTCTGGTGCAACATATTCAGCATTTTCCAGAAAACCGAACAACTTACGAGGAGGTATGCTTTCCTTGTAATGTTTTGTTGCTACTCCTCTAAATATCTTCAACGAGTGTTCCATAATAACATCAACTTTTAGAACATCCTTGTCGTTCTTTGGAAGATTCGAATGTTGTATATTCAAGATCATCTGGAGAAAATGAGGATACATCCAAAACGTGTTTCCACCAAATCCGATTCTACTCAAGTTTTCCTTCATGTTTGCAAAAATATACATTGAAATAATGTCAAAGCTATCACCATCCTAACTAAGTCGTTATTATCCATGTCATAACCACTTCATCTATTGCTTAAACACTAAATTAAAACATGTAGAAAGAACTTGTATCGGAGTGGAAACCATGCTTTGTTTAGTTGTCATACGAGAAAATCTCCAACACATCTCATTCGAAGCAAACATCCACGTTGACACTTAAAGGAACTGAGTATGGAGCTTCAGGATCATCGCCAAGCTGCAATGCTGAGTTAATTACTTCAACGGAAATATCTACGTCTAAGTCATTCACTTTTCCGTTAATAAGTTCTGTCCATTCACTTCAACAACTTTAGCGGAATCCCAAAATTCCTTGATCAATGTGTTGTATACTGTAGTTTTATGCGTGATAGCATAATGTATCCTTGAGTCACGCAAAAACTTCATTATACCGTTGTACTCAGTAAATTTATCTTCCGGATCTAAGTAGGCAACCATGTTGTGTCTTGGCTCTAACATAATCTCCACTTCTGATTTGCTCTTTGATGCGGGCTTTCTTTTACGTTCTTTTTGTGCCATCCTGTACACCAAAGATAACCAGAATAAGAAGAAAATAAATACACTAGAACAAAAAGTTTTATTGCGAACTTTCTGTATGTATGAATTCCCTAGACGAAGAATTACCGACTCATACGAATAACAATTTATTCGTACGAAGAACAACTGGCTTGTACGAATAACAAATGACTCGGTTAAACAAGAGACTCACTCATACGAGTAACTGGTTTGAACGAACGACAGGTTACTCATGCGAGTAATAATTCACTCGTATGAAGAAAAGTCAACTTGTTCGCACAAAGAACTTCAAGTGAAGATTATGCATGAAGAACTCATTTTTCGTCTATACGTTCTTCGCTTAAAGTTTTTTGTTCGTGTCTGGCAATGTCAACCAGTCAGGTAATGTTCAAACCGTTCATCTTCAAGGTATACCAACATTGTCAAACATACCTTAAAGATATCATAAACAACTTAAAGAGGGTGAAAAGATGAAGTAAGAAAGGTGAAAGTAAAGTTGTACTGAAGAAACTTCTTCACTCTTTATACCACATTCTTGTACTCGCACGAAAACACTTAGTTCGCACAAAGAACACCTAGTTCGTATGAAGGACTGTCTTGAACAACAAGAGAAGGGCTCATTCGTACGAAGCATACACATTCGTACGAGTGATATTGATTCATTCGTACGAAGAGCTGTCATTCGCACGAGGAACCTCTTATTCGTACAAGTCCAAGTTCTTCCAAACTGGAACATCATTTCTTCATGGACCTTAGGTTTTTCGTTGACCTATTTTGATCTTTGCACATATCCACACAAATCTCAAGTTAGAAAGTGTGCACATTTTGTTCTTTGTAATGAGTTTACCCTGTTGTAAGAAAGTACTATATGAAGTTATGATATCAAAGCAAATGATTTTTAGGGTGTATCTTGGTGGAAAACATTTGAGCTTCAACTTTGGCTAAATAAAAAATAATTTAATTTAGAACAGAGTAAACTAAAATAACTACTACTAGGTAAAAACAAACTGTACAAGAACTAGCAATTTTTTTTTCTGAGTTTCAAGGTAAGAGAATCATACCAGCTTTTAATCTTGCCAAAAACGAGTTTTGTTTAAAACACCAAATTAAATAAATAAGTATTCTACTACGATTATCGGTATTGTTATCCATATAAGCTCAGCTTATCAGATGTAATCATGATTAGGAGATATGATTTAAGGTATGAATTATACTTACTAGCCGGTGTTCAACCACTTCATGACACATTCCCGTATCAAGACATGCACGAGAGAAAATCTTACCGGTGAGTATACTGCTTATCATCAGTATTGACGTATATGATGTAAGATACTCACTTATTTTTTATTGAAAACAAGCCCTATGTGATTAAATCACTTATTGATGTGAAACTTGAATTTCAAATGCATGCAGGGCATAGGAGTAAGTCTGTGAACAGGTTAGTACCATCGTATCGACAAAGAGACGAACTTAGCTCTCACATAAAGCTGTGATATATTATCACTTATTTTTGGGTAAATGTGATATTTTTATCACTTATTGATGGTCGTATGCAGTATTTACATGTATGTATGGTATCATGGAAGTCCAAGACTTGCGTCTCCATTATTTTTCGGTAAAAGATTCGACCATGATACCCAGATAATAAGCAAGCATAAAGACTGCATATCTCAGAACCTCGACATACTATCAAACGAAATTTCGGTACCAAGACCATATACCAATGAATGGTTCCCACCTAGCTTTCAGTCCGTTATGTTTATATCAGCCTGCACATTTTAATCTGATTGTGAGCCTACCGATACATCTTAGTAAAGCTACTTATCAATTTTTGTTTTATGTTTTTGACCGTTTTTGACAGATCACCGGTGTATCATCATCTTCTCTTATCTTTCTAAGAATCTCATTTTTGATTTTTGGTTTTTTCTATTGTTCTTGTATTTTTCTAAAATTTCTCCCCCTTAAATGCAGAAAGTAACTAAATAAAGACATAACTAAATAAAAGATATATATATTTTTTGAATCTTTGCATTTTCTTATGTTTTTGTATTTTCTTAAAATTTTCTCCCCCTAAAATGTAAAAAGAAAAGAAAATGAAAAATCTTTTTGGAGTTTTTGGTTTTGAAGAAAATATTTACGAAAACGATTAGCTAAGGATGATTTACTCAGGTTTCACCTTGATGCCATTGACCAAAAGAAGATAATCAAAACGTGATTTATCAAAAGCTTTTGTAAACAGGTCGACACGTGGGTGATCAGTGTGGATTTTAACAACATTGATAAGTTTCTTTTCATAACAATCTTGTATGAAATGATACTTAATCGCAATGTGTTTGGTTTTTGAGTGCTGTACAGGATTACGAGTGATCTGTAAAGCAGCTTTGTTATCAACATAAATAGGAGTAGTTAGAAATTCAAAACCGTAGTCACGCATTTGCTGTTGGATCCATAAAACCTGAGACCATCAACTAGAAGCTAAAATATACTCAGCCTCACAAGTTGAAGTAGCTACACAAGTTTGCTTTTTGCACGGCCACGTGACTAGGCGATTTCCCAAAACTGACATCCTGCTGATGTTGACTTTGCATCAATCTTGCAGCCACCATGATCAGAATCACTGAATGTTGTCAAATCAAACTTATCATCCTTAGGGTACCAGAGACCAGTGTCTGGGCGAACCTTCAAATAACGAAAGATTCTTTTCACAGCCATCAAATGAGAAACTTTTGGACTTGACTGATAGCGAGCTAGAAGACATGTTAGGTACCTTATATCGGGTCTTGAAGCAGTAAGATACATAAGAGATCTGATTATAGTATGATAAAGAGATGGTTCCACATGTTCACACCCATTCCATCAGGAGTAATCCCATGATTTTGAGCTAATGGAATTCCCAAAGGCTTTGAGTCTGCCATTTGAAATCGTTTGAGAATATCCCCAACATACTTGGTTTGATGAATGAAGATCCCTTCTTTAGATTGATGAACCTGCAAACCTAAAAAGAAAGTCATTTCTCCCATGGCGCTCATCTCGAACTTCTCTTGCATCACCTGCTCGAATTCTTTGCACATTTTCTCGTTTGTAGACCCAAAAATAATATCATCAACATATACTTATACCAGCAAAAAATCCTCATTCTTTCTTTGATGAAGAGAGTACGATCGATCAATCCTCATCGAAAACCATTCTTGAGAAGATAGGAAGACAACGTTTCATACCAAGCCCGTGGAGCTTGATGAAGACTATATAATGCCTTGTTGAGAAGCCAAACCTTGTCAGGATGGATTGGATCTTCAAAACTAGGCGGTTGCTCAACATATACTTCATCTTCAACCACACCATTAAGAAATGCACTCTTCACATCCATTTGATAAACTGTAAACTTCTTGTAGGATGCATAAGCCAAGAAAATTCTTATCGCCTCAAGACGTGCTACCGGTGCATAAGCCTCATTATAATCAATGCCTTCCACCTGATTAAAGCCCTAGACAATCAATCTTACTTTGTTTCTCACAACAACACCTCGGTCATCCTTCTTACACTTGTAAACCCATCTAGTACCAATCTTCTTGTAGTTGTCAGGCCTGTCAACCAATTTCCACACGCCCAACTTCTGAAACTGCTGAAGTTCCTCTTGCATTGCTTCAACCCATGAGTCTTCTTTCATTGCCTCCTTCCAAGATTTCGGCTCTACTTAGCAAACATAGCAGGCAAAAGACCAATCATTCCGTTCCCCAGATTCTCTAATAGCCGTATACAAACCAGCATTCTGGTTGTTTCTTAGCTGATTACGTGTCTGCACTCCACTCTGGACATCTCCTATAATAAATTGCTGAGGATGGGTATTATGAATTCGAGTTTCAGGAACATCGGGAACTCGAGAATTTATACCCAAATTATTGATATTTAGATCAACAGCTAATTCTATGGCTGGGATCGACGAAGATGTAGAAACATGACCTTTAGTCGTCCCTTGATTTTGCACATTTGACGTGACATCAGAAATTCCAGGAACCGGAGCAGAAGTAGCTTCATTTGCATCATGGAACTCATCATCTTCTGACGAAACATTATAATCAGCAGCATCTTCAAATTCCTCATTCTGAACAAGATTGTTAACCGTAGTAGACACTTGAGTGTTAACAATAATTGGTCATACTAATGACAAGTCAACTGCAGTTTCACTTTCCAGTAGTATTTGTGCAGCTGTAGATGCATCATCAAAAGTTGGCAGTGTAACATTTGTCAAAAACGGGTTTCCAAAACCCGCTCCGTTTTGTAATCGAATATCAAGTTATAAAAGTCACGTTGAATATTTATGAGTATTTTGATTTAAAATGATACATAATTAATAAATAAACTAAACTATAAAAATTATATTTGATAAAAAGTTAAAACAAAATAAATAAAAAAGAAATGCTTCTGCCGGGACTCGAACCCGGGTCAGCCGGTTTACAACTCCAACGACTTAACACACACTCACATCACCACTCCGCCACTTTTTGTTTTCTGTTATCTCTAGGAAACAAATAACATTTATACACAAACTCGGTTAAACCGGTTGCGCCAACTGAGAAACGGAAATCGGCAAGTCAATCGTCAAATCGCTTGATTACTCGCACATTCAGTTTATAACCGATGCACCGACGATTTTTAATCAAGTCGGAATTGATTGAACATCAATCCTCATCATTATCGGTTTTTATAACCGAAAATAATCAAGTCCAGATTACTTACCTGACCCCTCTCGCGACTCAGAAACGTCACACCAACAATCCAGTTCACTTTCGTCACATTTTCAGACCATCAGAACGCTTAAATCAGCTCGCCGGAAATTTCTGTAAGGTTCGCCGGAAAACCGTATTTGTCCTCAAGTCGGTAAGTTCTTCAATACCATCGTAATCTAACAGTTGTTAGGCTGTTTCTAACTCAAACCATCCATTTGAAATTGAATTCAGGCACCGTTATCAGATAATTCCAGTTCGCCGGAAATTTCCTAAAAGTCTTTATTTCCGTCTGTGAAACGGTAAGGACCTTCAATCCCGCTGTTAACGTTTGTTTATCACTTCAATTCCACGATTGACTAATCAAAATGGTTAATTGTTTTGGTTCAGTTGAGGTGCACAAAAACAGAGCCGACGCATTTTCCGGAAATTCTGTGATATATCATTCCTACGGTATGTTACTTCCAACACCGTTTCTGTCATTTCATTTTAACCTTAAGAATGTTTGATAATCGTAAAAACAAGAAACGGATCAGTGATTCAGTCGACGGAAATTTGAATGAAGAAGACGAAGTTAGTTAAGTTACAAGTTTATTTAAAACCAGTAAAATGAACGGGTTAGACACACAGTCCAGCGGTGGACTGTGTGCAAAATATACACGCATGTCCCGAGTTCGATCCCTGATACACGTACTCCTTATGTAATAAAATGCCTTTTTGTTTAAAAACTAAACCGGGTTAACTCCGTTAGTTGTTAAGTATAATAAAAACCGAGATATTAACCAGGTTAGACACACAGTCCTGCGATGGACTGTGTGCAACACTAAGTCACATGTCGCGCGTTCGAAACCCGTCACTGGCACCGGTTCGTTGAATTAAAATGTTTTTGAAATTAAAAGAATTTTGGTTAAACCGAATTAGTATATAAATATAATTAAAAACAAGATTATTTCGGGTTAGACACGTAGCTCAGTTGGTAGAGCTGCGTGCACGCGTACGGGAGGTCTCGGGTTCGAGCCTCACCTGGCTCAAACAGTTTCGCTGACCGAACCGGTCAACAAGTTAACAGGTCAACGGTCAACGGTCAACGCAAAATAAACAATTTTTTTATATTTTTATTTATTTAATTTAATTTAAAAATCAATTAAAAATACTTAAAAATAACATTTTTAAAGATAGAAAATAGCCTTAAACTCACAAAAATATATCTAAAAATTTCATTAAAATCCTTAATAAAATCCACTCATTTACTATATTTTTCCGTTATTATTTAGGTTAGAAAATCTCGTTGTTCAATTCTTCCGATTCGTGCGCATCTCATCATCTCCATTCAATCGCACCCAATGTGAGTGAATCTTTACAAATTCCCCGTTTTAATCACGTTTTGGGGTGTATCATGTGTCTTGTTATATATATTATAATTAAACCATTGTGCATACATCATATCATGAACATGTGTATTTAGTTTGTTTCAACTGTTGTGTAGTTATTGTTGGATGCAATTTATTATTTTCAGTACATGCAATTTCATAGGCCGCCGCTCCCCATTACATTATGAGCGTTGAGCATGTTCCCCATTTTATTATGAGGTTGAACCTGGCGTGCCCACATACGATCGGCTCCGTTTGATTGAGCCTTGATCGCACAGATTTTTTCATTTTCAGTACGTGCAATACGATCGGCTCCGTTTGATTGAGCCTTGATCGCACAGTTTCATTTATGTTATTTATCGTATGATGTTGGTATGTTCATGTATGCTGTCATATGTTACTGTATGTTATAGTTGTGATTGCTATTTGCCACTGCTTGATTATTTACATTTGCTCATTTATGATTATGCACAATTTTTCATTGATAAACTAACAAGTAATTCATTAATAAATGTTTATCTAATAAGGTTCACTCGCCAACTTATGTTGACCCAAAAACCCCCATTTTTACACATGATACAGGTGAACCAGCAGCAGCTAGGAACACATAGGATTGGACTAGAAGAATAAAATGATTTAGAGTTGGGATTGTTATGTTTAGTTTATTTTCTTTGTATTGTATGAACATGTTTGGATATTTGGAAATGTAACTTTGACTTTATTAAATATGAAACATATTAGTAAATGTTATGAGCTTTGGTGATAACCCAATTATGCCCCGACTCTTATTCCGCTGCGGGTCGGGGTGTGACAGATTGGTATCAGAGCCATGACTATAGGGATATAGGATATGTTATTAGACCCTTAGAGCCTATACTATAGTTGATTAGAAACTTATAAGATTTTTGGGTGTTACATGCCAAATTTCATGATGTTTATATGTTTTATGTTAAATGTTACATTCAATATTATGCAAGCATGTTCATAAGTATGTATTATCATATAATGCCTATCATGAATCATATACTCATAACATATCACATCCATGAAAGCACACACCACATCATGATTGCTTTTACAATGATTTTTGTGTTTTCAAATCTCATCAAAGTGAGTTCTCATGACGGGCATGTAGTAACTGGAAGGGTACCAGTACCGGTAGTCGGAACGTCCTGTCTAGGCTGGCATTCATATAAATCCAAAATAAAGGACCAGTTTGCCTACCTGGGGACTAACGATGAGAGTACGAAGTACCTATTAGGCCAAAGCATGCTATACCAAACGTCGTGTGAGCTAACCCCACTTTGAGTTGTCATTGTGTCTACACCTGGACACGTTCCGACCAAACATCTCATGAACATATTTTGTGGTTTGCATTCGGGTGATGCGAGTGTTAAATTGCCAATACTAATGTGAATCCTACCAAGCCAATAGCCATGGGGGCCCACATGACTATATAGGTGAAGGTATGGGAGACATTTGAGGCCCAACATGAGCAAACCCAAGACATCCTATGGATGTAGTTGCATTATTGATATTTATGTTATTTTCATTTTCTTAAAGACACATGACACCTAAAAAGACACCATAAACTCACAATCTTCTCTTTGTATGATCCTGTAGATGTCGTCTAGACAGCAACGAAGGGGTAAAAGATCAGGAAGGTCTCAGGAACGCTTGGCCACACAGATCGCGAAACAAATGGCCACGATACTGCCTGACATTGTGGTCCAAGTACAACAAGCCCTCGCTACAAATCCTACTAACCCTCCCCAACAACATGACTAGAACATCGACAACCCTCCTACCAGCAAGTGTTCATACAAACATTTCAAGTCTTGTGATCCTCCTAAATTTGAAGGGACCGAGGGTGTCACTGCTCTCCTACATTGGTTCGAGGAGATGGAAAACACCTTTCTAAACTGCGATTGTCTTGAGGATCGCAAGGTTCGATACGCTACCGGGAGACTATTTGGGGAAGCTCTCACTTGGTGGAATACTGAGAAAGGGAAGAGGGGAACTGAAGATGCAATGGCCTTAACTTGGGAGGAGTTAAGGGAAATCATGACTAGGCGTTTTGTCCTAGGAGCGAAATTAAAAAGCTGGAGGACGAATTTCATTCTCTAAGGCAAAAGGAGGGTGATCACACCACCTATAACAAGAGGTTCTTGGAGTTGAACCAAATGGTTCCAAATTTGTTCACCCCAACCTATCGTCTGATCGAGCATTATATTCGAGGACTTCCCTCGAAAATCCAAGATTCAGTTCTCAGCGTTTCACCAGTAACACTTGAAGCTGCTATGGAGCTAGCAACTGAACTGACCGAGAACCAAATTCGCAACGGAAAGTTCAAAGAAGAGAAAAAGAAAGCCCCTGTTGAGGGTCAAACTTCAAACCATCCCATTTCTTCCTCTAAGTTTGGCAACAAGAGGAAGCGCAACACCAGAAATTTCGCTGTTACTCAAACCAACCTCCCAATTCCTGCTGCACCCATTACTCAAGTCACTCCTTCACCCGCACCATACAGAAGACCTTACACTGGCCCGTTACCAAAATGCAACCGTTGCCAATATCACCATTCCCCTGATCATCCTTGCCAATATTGCACCGGATGCGGTCGCGCAGGTCATACTGTTCAAACCTGCCGCATGCCTCAACGAACGAACCGCCACCAACCTTTAACCCAAACCCACCAACAATTAATGGGTCAAGCCCAACAACCCCTACCATTACCACCCACCCAACATTTAGCCCAAACATACTACCAACCCAATTATCCTATGGGCCAACCTATGCGAGCTTGCTACAATTACGGAGACCCAAGCCATTTCCGAAACACTTGTCCAAGGTTGGTAAACATTATTCATGCTCAGGCCCAAGCCAACCCGGTGAATCAAGCGAACCAAGCTCCTCCACCTGCAAGAGGAAGAGCTTTCAATATTAACGCGAATCAGGCTAGAGCTGACGGTAATGTGGTTAACGGTACGTTCCTTATAAATGGTAGATATGCATCTATGTTATTTGATACTGGTGCGGATAGAAGTTTTGTGTCTTTAGAATTTGAACCTATCTTAAGCAAAAATCGGGATAAGCTCACGGAATCCATAACGGTAGGAGTTGCGGACGGGAAACCAGTTTCATTAAACTCTATTATACGCAACTGTACACTCACCTTAAACGACCACGATTTCTCAGTCGACCTTATTCCTATGAAGCTGGGAAGTTTTGATATCATAATCGGTATGGATTGGCTCAGTCAACATCAGGCAGAAGTTGTATGTCGTGAAAAATTTATTCGTATTCCTCTTTCAAACGGTCAGACTCTTCGAATCATTGGAGAAACCTCGTCGAAAGGGCTCAGCTTAATGTCTTGTCTTCAAGCTCAAAAATATCTTCGCAAGAATTATGTCGCGTTTTTAGCTCATATCATCAAAAAGGGAACCATGGAGAAGAAACTTGAAGACATTCCTGTAGTAAAAGACTTCCCGCAAGTTTTTCCTGACGACATTTCAGGACTTCCTCCAGTTAGACACGTCGAATTCCGTACTGATCTTATACCTGGTGCTACACCAGTTGCAAAGTCTCCTTATAGGTTAGCCCCCTCTGAAATGCAAGAGCTAGCCAGTCAATTACAAGAGTTGACTGACAAGGGATTCATACGTCCTAGCTCGTCGCCTTGGGGTGCACGTGTCCTTTTTGTAAAGAAGAAAGATGGATCGTTTCGTATGTGCATCGACTACAGAGACCTCAACAAGTTAACAATCAAGAATCGCTATCCTTTACCTCGCATTGATGATCTTCTTGACCAACTACAAGGTGCCAGCTGCTTTTCAAAAATTGACCTTCGATCTGGCTATCATCAACTTAGAGTACATGAAGAAGACGTCCCTAAGACTGCTTTTCGAACTCGTTATGGCCACTATGAATTCAGGGTTATGCCATTTAGTTTAACCAACGCACCAGCTGTCTTCATGGACCTAATGAACAGAGTCTGCAAACCTTATCTTGATCGATTTGTTATAGTCTTCATCGACGATATTCTTATTTATTCAAAATCTAAATCTGATCATGAGCGTCATCTTCGACTCATCCTTGCACTTCTAGAAAAGGAAAAGCTTTATGCCAAATTCTCCAAATGTGAATTCTGGTTAAAAGAGGTGCAATTCCTCGGGCACGTAGTCAATGACAAGGGAATACATGTCGACCCTTCAAAGATCAAAGCGGTTCAAGAATGGCAAGCTCCACGTACACCAACTGAAGTAAGATCTTTCCTTGGTCTAGCTGGCTATTATCGTCGGTTCATTTCAAACTTCTCTCGCATTGCTGTACCACTCACGGCTTTAACTCATAAGGGAAAACCTTTCATATGGGGACCCAAGCAAGAAGAAGCCTTTCAAACTCTTAAACAAAAAATTTGTGATGCACCAATCCTCACTCTTCCTGAAGGTTGTAATGATTTTGTAGTCTATTGCGACGCGTCAGGGCAAGGATTAGGCTGCGTTCTAATGCAAAGAGGAAAAGTCATAGCTTATGCTTCGAGACAACTCAAGACACATGAAAAGAACTACACCACTCATGACCTAGAACTTGGAGCCGTTGTGTTCGCTCTTAAGATATGGAGACATTATCTCTATGGTACTAAGTGTGAAATATACACTGACCACAAGAGTCTTCAACATATCTTCAATCAAAAGGAGTTAAACATGAGGCAACGAAGATGGGTCGAACTTCTGAATGACTACGACTGTGAAATTAGATACCACCCTGGTAAAGCAAATGTGGTGGCTGATGCACTTAGTCGAAAGGGTTATGCGAACTCCATTCGTCTTCTATGTTCGCAAATTATAACTGACATTAAAGATCAAATTCGAGAAGCCCAACACGTTTCAATAACGGAAGAAGATGTACGAAAGGAGATGTCCTGTGGAGCTGAGCTAAAAATTGAAACTAAATCTGACGGTATTCTGTACTACCTAGATCGTATCTGGATTCCTAACCACAACAATCTTCGTGAAATTCTTATGAATGAAGCTCACAAAACGCGATATTCTATACACCCAGGAGCCGATAAGATGTATCAAGACCTACGATATACCTATTGGTGGCCTGGAATGAAGAAGGATATTGCCGTTTTTGTTTCCAAGTGCCTTACATGTTCCAAGGTGAAGGCTGAGCACCAAAGACCCTCAGGACTTCTGGTCCAACCGGAAATACCTGTATGGAAGTGGGAAAATATAACCATGGATTTCATTACCGGGTTACCTCGCACTTCTGGTCGGTATGACACTATATGGGTAATTATAGACCGACTTACAAAATCAGCTCACTTTATTACTATCCGTGAAGATTTCAAGAACGAAAAGCTTGCCCGTATTTATATCAACGAAATCGTAAGCCGACATGGGGTACCGTTAAGCATTATTTCTGATCGTGATGGTCGTTTCACTTCACGAACCTGGCAAGCAGTACAATCCGCTATGGGCACGCGATTAGATCTCAGTACCGCCTATCATCCTCAAACTGATGGACAGTCTGAGCGCACCATTCAAACTCTTGAAGATATGCTTCGAGCATGTGTCATAGACTTCAAGGGAAATTGGGACGCCCACCTACCATTAGTTGAATTTTCGTACAACAACAGCTATCATTCAAGCATCGGCATGACACCTTTTGAAGCCTTATATGGTCGTAAGTGCCGATCTCCTGTATGTTGGCACGAAATTGGGGAAGCTCAAATTACTGGTCCAGAATTGATCCAAGAAACCACAGACAAGATCCATCAAATTCGAAACAATCTTCTAGCGGCTCAAAGTCGTCAAAAGAGTTATGCAGATAAACGATGGAAGCCCTTAGAGTTTAACATTGGTGATCATGTACTTTTAAAAGTATCACCGTGGAAGGGAGTAGTTCGTTTTGGTCAAAAGGGCAAGCTAGCACCACGTTACGTAGGACCTTTCAAGATACTCGAAAGAGTAGGTCCTGTAGAATACAAGCTTGATCTACCAGAAGAACTCAACAGGATTCATCCCACATTCCACGTGTCGAACTTGAAGAAGTGCCTCACTGATGAAAACCTCCACATTCCTCTGGAAGATATTCAGATTGATGAATCAATGCATTTTATTGAAAGACCTGTAGAGATCATGGACTCCGGGGAAAAACGTCTGCGACGAAGTCGCATTCCAATTGTTAGGGTACGCTGGGAGTCGAAACGGGGACCTGAGTTTACTTGGGAACGTGAAGACTCAATGCGTGAAAAATACCAGCATCTTTTTCCTACTACTTCAACTACTTAAATTTCGTGACGAAATTCCTAAAAGTAGGGGATACTGTAACATTTGTCAAAAACGGGTTTCCAAAACCCGCTCCGTTTTGTAATCGAATATCAAGTTATAAAAGTCACGTTGAATATTTATGAGTATTTTGATTTAAAATGATACATAATTAATAAATAAACTAAACTATAAAAATTATATTTGATAAAAAGTTAAACAAAATAAATAAAAAAGAAATGCTGCTGCCGGGACTCGAACCCGGGTCAGCCGGTTTACAACTCCAACGACTTAACACACACTCACATCACCACTCCGCCACTTGTTGTTTTCTGTTATCTCTAGGAAACAAATAACATTTATACACAAACTCGGTTAAACCGGTTGCGCCAACTGAGAAACGGAAATCGGCAACTCAATCGTCAAATCGCTTGATTACTCGCACATTCAGTTTATAACCGATGCACCGACGATTTTTAATCAAGTCGGAATTGATTGAACATCAATCCTCATCATTATCGGTTTTTATAACCGAAAATAATCAAGTCCTGATTACTTCAACTCCTGACCCCTCTCGTGACTCAGAAACGTCACACCAACAATCCAGTTCACTTTCGTCACATTTTCAGACCATCAGAACGCTTAAATCAGCTCGCTGGAAATTTCTGTAAGGTTCGCCGGAAAACCGTATTTGTCCTCAAGTCGGTAAGTTCTTCAATACCATCGTAATCTAACAGTTGTTAGGCTGTTTCTAACTCAAACCATCCATTTGAAATTGAATTCAGGCACCGTTATCAGATAATTCCAGTTCGCCGGAAATTTCCTGAAAGTCTTTATTTCCGTCTGTGAAACGGTAAGGACCTTCAATCCCGCTGTTAACGTTTGTTTATCACTTCAATTCCACGATTGACTAATCAAAATGGTTAATTGTTTTGGTTCAGTTGAGGTGCACAAAAACAGAGCCGACGCATTTGCCGGAAATTCTGTGATATATCATTCCTACGGTATGTTACTTCCAACACCGTTTCTGTCATTTCATTTTAACCTTAAGAATGTTTGATATTCGTAAAAACAAGAAACGGATCAGTGATTCAGTCGACGGAAATTTGAATGAAGAAGACGAAGTTAGTTAAGTTACAAGTTTATTTAAAACCAGTAAAATGAACGGGTTAGACACACAGTCCAGCGGTGGACTGTGTGCAAAATATACACGCATGTCCCGAGTTCGATCCCTGATACACGTACTCCTTATGTAATAAAATGCCTTTTTGTTTAAAAACTAAACCGGGTTAACTCCGTTAGTTGTTAAGTATAATAAAAACCGAGATATTAACCAGGTTAGACACACAGTCCTGCGATGGACTGTGTGCAACACTAAGTCACATGTCGCGCGTTCGAAACCCGTCACTGGCACCGGTTCGTTGAATTAAAATGTTTTTGAAATTAAAAGAATTTTGGTTAAACCGAATTAGTATATAAATATAATTAAAAACAAGATTATTTCGGGTTAGACACGTAGCTCAGTTGGTAGAGCTGCGTGCACGCGTACGGGAGGTCTCGGGTTCGAGCCTCACCTGGCTCAAACAGTTTCGCTGACCGAACCGGTCAACAAGTTAACAGGTCAACGGTCAACGGTCAACGCAAAATAAACAATTTTTTTATATTTTTATTTATTTAATTTAATTTAAAAATCAATTAAAAATACTTAAAAATAACATTTTTAAAGATAGAAAATAGCCTTAAACTCACAAAAATATATCTAAAAATTTCATTAAAATCCTTAATAAAATCCACTCATTTACTATATTTTTCCGTTATTATTTAGGTTAGAAAATCTCGTTGTTCAATTCTTCCGATTCGTGCGCATCTCATCATCTCCATTCAATCGCACCCAATGTGAGTGAATCTTTACAAATTCCCCGTTTTAATCACGTTTTGGGGTGTATCATGTGTCTTGTTATATATATTATAATTAAACCATTGTGCATACATCATATCATGAACATGTGTATTCAGTTTGTTTCAACTGTTGTGTAGTTATTGTTGGATGCAATTTATTATTTTCAGTACATGCAATTTCATAGGCCGCCGCTCCCCATTACATTATGAGCGTTGAGCATGTTCCCCATTTTATTATGAGGTTGAACCTGGCGTGCCCACATACGATCGGCTCCGATTGATTGAGCCTTGATCGCACAGACATTTTTCATTTTCAGTACATGCAATACGATCGGCTCCGTTTGATTGAGCCTTGATCGCACAGTTTCATTTATGTTATTTATCGTATGAGGTTGGTATGTTCATGTATGCTGTCATATGTTACTGTATGTTATAGTTGTGATTGCTATTTGCCACTGCTTGATTATTTACATTTGCTCATTTATGATTATGCACAACTTTTCATTGATAAACTAACAAGTAATTCATTAATAAATGTTTATCTAATAAGGTTCACTCGCCAACTTATGTTGACCCAAAAACCCCCATTTTTACACATGATACAGGTGAACCAGCAGCAGCTAGGAACACATAGGATTGGACTAGAAGAATAAAATGATTTAGAGTTGGGATTGTTATGTTTGGTTTATTTTCTTTGTATTGTATGAACATGTTTGGATATTTGGAAATGTAAATTTGACTTTATTAAATATGAAACATATTAGTAAATGTCATGAGCTTTGGTGATAACCCAATTATGCCCCGACTCTTATTCCGCTGCGGGTCGGGGTGTGACAGGCAGATTGAAGGAGTCAAAGAGTCCATCATAGTCAAACGTCCAAGGAACACCCGAAGCTCTTACTGATTGAATGTATCTTTGAACCTTAACTTCACCCCATTCCTCAATCGTTTTCATTGATAAATTCCACACTCTGAAATTTGGAGTCGCATATCCAAGAAAGAAACCTTCGATAGCCTTTGGACCAATTTACCATGTGGATCAATCATAATGCATGGAGCTCCAAAAGGTTCTAAGAAAGACACATCCGGTTTCCTTTTATGTAACAATTCAAAACAAGTTTTCCCATTCCGTTTCACCGTAAGAACTCTATTCATTGTATAGCAGTAGCCACAGCCTCCCCCCAAAACTGAACAGGAAGTTCTGACTCTACTAACATAGTTCTTGCAGTTTCGATAAGAGTTCTATTTTTCCTCTCAGCGACACCATTTTGTTGTGGAGTGTAACGGGAACAATATTCATGTAAAATGCCCTTAGAAGAACAGAACTCATCTATAACATGATTCTTGAATTCGGTGCCGTTGTCGCTTCGGATTCTCCTTATCTTCAAATTGTATAAATTTTCAAGTAGCGTGAGGAGATTCTTAAGGATTTCAGGAACTTCACTCTTGTGTGCCATCATATTCACCCATGAAAATCTTGAATAGTCATCAGTAACAACTGCACAACATGCATCGCCAAAGGTAGTCTTGTGTTTCATAGGTCCAAAAAGGTTCGTATGAAGACGTTCCAGAGGCATATTCACAATGTTTATTTTAGTCACAGGATGAGACTTTCGAGCTTGCTTTCCCTTTTGGCACGAAACACAGACGTCTTGTAGATGAAAATTCTTTACTGGTACACCATTCACAAGATTATTTTTCTCCAAATAGTTCATTTTCCTCAAGTGAATGTGTCCCATTCGTCTATGCCAAGAAATTGATTCCTTTTCAGTGGCTTCGAGATAAAACATGTAACTTGTGCAGACGTAGTAATCGCTTGGCTCATGTCAAGAATATACAAGTCATTTATTCTTGGAGCCGACAAGAGAATCCATTCTTTGGGAATCTTGAAACTAGGCTTCAGCACATAACAGCAGGTATCATCAAAATGAACCATGAACTTCTTGTTGCAAATTGGAGAAACACTCAGAAGATTGTGATCAATTTGACGAACATAATTGATCTTGTCAAAGCTAACAACACCATTGGAAACCATTCCTTCTCCAGTGATGTATCCGCCCTTATCTCCAGCAAAAGCAACATAACCTCCCCTAATGCTTTTCACATCATAAAGGAGCCTTAAGTCATCTGTCATGTGTCGTGATGCTCCACTGTCAATAATCCAATGACTATTCACAGTTCCTCCTGGAACACCCTGCACATTGCATTACCCGATTAGTTTGATATGGGGACCCAAGCCTTAGTGGTCTTGGGTCGACCCTTATCATCAAGAAATGTGATCTCTATTTCTTAATGATTTTGAAACTTTGTGCTTCCCCTTGAAACATTACCGGTTTTAGGTTTCCAAGATTGTTGATGTTTACCAGATTGACTATTATCTACAGATTTAGACATTTCTGGTTTTAACGATCTTGATGAACTTGGTTTCTTTTCTAAAACATCCGGTTATATTGCCTTGTCAATTATTTTAACTTGTTTACGTCGTTGTTTTTCTTCTTGTTCCTTAACAACACGTTTGTCTTGTATAGGTGACACAGATTGACGTTGGCAATTTGTTTCAGAAGGGGCTTTTTCAATAAACTTGGGTTTTGCTGGGTAGGTACAATTTTTGATTATGTGGCTAAACTCCCCACACTTAATACATGTTCTCCTTTCAACAAATTTAGGAGATCATGTTTGTTGACTTGATGTTGAACTTGTAGGCCTTGAGGTACTTGGTCCGTCTTCACACCCATTTGTCTGTTGAGTGTAATTGTTTTGACTATTGTGTTTTAAAATCTTGACTTGATTTACAAAATCAATATTTGACATTTTTTCAAAAGTCTCGATTTTATCAGTACTAGTTGAGCCCACAAAGTTAACATTCTTCCCCTTTTTCTTGTTGCGAGCGCCTTTATCTTCTACCTTTTGGTTGTGATACTTTAGGTTTGTCAGCTCTCTTTTCTTGTTGTCTACCTTTGGAAGCGATTAATGGTTGTGGTTTGATTGGATTCTTCTTTCCCAAAAATTTGGTTGTCGAATTTTCAAAAACTTGATCAATTGAAGTTGGATACATTTTTGATCGAAAAGTTCTTGTTTGAATAAATTTTCTCATCACCAATCAACGTATACAACACATTATCATTTTCAAATGTAAACGCAGTTGTCTTGATAGATTTGATAGGATCATTCCCTTGATATGCAACAGATAGCTCATCGGGAGTAGCAGAAATTTCTACCCCTTTCTTTTTATCAAGAGGTTGATCTTGTCTGACTCATCATCTGATGAATCATCTTCCTCTAACATAGATGGATTTAGATCATCAACTGATGATGAGTTCTCTGGTTTTCTTGATTCATCTGAGGAATTGTCCAGTTTAAACCCTAATCCTGCTGCAAACTCTTCAGGATTAAGAGGTACAGATGGTTCAAAACGTGGCATTTCCTCTTCATCAGGCAATTTGGTATAATTGTGTTTCAATGGGGGTGGACACGATTTATACCCAATGCATTTGACATCTCCCTTAAGTTTTTTAACGTCAATGATGTGATCAAGCACATATTGGGAGTTAGAATAACTCTCCAATTTTAGCTTGATTGCATCATGTTCGCATTTGGCAATGGCTAACTCCTTTTTTGTTTCTTCAAGGATATTAATGTAGTTATTAATACCTGTTTGCTTGTTCAAAACTGTTTTTGTTAACTCAGATACACTTTTCTTAAGAGTTTCAATTACAGATTTGAATTCTTTTTCATTACGAGTTAAAGCCAGATTAGCCTCTTTTGCATTTTGCAGTTCAACTACTAGGCTTTGATTGTGACTGTTAATTGTTTCAAATTTTGTTTCTAAGTCAGCACAATTATTGCATATTCTAGGAGAGTCGGATTTTACCTGACTTGTTGAACCTGCAACATTAGTCATGAAAGCAGTATGATGAGGAAAGGATGCATTGTTGGCAAAGAGTTTATCAATTTCCTTTGATGCAACTTCTGCTTTTTTTATTACTCCAGACTTTTGGCTTTTCAACTTCTCTGCTACTTTCAGCAACTCATTGACCTTAGTATCAATCCTTTCCCTGACGTTTGAATCATATGCATAACCACCTATACTCGAGCTTTCCTTGTCAGAACTCCCATTATACCCAGAACTATCATCATAATCAGAAGAATCAATACTGTGAACATGTTTGATCTGATTGATTATCTTGGCATAACATGCAGTTCCTCCTTGATTTTCGCTTCCTAACTGAACTGGCCAATCACATCCTTCATCTGCTTGAACAACTAATGCTCTGTTTGTGTTGTTTAAAGGCCCAAACTGGTTGGAGTTGTTTGGGTTGTTAACAGCTACTATACTTCGCTCATGGTTAACTTGAGTTGTGTTGGATGGTCATGATTGATTTCTGAAATGGTTGTGATTTCCTTGCTTACTGGGTCGAGTACATTCACGCTTGAAGTGACCTTTTTCACCACAGTTAAAGCAAGTAACAGCATCTTTATCAAAACCATACTTTGTGTCTTTCTTGCTTTCTAAACTTGTTCTTCCAGTTCTGCTCATGTAGTCCTTTGCTCTTCTAATTGCACTAGCAAATGCCCATTTAATATCCATCAACTCCATCTCATCTCTGTCTATTTGTTAATAGTCTTCATTAGTCAAATTGATGTTTCCTATTTGACCATCGACTAATCCACAGTATGCACTGACCATGGTGTTCAGAAGTTCCATGTGTTCCCTAGCAACTTCTACACTGACCTTGGAAAGATGTGACGTATCCAGTCTGACGGTCTTAGGATTTGCAGGTTGAAAGTTGTTACCATAGAAAGCTTGTTGAGAAGCTTGTTGTGGAACTTGGGGTGTAACAACTTGTGGTTGTGGTAGAAAGGCTTTAGGATCAAATACTTGACCATAGGTTTGAGTACTTGAACCAGCAGATTGATCTGTTTGAACTGGTTGTGGTAGAAAGGGATTAACGTTTGACACAAATGTTGTTTGAAGTTTTGGTTGCTGAGGTGTACTAACGCCTGTGTTAATACCTCCAAAATACATTTCAGGATTTGTGGAACAGGAACTCTTTTTGATTTCGAAAATTTCTTCTTCATTTTTGTTCTCCAGCATCTGAACAAATTCATAAATACTGATCACATCCAAAACCCTTGTGTGCTTTAGCAAGTCAATGAATTGACTCCATTTTGGTGGTAGAGCATCAGCAAACCGCATTACATTCTCTTGTGGAAATGCAATCACTTTGTATGAATACATTTCACTAAGCAGATGATAGAAACGGGTTGTCATATCGCTTAGTGTTTCACTTTCCATGAACAGAAAACCTTCAAACTCCTTCTTTAGCAGATCATGTCGTATTTTTCTTGTTACAGCATTTCCTTCCCCTTTTGCTTCTAAAGTATTTGTTGATACACTTTTGTGTCTGTCGCTTGTTCTTTGTCGCATCTGTAATTGTACAGTCTTTGTTTACAGTGTCTGTATAGTTTGGTCGTGTCGACCAAATCAATATATCCTCCTATCTTGGTTTAGTACAACGTTTAGTTTGTCTGTGTTAAACAGATGCATGTGTCCATACTATTGAATCTTTTGTACGTCTTGTCTGTGGAACATTCTCCAAGGAAAACACTTTGTGCGAGTGGACACGCTTCGTACGAGCAAGATGTTGCTCGTACAAGCCATCTGCCATTCGTACGAACGAATCCCTCTAAACAAGTATCATACTTGTTTTGTACGAGGTAGTTGATGCTCATACGAACCAGCTTGTTCGTACAAGTATCTTTGGAGTAGTTCTTCGTGTCTTTTGCTGTTTCGTATGTCCAGCAGCATACTTCGTACAGTTGCTGAGCATGGACACTATATAAGCAGACATGCACTCCTCAGTATGGGGACACAGTTAAGACATATGTGTGAGACTTGCTAGAGAGAGAGAGACACAAGAGCATAGAGTGTATTGCATGAGAGTGTATGAACATTGTTTGTATATGTTTGTATCAGTTCTCTTCAGTTAATCAAGATATTGAATCTTTGGTTATCCTGTGTTCTTACTTTGCTTTGGTTTGCATTCATACGAGGATTTCGCACTCGTATCTGTGTTGTATGAACAAGGAAGCATGTTTATCTTGATCCTCCAAGTGGACCTACAAGTGGTATCAGAGCTTTGGCTCTCTTCCTTATTCAAAACCAAGCTTAGTGATTGTGTCTGAACTAGTTGAGAGGGTTTCTTGAAGTGTTCTTGAACTTTCAGCAGGAACTTAAGTTTTTGAAAGATAACTAACTTGAAACTTGGTTAAAACTTGTTGTATCTAGAAAATTTTCATAAAAACCTAGTTAGAACACATGGAGACATGTTAAAATCTGTTTTTTCTTAAAATTTTCATCTAAGTAGAATACACTTGCAGGAGAAACTCACCGGAGAAACTCACTGGAATAATGTTGTAGGGTTGACCAAATCTCTGACATTCTGGACTTGACTGTTAAAACTGAAAAGCTGATGGAATGTTTGTCTTTTTTAACTAAAATTATGTAGACAACAGAACACTTTCAAAAACCAGTCTGTGCAGAAAAGGAAAATTTTCACCAACCAGTTCTACAAAAAGATTCCTCTGTGAAAAACATCTATGTGAATAACCCATCCGCACGAAGAACCAGATTGTTCATACGAAAAACTAGTCATTCGCATGAAGAACCTGGTTCGCACGAAAGACTTAGTTGTTCGCACGAAGTAGTATCCTCCGTACGAAACAAGTAGTTAGTATGAAGGACATATCATTCGTACGAAACAGTGGTTCATACGAAGAACAACTCAGTCTGCTTTTTCGTGTTTCAGTTTTTCAAACTTTGTGATTTCTCAAACCTTGTGATTTCTAAAAATTGTGAATTTTTAAAAGGGGACACTATTATTTTCAAAAACCTTTTAATTTTTCATAATTAAGAAAATGAGTTCTAATCCGTGAGATTGGAGTAGTAGTTCAAGCACAAATCAGGACTCTTCGCAAAGCTCCGCAACCTCATGGGTAAAATCATTGATGCCTCAACATATAGCCATGATTATTGCAAATCAATGGGCGTGTGTCGCAAACCAGAACCAGAGTATTCAGACTCTTCTGATGAGTGAAAGTGAAACCGGGAGTAATAACCGTCCATCTAAACTGAACCATATGGACGATTATCCGTCCTGGGAAAGTCGTTTCCACACATATGTTCTCGGACATAACACAGAGTTATGGACATGTTTTACTACACCCTATAAAGAATCACTCGAAGAGGCAGGCTCAAACCCAACCTCCTTAGCCAATCTAGATGAAGGCGATAAAAAGGCTTACGATCTAGAGAAAAAGGCATTTGCTATCCTAACACAGGCACTCCATAAAGATATTTACCATCAGTTTGTGAACTGTACGACCATGAAAAATCTGTGGGATACCCTGGAAGCAAGAGGTGAGGGTAATGCTGCAACCAGAAAAATTCGGCATGATCTGCTAACAAAGGAGTTTGAAGGTTTCATGTTCATGGAAAATGAAACATTGAATGATATGACCACACGTTTTTACCATCTTCTTAGCGAAATGTACTCTTACATGGTGTTAGCATCTCCGCAAGAAATCTTGATGCGCTTTGCTGATGCATTACCGCCAAAATGGGGTCAACTTATTGACTTATTAAAGCATACAGGTGTTTTGGACTCAATCAGTATTTATGAATTTGTGCAGAAATTGGAGAACAAGAATGAAGTGGAACTTCGAAAGGCACAAAGAGTTACAGTTCCACAAAACCCTGAGATGTACTTCGGAGGTATTAATACAAGTATTAGTGCAAGTCAGCAACCAAAGCTTCAAACCGCGTTTGTGTCAAACGTGAATCCCTCTCTACCACAACCTGTTCAATCAAACCAGTCTGCAAGCTCAAGTACTCAAGCCTATGGACAAGTTTTTTATCCGAAAGCCTTTTTGCCACAACCACAAGATCTTACACCTCAAGTTCCACAGCAAGCTCCTCAACAAGCTTTCTATAGAAACAACTTTCAAGCCACAAACCCCAACACAGTCAGACTTGACACATCACATCTTTCCAAGGTCAGCGTAGAAGTTGCTCAAGAGCATATGGAACTTCACAACACCAGGTCAATGCCTATTTCGGATTAGTAGTTGGTCAAATTGGGAACATCAATTTGACAAATGAAGACTACCAGAAAATAGACAGAGATGAGATTGAGCTAATGGATATCAAGTGGGCGTTTGCAAGTGCGGTGAGAAGAGCCAAGGATTACATGAGCAGCACAGGAAGAACCAGTTTAGAGAGCAAGAAAGATACAAAATTTGGTTTTGATAAAAATGTTGTTACTTGCTTCAACTGCAGAGAAAGAGGTCACTTCAAACGTGAGTGTACAAGACCCAGCAAACAAGGAAATCACAACCCCTTCCGAAATCAATCTCAACCATCCAACACAGCTCAAGTCAACAATTATAGAAGAATAGTAGCTGTGAGCAACCCAAACAAAACCAACCAATCAGGACCTTCAAACAACACACACAGAGCTTTGGTAGTTCACTCTGATGAAGGATGCGATTGGTCAGTACAATTGGGGACTTAGAATAACGAGGAACTGCATGTTATGCCAAGATCATCAATCGAATCAAACATGTTCACAACATTGATAGTTCTGATGATGATGATGATAGTTCGGGGTATAATGGTGGTTCTGATGAAGAATGCTCAAGTTCAGGTGGTTATGGATCTGATTCAGATATCAGAGAGGGCAGTGATGCTGAGGTCAGAAAGTTGCTGAAAGAAGTCGAGAAGATGAAGAGTGAAAAGGTGGGTTTCATGAAGAAATCAGAAGTTGCATCAAAGGAAGCAGAAAAATTCTTTACAAATAGTGCAGCCTTCCCTCATCATACTGCCTTCATGGCGAATGTTTCCGGTTCGACAAGTCAGGAAAACTCCGACTCTCTTAAAGTTTGCAATGACTATGCTGAATTAAGAACAAAATTGAAACAATTAACAGTCATAATCAAAACTTAGTTGTTGAACTATCAAAATGCAAAGAGGCAAACTTGGCTTTAACTCGAAACGAAAAAGAATTCAAATCTGTAATAGAAACTCTCATGAAAAGCGTTTCTGAATTGACAAAAACAATTTTGAACAAAAAAAAGGAATTAATAACTACATTAATCTCCTAGAAGAAACAAAGAAAGAGTTAGCCATCACCAAATGCGAACACGATGCGATCAAGCTAAAATTGGACAGTTATTCTAACTCCTGATATGTGCTTGATCATATCATTGATGTTCAAAAACTAAAAGGAGATGTTAAATGCATTGGGTATAAGTCGTGTCCACCACCGATGAAACACAACTATACCAAATTGCCTGATAAAGAGGAAATGCCACGCTTTGAACCCTCCGTACCTCTTAATCCTAAAGAATTTGCAGCAGGAATAGGATTCAAGCTAAACAATTCCTTGGTTGAATTAAGAAAGTCCGAGAACTCATCATCAGTTGTTAGTCAGAACCCCTCTACAGCAGAGGAGGATGATTCATCAAATGATGAGTCAGAGAAAATTGATCAGGATCAATCTCTTGATGAAGAAAAGGGAATAGAAATGTCTGCTACTCCCAATGTAAAAATTGTCGAAAATCAAGAGAATGATCCTATGAAATCTGTCAAGACAGAAGTATCTACAAATGAAACTGAAAATGTGTTGTATACTTCGGTTGGAGACAAGAAAATCTATTCTAACAAAGACTTTCCGATCAAAAATGTAAATCCAACATCTATTGATCAAGTTTTTGAAAAGTCAACAACCAAATTTTTGAAGAAGAAAAACCCAATCAAATCACAACCATTATCTGTTTCAAAAGAAAAACAAAAGGAAAAGCGAGTTGAAAATCCTAAGGTACCACAACCTAAGGTTGAGACAAAAGGCACTCGCTACAAGAAGAAGCTTAAAAATGTTATATTTGTGAGTTCTATGGGTACTGATAAAGTCGAGACTTTTGAAGGCATGTCTAATGTAGATTTCGTAAACAAAGTCAAGATCTTAAAGCGTAATAGTGAAAACAATTACACCTAACATACAAATGTGTGTGATAAAAATGAACCAAGTACCTCAAGACCCGCAAGTTCAACATCAAGTCATGGAACACGATCTCCTAAATTTGTTGAAAGGAGAACATGTTTCAAATGTGGAGAGTTTGGCCACATTATCAAAAATTGTATAAACCCAGCAAAGCCGAGATTTGTTGAGAAAGCCCCTCCTGAACCAACTTGCCAACGTCTATCTGTTTCTCCGAAACAAGACAAACGTATTGTTAAAGAACAAGAAGAAAAACAGAGACGTAAACAAGTAAAAATAATTGAAAAAGCATTAAAACCGGATTCTTCAGAAAGGAAACCAAGTTCTTCAAATTTAATAAAACTAGAAGGTGTTAAAAATGTAAATAATAGTCATTCTGGTAAATTTCAAAACTCTTGGAAACCTAAGACCGGTGATGGTTCAAGAGGAGGTACACAATTTCCGAATCATCAAGAAATTGAAATCACAATTCTTGATGATAAGGGTCGACCCAAGACCACTAAGGCTTGGGTCCCCATCTCAAATTGATCGGGTTTTTGAAATGTGCAGGGTGTTCCAGGAGGAACTGTGAATAGTCATTGGATTGTTGACAGTGGAGCTTCAAGGCACATGACAGGGGACTTACGGCTCCTTTATGATGTGAAAAGCATTAAGGGTGGTAATGTTGCTTTTGCTGGTGATAAAGGCGGATACATCACTGGAGAAGGAATGGTCTCCAATAGTGTTGTGAGTTTTGATAAGATCAATTATGTTCGTCAAATTGATCACAATCTTCTTAGTGTTTCTCAAATCTGTGATAAGAAGTTCACGGTTCATTTTGATGATGCCGGATGCTATATGCTGAAACCTGGTTTCAAGATTCCCAAGGAATGGATCCTCCTATCGGCTCCAAGAATCAACGACCTGTATATTCTTGACATGAGCCAAGCTACTACAACGTCTGCACAAGTCACATGCTTTGTCTTAAAAGCCACCGAAAAAGAATCAATATCTTGGCACAGACGAATGGGACACATTCACTTGAGAAAAATGAACTATTTGGTGAAAAACAATCTTGTGAATGGTGTGCCAGTAAAGAATTTTATCTACAAGACGTTTGTGTATCATGCCAAAAAGGAAAGCAAGCAAGAAAATCTCATCCTGTGAAGAAGATCAACACGGTGAATATGGCTCTAGAACGACTTCATATGGACCTTCTTGGACCTATGAAACACATGACTACCTTTGGCGATTCATATTGTTTAGTAGTTACTGATGACTACTCAAAATTTTCATGGGTGAATATGTTGGCACACAAGAGTGAAGTTCCCGAAATCCTCAAGAATCTCCTAACTCTGCTTGAAAATTTATACAATTTGAAGATAAGGAGAATCAGAAGCGACAATGACACCGAATTCAAGAATCAAGTTATGGACGAGTTCTGTTCTTCTAAAGGCATTCTGCATGAGTACAGTTCTCGATACACTCCACAACAAAATGCTGTCGCTGAGAGGAAAAATAGAACTCTAATTGAAACAGCAAGAACTATGCTAGTAGAATCAGAACTTCCTGTTCAATTTTGGGGAGAAGCTGTTGCTACTTCATGTTATACAATGAATAGAGTTCTTACGGTGAAGAGGTACGGGAAACATGTTTCGAATTGTTGCATAAAAGGAAACCGGATGTTTCTTTCTTAGAACCTTTTGGAGCTCCATGCACTATGATTGATCCACATGGTAAATTTGGTGTCCGAGAAGGTTTCTTTCTTGGATATGCTACTCCTAATTTCAGAGTGTGGAATTTGTCAAAAAAGAAGATTGAAGAATGGGGTGAAGTCAAGGTTCAAAGATACACTAAATCAGTAAGAGCTTCGGGTGCTCCTTGGATGTTTGACTACGACGGACTATTTAACTCCTTTAATCTGCCAACTTTTGATGATGCTTCTGCAACGGCTCAAATGCTACTTGAAAGTGATACTGCAATTGACTCATCAATAGTTCGACCAATTATTGTTAACCCTCAAGTGTCTAGTTCGGTTAACAATCTTGTTCAAAATGAGGAATTCGAAGATGCTACTGATTATAATGTTTCGTCAGAAGATGATGAGTTCCATGATGCAAATGAAGCTACTTCTGCTCCGGTTCCTGGAATTTCAGATGTCACGTCAAATATTCAGAATCTAGGAACTACTGAAGGTCATGCGTCTACATCTTCATCAAATCCAGCAAATGAATTGGTTGTTGATCTGAATATCAACAATTTGGGTATAAATTCTCGAGTTCCTGATGTTCCTGAAACTCGAACTCATAATACCCATCCTCAGCAGATTATTATCGGAGATGTCCATAGTGGTGTGAAGACACGTAATCAGCTCAGGAATAATCAGAATGTTGGTTTGTATTCGGTTATTAGGGAATCTGGGGAACAAAGTGATTGGTCGTTTGCCTGCTATGTTTGCCAAGTTGAACCAAAATCTTGGAAGGAGGCTATGAAAGAAGTCATGGGTTGAATCAATGCAGGAAGAACTTCAGCAGTTTCAGAAGTTAGGCGTGTGGAAGTTGGTTGACAGGCCTGAAAACTATAAGAAGATTGGAACACGATGGGTTTACAAATGTAAGAAGGATGACCGAGGTGTTGTTGTGAGAAACAAAACAAGATTGGTCGTTCAGGGCTTTAATCAGGTAGAAAGCATTGATTACAATGAAGTTTATGCACCGGTAGCTCGTCTTGAGGCCATAAGAATTTTCTTGGCATATGCGTCCTACAAGAAGTTCACTGTCTACCAAATGGATGTTAAGAGTGCATTTCTTCATGGTGTGGTTGAAGAAGAGGTATATGTTGCGCAACCACCTTGTTTTGAAGATCCAATCCATCCTGACAAGGTTTGGCTTCTTAACAAGGCACTATATGGTCTTCATCAAGCTCCACGGGCTTAGTATGAAACGTTGTCTTCCTATCTTCTGAAGAATGGTTTTCGACGTGGATTGATCGATTGTACTCTCTTCATCAAGGAACAGAATAAGGACTTATTGCTGGTGCAGGTGTATGTTAATGATATTATTTTTGGGTCTACCAACGACAAAATGTGCAAAGAATTTGAGCAGGTCATGCAGGAGAAGTTCGAGATGAGCGCTATGGGAGAAATAACTTTCTTTTTAGGTTTGCAGGTTCATCAATCTAAGGAAGGGATTTTCATCCATCAAACCAAGTATGTCGGGGATATTCTCAAACGATTTCAGATGGAAGACTCAAAGCCCTTGGGAACTCCATTAGCTCAGAATCATGGGATTACTCCTGACGCAATGGGTGAACATGTGGAACCATCTCTTTATCGTGCTATGATCGGATCTCTCATGTATCTTACTGCTTCAAGACCCGATATAATGTACCTAACATGTCTTCTAGCTCGCTACCATCCAGTCTGAAGGTTTCTCATTTGATGGCTGTCAAAAGGATCTTTCGTTATTTGAAGGGTCGCTTAGACACTGGTCTATGGTACCCTAAGGATGATAACTTTAATTTGACAGCATTCAGTGATTCTGATCATGGCGGCTGCAAGATCGATGCAAAATCAACTTTAGCGGGATGTCAGTTCTTGGGAAATCGCCTAGTCACATGGCAGTGCAAGAAGCAAACTTGTGTAGCTATGTCAACCTGTGAGGCTGAGTATATTTCGGCTTCTAGTTGCTGCGCTCAGGTTCTATGGATTCAACAGCAAATGCGCGACTACGATTTTGAATTTCTCACTACTCCTATTTTTGTTCATAATGAAGCTGCTTTACAGATCACTCGTAATCCTGTACAGCACTCAAAAACCAACACATTGAGATTAAGTATCATTTCATACGTGATTGTTATGAAAAGAAACTTATCAATGTTGTTAAAATCCACACTGATCACCAACGTGCCGACCTGTTTACAAAAGCTTTTGATAAATCTCGTTTTGATTATATACTTTTGGTCAATGCATCAAGGTGAAACCCGAGTAATTCATCCTTGGTTAATCATTTTTCATAAATATTTTCTTCAAAATCTAAAATTACAAAAAGATTTTCTATTTTCTCTTAGTTTTATATTTTAGGGGGAGAATATTCCAAGAAAATACAAAAACATGAGAAAAATGCAAAAATACAAAAATATACTCTCTTCAACAAGGAACAGAATAAGGACTTATTGCTGGTGCAGGTGTATGTTAATGATATTATTTTTGGGTCGACCAACGACAAAATGTGCAAAGAATTTGAGCAGGTCATGCAGGAGAAGTTCGAGATGAGCGCTATGGGAGAAATAACTTTCTTTTTAGGTTTGCAGGTTCATCAATCTAAGGAAGGGATTTTCATCCATCAAACAAGTATGTCGGGGATATTCTCAAACGATTTCAGATGGAAGACTCAAAGCCCTTGGGAACTCCATTAGCTCATAATCATGGGATTACTCCTGACGCAATGGTGTGAACATGTGGAACCATCTCTTTATCGTGCTATGATCGGATCTCTCATGTATCTTACTGCTTCAAGACCCGATATAATGTACCTAACATGTCTTCTAGCTCGCTACCAGTCCAGTCTGAAGGTTTCTCATTTGATGGTTGTCAAAAGGATCTTTCGTTATTTGAAGGGTCGCTCAGACACTGGTCTATGGTACCCTAAGGATGATAACTTTAATTTGACAGCATTCAGTGATTCTGATCATGGCGGCTGCAAGATCGATGCAAAATCAACATTAGCGGGATGTCAGTTCTTGGGAAATCGCCTAAACACATGGCAGTGCAAGAAGCAAACTTGTGTAGCTATGTCAACCTGTGAGGCTGAGTATATTTCGGCTTAGTATATTTCGGCTTCTAGTTGCTGCGCTCAGGTTTTATGGATTCAACAGCAAATGCGCGACTACGATTTTGAATTTCTCACTACTCCTATTTTTGTTCATAATGAAGCTGCTTTACAGATCACTCGTAATCCTGTACAACACTCAAAAACCAAACACATTGAGATTAAGTATCATTTCATACGTGATTGTTATGAAAAGAAAACTTATCAATGTTGTTAAAATCCACACTGATCACCAACGTGCCGACCTGTTTACAAAAGCTTTTGATAAATCTCGTTTTGATTACTACTTTTGGTCAATGCATCAAGGTGAAACCCTAGTAATTCATCCTTGGTTATATTTTTTCATAAATATTTTCTTCAAAATCTAAAATTACAAAAAGATTTTCTATTTTCTCTTAGTTTTATATTTTAGGGGGAGAATATTCCAAGAAAATACAAAAACATGAGAAAATGCAAAAATACAAAAATATACTCTCTTCAACAAGGAACAGAATAAGGACTTATTGCTGGTGCAGGTGTATGTTAATGATATTATTTTTGGGTCGACCAACGACAAAATGTGCAAAGAATTTGAGCAGGTCATGCAGGAGAAGTTCGAGATGAGCGCTATGGGAGAAATAACTTTCTTTTTAGGTTTGCAGGTTCATCAATCTAAGGAAGGGATTTTCATCCATCAAACCAAGTATGTCGGGGATATTCTCAAACGATTTCAGATGGAAGACTCAAAGCCTTGGGAACTCCATTAGCTCATAATCATGGGATTACTCCTGACGCAATGGGTGAACATGTGGAACCATCTCTTTATCGTGCTATGATCGGATCTCTCATGTATCTTACTGCTTCAAGACCCGATATAATGTACCTAACATGTCTTCTAGCTCGCTACCAGTCCAGTCTGAAGGTTTCTCATTTGATGGTTGTCAAAGGATCTTTCGTTATTTGAAGGGTCGCTCAGACACTGGTCTATGGTACCCTAAGGATGATAACTTTAATTTGACAGCATTCAGTGATTCTGATCATGGCGGCTGCAAGATCGATGCAAAATCAACATTAGCGGGATGTCAGTTCTTGGGAAATCGCCTAAACACATGGCAGTGCAAGAAGCAAACTTGTGTAGCTATGTCAACCTGTGAGGCTGAGTATATTTCGGCTTCTAGTTGCTGCGCTCAGGTTTTATGGATTCAACAGCAAATGCGCGACTACGATTTTGAATTTCTCACTACTCCTATTTTTGTTCATAATGAAGCTGCTTTACAGATCACTCGTAATCCTGTACAACACTCAAAAACCAAACACATTGAGATTAAGTATCATTTCATACGTGATTGTTATGAAAAGAAACTTATCAATGTTGTTAAAATCCACACTGATCACCAACGTGCCGACCTGTTTACAAAAGCTTTTGATAAATCTCGTTTTGATTATCTACTTTTGGTCAATGCATCAAGGTGAAACCCGAGTAATTCATCTTGGTTAATCATTTTTCATAAATATTTTCTTCAAAATCTAAAATTACAAAAAGATTTTCTATTTTTCTTAGTTTTATATTTTAGGGGGAGAATATTCCAAGAAAATACAAAAACAGAAAATGCAAAAATACAAAAATATACTCTCTTCAACAAGGAACAGAATAAGGACTTATTGCTGGTGCAGGTGTATGTTAATGATATTATTTTTGGGTCGACCAACGACAAAATGTGCAAAGAATTTGAGCAGGTCATGCAGAGAAGTTCGAGATGAGCGCTATGGGAGAAATAACTTTCTTTTTAGGTTTGCAGGTTCATCAATCTAAGGAAGGGATTTTCATCCATCAAACCAAGTATGTCGGGATATTCTCAAACGATTTCAGATGGAAGACTCAAAGCCCTTGGAACTCCATTAGCTCATAATCATGGATTACTCCTGACGCAATGGGTGAACATGTGGAACCATCTCTTTATCGTGCTATGATCGGATCTCTCATGTATCTTACTGCTTCAAGACCCGATATAATGTACCTAACATGTCTTCTAGCTCGCTACCATCCAGTCTGAAGGTTTCTCATTTGATGGTTGTCAAAAGGATCTTTCGTTATTGAAGGGTCGCTCAGACACTGTCTATGGTACCCTAAGGATGATAACTTTAATTTGACACATTCAGTGATTCTGATCATGGCGGCTGCAAGATCGATGCAAAATCAACATTAGCGGGATGTCAGTTCTTGGGAAATCGCCTAAACACATGGCAGTGCAAGAAGCAAACTTGTGTAGCTATGTCAACTGTGAGGCTGAGAAATTTCGCTAGTATATTTCGGCTTCTAGTTGCTGCGCTCAGGTTTTATGGATTCAACAGCAAATGCGCGACTACGATTTTGAATTTCTCACTACTCCTATTTTTGTTCATAATGAAGCTGCTTTACAGATCACTCGTAATCCTGTACAACACTCAAAAACCAAACACATTGAGATTAAGTATCATTTCATACGTGATTGTTATGAAAAGAAACTTATCAATGTTGTTAAAATCCACACTGATCACCAACGTGCCGACCTGTTTACAAAAGCTTTTGATAAATCTCGTTTTGATTATCTACTTTTGGTCAATGCATCAAGGTGAAACCCGAGTAATTCATCCTTGGTTAATCATTTTTCATAAATATTTTCTTCAAAATCTAAAATTACAAAAAGATTTTCTATTTTCTCTTAGTTTTATATTTTAGGGGGAGAATATTCCAAGAAAATACAAAAACATGAGAAAATGCAAAAATACAAAAATATACTCTCTTCAACAAGGAACAGAATAAGGACTTATTGCTGGTGCAGGTGTATGTTAATGATATTATTTTTGGGTCGACCAACGACAAAATGTGCAAAGAATTTGAGCAGGTCATGCAGGAGAAGTTCGAGATGAGCGCTATGGGAGAAATAACTTTCTTTTTAGGTTTGCAGGTTCATCAATCTAAGGAAGGGATTTTCATCCATCAAACCAAGTATGTCGGGGATATTCTCAAACGATTTCAGATGGAAGACTCAAAGCCCTTGGGAACTCCATTAGCTCATAATCATGGGATTACTCCTGACGCAATGGTGAACATGTGGAACCTCTCTTATCGTGCATGATCGATCTCTCATGTATCTTACTGCTTCAAGACCGATATAATGTACCTAACTGTCTTCTAGCTCGCTACCAGTCCATCTGAGTTCTATTTAGTTGTCAAAGGATCTTCGTATTTAAGGTCCTCAGACACTGCTATGTACCTAAGGATGAAACTTAATTTGACAGCATTCAGTGATTCTGATCATGGCGGCTGCAAGATCGATGCAAATCAATTAGCGGATGTCAGTTCTTGGGAAATCGCCTAAACACATGGCATGCAAGAAGCAACTGTGTAGCTATGTCAACCTGTGAGGCTGAGTATTATTTCGCTTCTAGTTGCTGGCTCAGGTTTTATGGATTCAACAGCAAATGGGACTAATGATTTTGAATTTCTCACTACTCCTATTTTTGTTCATATGAAGCTGCTTTACAGATCATCGTAATCCTGTACAACACTCAAAAACCAAACACATTGAGATTAAGTATCATTTCAACGTGATTGTTATGAAAGAACTTATCAATTTGTTAATCCACACTGATCACCAACGTGCCGACCTGTTTACAAAAGCTTTTGATAAATCTCGTTTGATTATCTACTTTTGTCAATGCATCAAGGTGAAACCGAGTAATTCATCCTTGGTTAATCATTTTTCATAAATATTTTCTTCAAAATCTAAAATTACAAAAGATTTCTATTTTCTCTTAGTTTTATTTTTAGGGGAGAATATTCCAAGAAAATACAAAACATGGAAATGCAAAAATACAAAAATATACTCTCTTCAACAAGGAACAGAATAAGGACTTATTGCTGGTGCAGTGTATGTTAATGAATTATTTTTGTCGACCAACGACAAAATGTGCAAAGAATTTGAGCAGGTCATGCAGGAGAAGTTCGAGATGAGCGCTATGGAGAAAATAACTTCTTTTTAGTTTGCAGGTTCATCAATCTAAGGAAGGGATTTTCATCCATCAAACCAAGTATGTCGGGGATATATCAAACGATTTCAGATGGAAGACTCAAAGCCTGGGAACTCCATTAGCTCATAATCATGGGATTACTCCTGACGCAATGGGTTGAACATGTGGAACCATTCTTTATCGTGCTAATGATCGGATCTCTCATGTATCTTACTGCTTCAAGACCCGATATGAATGACCTAACATGTCTTCTAGCTCGCTACCAGTCCAGTCTGAAGGTTTCTCATTTGATGGTTGTCAAAAGGATCTTTCGTTATTTGAAGGGTCGCTCAGACACTGTCTATGGTACCTAAGGATGATAACTTTAATTTGACAGCATTCAGTGATTCTGATCATGGCGGCTGCAAGATCGATGCAAAATCAACATTAGCGGGATGTCAGTTCTCTGGGAAATCGCCTAAACACATGCACAGTGCAAGAAGCAAACTTGTGTAGCTATGTCAACCTGTGAGGCTGAGTAATATTTCGGCTTCTAGTTGCTGGTGCTCAGGTTTTATGGATTAACAGCAAATGCGCGACTACGATTTTGAATTTCTCACTACTCCTATTTTGTTCATAATGAAGCTGCTTTACAGATCACTCGTAATCCTGTACAACACTCAAAAACCAAACACATTGAGATTAAGTATCATTTCATACGTGATTGTTATGAAAAGAAACTTATCAATGTTGTTAAAATCCACACTGATCACCAACGTGCCGACCTGTTTACAAAAGCTTTTGATAAATCTCGTTTTGATTATCTACTTTTGGTCAATGCATCAAGGTGAAACCCGAGTAATTCATCCTTGGTTAATCATTTTTCATAAATATTTTCTTCAAAATCTAAAATTACAAAAAGATTTTCTATTTTCTCTTAGTTTTATATTTTAGGGGGAGAATATTCCAAGAAAATACAAAAACATGAGAAAATGCAAAAATACAAAAATATACTCTCTTCAACAAGGAATAGAATAAGGACTTATTGCTGGTGCAGGTGTATGTTAATGATATTATTTTTGGGTCGACCAACGACAAAATGTGCAAAGAATTTGAGCAGGTCATGCAGGAGAAGTTCGAGATGAGCGCTATGGGAGAAATAACTTTCTTTTTAGGTTTGCAGGTTCATCAATCTAAGGAAGGGATTTTCATCCATCAAACCAAGTATGTCGGGGATATTCTCAAACGATTTCAGATGGAAGACTCAAAGCCCTTGGGAACTCCATTAGCTCATAATCATGGGATTACTCCTGACGCAATGGGTGAACATGTGGAACCATCTCTTTATCATGCTATGATCGGATCTCTCATGTATCTTACTGCTTCAAGACCCGATATAATGTACCTAACATGTCTTCTAGCTCGCTACCAGTCCAGTCTGAAGGTTTCTCATTTGATGGTTGTCAAAAGGATCTTTCGTTATTTGAAGGGTCGCTCAGACACTGGTCTATGGTACCCTAAGGATGATAACTTTAATTTGACAGCATTCAGTGATTCTGATCATGGCGGCTGCAAGATCGATGCAAAATCAACATTAGCGGGATGTCAGTTCTTGGGAAATCGCCTAAACACATGGCAGTGCAAGAAGCAAACTTGTGTAGCTATGTCAACCTGTGAGGCTGAGTATATTTCGGCTTAGTATATTTCGGCTTCTAGTTGCTGCGCTCAGGTTTTATGGATTCAACAGCAAATGCGCGACTACGATTTTGAATTTCTCACTACTCCTATTTTTGTTCATAATGAAGCTGCTTTACAGATCACTCGTAATCCTGTACAACACTCAAAAACCAAACACATTGAGATTAAGTATCATTTCATACGTGATTGTTATGAAAAGAAACTTATCAATGTTGTTAAAATCCACACTGATCACCAACGTGCCGACCTGTTTACAAAAGCTTTTGATAAATCTCGTTTTGATTATCTACTTTTGGTCAATGCATCAAGGTGAAACCCTAGAGTAATTCATCCTTGGTTAATCATTTTTCATAAATATTTTCTTCAAAATCTAAAATTACAAAAAGATTTTCTATTTTCTCTTAGTTTTATATTTTAGGGGAGAATATTCCAAGAAAATACAAAAACATGAGAAAATGCAAAAATACAAAAATATACTCTCTTCAACAAGGAACAGAATAAGGACTTATTGCTGGTGCAGGTGTATGTTAATGATATTATTTTTGGGTCGACCAACGACAAAATGTGCAAAGAATTTGAGCAGGTCATGCAGGAGAAGTTCGAGATGAGCGCTATGGGAGAAATAACTTTCTTTTTAGGTTTGCAGGTTCATCAATCTAAGGAAGGGATTTTCATCCATCAAACCAAGTATGTCGGGGATATTCTCAAACGATTTCAGATGGAAGACTCAAAGCCCTTGGGAACTCCATTAGCTCATAATCATGGGATTACTCCTGACGCAATGGGTGAACATGTGGAACCATCTCTTTATCGTGCTATGATCGGATCTCTCATGTATCTTACTGCTTCAAGACCCGATATAATGTACCTAACATGTCTTCTAGCTCGCTACCAGTCCAGTCTGAAGGTTTCTCATTTGATGGTTGTCAAAAGGATCTTTCGTTATTTGAAGGGTCGCTCAGACACTGGTCTATGGTACCCTAAGGATGATAACTTTAATTTGACAGCATTCAGTGATTCTGATCATGGCGGCTGCAAGATCGATGCAAAATCAACATTAGCGGGATGTCAGTTCTTGGGAAATCGCCTAAACACATGGCAGTGCAAGAAGCAAACTTGTGTAGCTATGTCAACCTGTGAGGGATTTTGCAGTATATTTCGGCTTCTAGTTGCTGCGCTCAGGTTTTATGGATTCAACAGCAAATGCGCGACTACGATTTTGATTTCTCACTACTCCTATTTTTGTTCATAATGAAGCTGCTTTACAGATCACTCGTAATCCTGTACAACACTCAAAAACCAAACACATTGAGAATTAAGTATCATTTCATACGTGATTGTTATGAAAAGAAACTTATCAATGTTGTTAAAATCCACACTGATCACCAACGTGCCGACCTGTTTACAAAAGCTTTTGATAAATCTCGTTTTGATTATCTACTTTTGGTCAATGCATCAAGGTGAAACCCAGTAATTCATCCTTGGTTAATCATTTTTCATAAATATTTTCTTCAAAATCTAAAATTACAAAAAGATTTTCTATTTTCTCTTAGTTTTATATTTTAGGGGAGAATATTCCAAGAAAATACAAAAACATGAGAAAATGCAAAAATACAAAAATATACTCTCTTCAACAAGGAACAGAATAAGGACTTATTGCTGGTGCAGGTGTATGTTAATGATATTATTTTTGGGTCGACCAACGACAAAATGTGCAAAGAATTTGAGCAGGTCATGCAGGAGAAGTTCGAGATGAGCGCTATGGGAGAAATAACTTTCTTTTAGGTTTGCAGGTTCATCAATCTAAGGAAGGGATTTTCATCCATCAAACCAAGTATGTCGGGGATATTCTCAAACGATTTCAGATGGAAGACTCAAAGCCCTTGGGAACTCCATTAGCTCATAATCATGGGATTACTCCTGACGCAATGGTGAACATGTGGAACCATCTCTTTATCGTGCTATGATCGGAATCTCTCATGTATCTTACTGCTTCAAGACCCGATATAATGTACCTAACATGTCTTCTAGCTCGCTACCAGTCCAGTCTGAAGGTTTCTCATTTGATGGTTGTCAAAAGGATCTTTCGTTATTTGAAGGGTCGCTCAGACACTGGTCTATGGTACCCTAAGGATGATAACTTTAATTTGACAGCATTCAGTGATTCTGATCATGGCGGCTGCAAGATCGATGCAAAATCAACATTAGCGGGATGTCAGTTCTTGGGAAATCGCCTAAACACATGGCAGTGCAAGAAGCAAACTTGTGTAGCTATGTCAACCTGTGAGGCTGAGTATATTTCGGCTTCTAGTTGCTGCGCTCAGGTTTTATGGATTCAACAGCAAATGCGCGACTACGATTTTGAATTTCTCACTACTCCTATTTTTGTTCATAATGAAGCTGCTTTACAGATCACTCGTAATCCTGTACAACACTCAAAAACCAAACACATTGAGATTAAGTATCATTTCATACGTGATTGTTATGAAAAGAAACTTATCAATGTTGTTAAAATCCACACTGATCACCAACGTGCCGACCTGTTTACAAAAGCTTTTGATAAATCTCGTTTTGATTATCTACTTTTGGTCAATGCATCAAGGTGAAACCCGAGTAATTCATCCTTGGTTAATCATTTTTCATAAATATTTTCTTCAAAATCTAAAATTACAAAAAGATTTTCTATTTTCTCTTAGTTTTATATTTTAGGGGGAGAATATTCCAAGAAAATACAAAAACATGAGAAAATGCAAAAATACAAAAATATACTCTCTTCAACAAGGAACAGAATAAGGACTTATTGCTGGTGCAGGTGTATTTATTATTATTTTTGGCCAACGACAAAATTGAAAGAATTTGAGCAGTCTGCAGAGAAGTCGAGTGGTATAGAAATAACTTTCTTTAGGTTCAGGTCATCAATCTAGAAGGATTTTCATCATCAACCAGTATGTCGGGGTATTCTCAACGTCAGATGAAGACAAGCCCTGGGATCCATTAGTCATAATCGGGTACTCCTGACGCAATGGTGACATGTGACCATCTTATCGTGCTATGATCGGTCTTGTACTTAGTTCAAGACCGATATATGTACTAACTGTTTCTATCTACCTCGTCTGAATTTCTTGATGTTGTAAAAGGATCTTCGTTTAGGGCGCCAACATGTCTATGGTACCAGATGATATTATTGACAGCATTCAGTATTTGATCAGGCGGCTGCAGACGTGCAAAATCAAATTGGGATTCTTCTTGGAAATCCTAACCTGGCAGTGCAGAGCAAACTTGTGTAGCTATGTCACCTTGGTGAGTATATTTCGTTCTATGTGCTGCGTCAGGTTTTATGGATTCAAGCAAATGCGCGACTACGATTTTGAATTTCTCACTACTCTATTTTTGTTCATAATGAAGTCTTTCAGATCACTGTAATCTGTACAACCCAAAACCAAACCATTGAGATTAAGTATCATTTCATACGGATGTATGAAAAGAAACTTATCATGTTGTTAAAATCCACACTGATCACCAACGTGCCGACTGTTTACAAAGCTTTGATAAATCTCGTTTGATTATCTACTTTTGGTATGCATCAAGGTGAACCCGAGTAATTCACCTTGGTTAATCTTTTTCATAAATATTTCTTCAAAATTAAAATTACAAAAAGATTTTCTATTTTCTCTAGTTTTATATTTTAGGGGAGAATTTCAGAAAATACAAAAACATGAGAAAATGCAAAAATACAAAAATTACCTCTTCAACAAGGAACAAATAAGGATTATTGCTGGTGCAGGTGTATGTTAATGATATTATTTTTGGGTCGACCAACGACAAAATGTGCAAAGATTTGACAGGTCATGCGGAGAAGTTCGAGATGAGCGCTATGGAGAAATAACTTTCTTTTTAGGTTTGCAGGTTCATCAATTAAGGAAGGGATTTTCATCCATCAAACCAGTATGTCGGGTTTTTCCAACGATTTCAATGGAAGACTCAAAGCCCTTGGGAACTCCATTAGCTCATAATCATGGGATTACTCTGACCAATGGGTGAACATGTGGAACCTCTCTTTATCGTGCTATGATCGGACCTCATGTATCTAAATGCTTCAAGACCCGATATAATGTACCTAACATGTCTTCTAGCTCGCTACAGTCCAGTCTGAAGGTTTTCATTTGAGGTTGTCAAAAGGATCTTTCGTTATTTGAAGGGTCGCTCAGACACTGGTCTATGGTACCTAAGGATGATAACTTTAATTTGACAGCATTCAGTGATTCTGATCATGGCGGCTGCAAGATCGATGCAAAATCAACTTAGCGGGATGTCAGTTCTTGGGAAATCGCCTAAACACATGGCAGTGCAAGAAGCAAACTTGTGTAGCTATGTCAACCTGTGAGGCTGAGTATATTTCGGCTTCTAGTTGCTGCGCTCAGGTTTTATGGATTCAACAGCAAATGCGCGACTACGATTTTGAATTTCTCACTACTCCTATTTTTGTTCATAATGAAGCTGCTTTACAGATCACTCGTAATCCTGTACAACACTCAAAAACCAAACACATTGAGATTAAGTATCATTTCATACGTGATTGTTATGAAAAGAAACTTATCAATGTTGTTAAAATCCACACTGATCACCAACGTGCCGACCTGTTTACAAAAGCTTTTGATAAATCTCGTTTTGATTATCTACTTTTGGTCAATGCATCAAGGTGAAACCCGAGTAATTCATCCTTGGTTAATCATTTTTCATAAATATTTTCTTCAAAATCTAAAATTACAAAAAGATTTTCTATTTTCTCTTAGTTTTATATTTTAGGGGGAGAATATTCCAAGAAAATACAAAAACATGAGAAAATGCAAAAATACAAAAATATGTCTTTTATTTAGTTTAAGTTTTGATTACCTTCTTTATTTAAGGGAGAGAAAAATTTAGAAAAATACAAAAACAATAGAAAACCCAAAAATAAAAAATGATTTTCTTGGATAGATAAGTGAAGATGATGAAATACACCAGTGATTTGTCATAAACAGTCAAAAACACCAAATGAAAATTGATAAGTAGCTTTACTAATGATGTATCGGTAGGCTCACAATCAGATTAAAATGTGCAGGTTGATATAAACTTAATAGACTGCAAGCCAGGTGGGAACCATTCATTGGCATATGGTCTTGGTACCGAAATTTCGTTTGATAGTATGTCGAGGATCTGAGATATGCGGTCTTTATGCTGACTTATCATCTGGGTATCATGGTTGAATCTTTTGCCGAAAAATAACGGTAACGCAAGTCTAGAACTTCCATGATACCATACATACGTGTAAATACTGCATACGACCTTGAATAAGTGATAAACATATCACATCCACCCAAAAATAAGTGACTTACTCCTGTGCCCTGCATGCATTTGAAATTCAAGTTCCTCACAATAAGTGATTTAATCACATAGGGCTTGTTTTCAATAAAAAATAAGTGAGTATCTCACATCATAAACGTCAAAACAGATGATAAGCAGTATACTCATCGGTAAGATTTTCTCTCGTGCATATCTTAATACGGGGAATGTGTCGTGAAGTGGTTGAACACCGGCTAGTAAGTATAATTCATACCTTAATCATATCTCCTAATCATGATTACATCTGATAAGCTGAGCTTACGTGGACAACAATACCGATAAAAATAGTAGAATGCTTATTTATTTATTTAATTTGATTTTAAACAAAACTCGTTTTTGACAAGATTAAAAGTTGGTATGATTCTCTTACCTTGAAACTCTGAAAAAGATCGTCTGGTAAATATATAGTTTATAGTTTTTTCTGAGTTTCAAGGTAAGAGAATCATACCAGCTTTTAATCTTGCCAAAAACGAGTTTTTGTTTAAAACACCAAATTAAATAAATAAGTATTCTACTACGATTATCGGTATTGTTATCCACATAAGCTCAGCTTATCAGATGTAATCATGATTAGGAGATATGATTTAAGGTATGAATTATACTTACTAGACGGTGTTCAACCACTTTATGACACATTCCCGTATCAAGACATGCACGAGAGAAAATCTTACCGGTGAGTATACTGCTTATCATCTGTTTTGACGTATATGATGTGAGATACTTATTTTTTATTGAAAACAAGCCTTATGTGATTAAATCACTTATTGATGAGGAACTTGAATTTCAAATGCATGCAGGGCACATGAGTAAGTCCATGAACAGGTTAGTACCATTGTACCGACAAAGAGACGAACTTAGCTCCCGCATAAGGCTGCGATATATTATTACTTATTGTTGGGTGAATGTGATATTTTTATCACTTATTGATGGTCGTATGCAGTATTTACATGTATGTATGGTATCATGGAAGTTCTAGACTTGCGTCCCCGTTATTTTTCGGTAAAAGATTCGACCATGATACCCAGATGATAAGCAAGCATAAAGATCGCATATCTCATATCCTCGGCATACTATCAAACGAAATTTCGATACCAAGACCATATACCAATGAATGGTTCCCACCTGGCTTTCAGTGCGTTACGTTTATATCAACTAGCACATTTTAATCTGATTGTGAGCCTACCGATACATCTTTAGTAAAGTTACTTATCAATTTTTTGTTATGTTTTTTACCATTTTTGACAGATCACCGGTGTATCATCATCTTCTCTTATCTTTCCAAGAAACTCATTTTTGATGTTTGGTTTTTCTATTGTTTTTGTATTTTTCTAAAATTTTCTCCCCCTTAAATGCGGAAAGTAAATAAATAAAGACACAACTAAATAAAAGACATATATATTTTTTTTATTTTTTTCATCTTCTTATGATTTTATATGTTCTTGAAATTTCCAGGAACCCTCACAACTTGCTCAAACACAACACTAAGCTTGGTTTTTAAACAAGGAAGATAGACAAAGCTCTGATACCACTTGTAGGTCCACTTGGAGGATCAAGATTAACCTACTTTCTTGTTTATATAACACACATACGAGTGCGGAATCCACGTAAGTATGCAAACCAAAGAAAAGTAACAAACACAAGATAACCAAAGATTCAATATCTTGATTAAATGAAGAGAGCTAGTACAAACACATACAAACAATGCTCATACAGACTCGGGATATTCTCTCAGTGCTCTCTCTCTTGTGCCTCGGTGTCTCTCTCTAGTGTCATGCACTATCGCTAGTGAACTGTGAGGTGCATGTCTGTTCATATAGTACCAACACCCAGCAACAGTACGAAGAATGTTGTTGGTCGTACGAACCACTACAAGCCACGAAGAACATTCAGCAATGGTTGCTCGTACGAACAACCTATGGCTCGTATGAATAGAAACTTGTAACACATCGTAAAATCGTGTCCAATAGTATAGTGACACGTGTTGTATTTTAAACTTAGTCTATTAAAGACTAATAAGGACTAAAGGTGTCAACATGCCCAAACTAAGCCTCTGAGTGATTGGCCAATGTCAACATGCATAAATAACAGCCTCTGAGTGACTGATATGTCAACATGCTTACATCATTAGCCTCTGAGTGACTGATATGTCAACATGCTTAAAACTTGGCCTCTGAGTGACTGATATGTCAACATGCCCAGCCTCTGAGTGATATCAAAGTCAACATGCTTATAATGAGCCGCTGAGTGATCCTTTACGAAGTCCTAACTCTCATACATGCCATTTGATGGACGAGAGGGTTCAATTAGGTAAATATGTGAAAGTTGGATAATGGAGGGATTAAAAGTGTCAACATGTTAATTTATACCTCTGAGTGACCTTTTAACGAACCGAGAGCTCGACAATGTCCGAGCATAATCTCGGGTATGCCAAGTATTGGCTAAGGAGGGCTAAATATGCCATACGTGCCAAAATTGGAAATCTGACATGGGGCACTCGCGGGGCGCGAGAGGCAAGGCTTGTGCCTCTCTCGGGGCGCGAGAGGCTTGTGTCTGCAGAAAGTTTGCTTGGCCTCCACACATAAGTGCCAAAAACCATTTTCTCGAAACCATGGCTTCCCAAATAGCTATGCCATGTTTTGGGACACTTTTAAGCTTCTCTTACACCCCTAAACACCTGGAATCACCTCCTTTGAGTTCTCCAACTATAAATAGGTGCTCAAGTTCACCATTTCAACTTGCACCTTTCTCATTTTTCAACTCTTCTCCCTCCTCTGGAAGTTCCTAACTGAAAAGAGCATCCAACTTAGTACTCTTGCATTCTAGGAACCTCTTGTAAGTGTTCCTTGCTTTTGCATTTTCGTCTATAGGCTTTTTAAGCCAAAAGTCAAGCGTTTTACGGAAAACGCTTTGACTATCGGTTAAGACCATTATGGTCCAGCCATTATTCGTAACGAACGTGTCTAAGTGATCGTAATAAGGTAGGTGTTAGTCACTATAAAGGGCACCTCCTGGAGATCACGTTTGCTAGACCAATTGACGGGTCAAAGTTATGATATTAAAAAGTCAAACAGACTATTTTTCAGAAAAATCATAAATTGATCTTATATATGTCATGAAACCTGTTTTGACACTTAAACAAGTTGGTAATAATAATAGATCATGTAAGAACATATTCGGCTCATCAATTTCAGTTCTAGGGTCGGTTCGCAACCGAAAGTCGCAAAGTTTGACTTCTACTTTGACTTTCGATTCTGACCCGATTTAGATTAGTTAGCTACTGATCTAAAGTTGCATTATGATCATAATATAATGTAGCATAACCCCCTGAGGTTATATTACATGATCATGGTCAGAATCTGAGTTTATGCGCGAGTTCCATAGTTATGCCATTTTTGACCAAAATGCCATTTTTACATAAAACAAGGTTTTAATGACAATGAACTTAAAAATAAGTTTCCTACTGATGTAATATTATAATTAGGATTATTTGGGATGTTAAACCAGATTATAAACTGAGTTTACAAGCAGGTTCTTGAATTATGTCGATAAATGACGATTTAGCCCTTGTGGCTCATAAAATAGTTTTAATCAAATCTTTTTAAGGTAAATCTTTTACCTACTGATATGTTATATTAAATAACATATCTAAGACATTTTAATATGATCTTAATATTAGTTTTCATAAAGCATTGCTTAAAACGTCATTTTACGACATAAGCGTCGTTTCGGCGCATAGTATGGTTTTAAACCATATTATTTGACCAAGACTTGTTACCTACTGACTTTAAAACTTATTTTAAATATTTTTACAGTAGGTACATGTTATAAACTCAGAATCCCAAATAATTTATAAACTTTGTGTAAAATGACCAAAATGCCCCTTTGGTGCATAGTTTGGTCATAAAGATAAATTATACATAAAGTTTATATCCTACTGATATTATATCATAAATAAATTATTTTTCCAGAACACTTATAGTTATAACATTAAATTATATTCAAGTTCCTTTTATATGGTATGAAATTACCGAAACGCCCTTATGAGGCATAGTTTCGTTTTAAAACCTTAACGGACATACAAGTTGATATCCTACTGATATTACAACTTAATTAAAGTATAATGGCATATAGAACTTGTCCATGACTTATCCGGTTACCCGATATCGCTTATATGCATACGGTTAAGTATATATAACTAGTTTACGAAAATTTAACCGAAACGGGTTTAACCTTATCATTTTAACCTCAAAATCTAGAATGTTTATAGTTTATCTATATTACACAAGTCAACGTACTTGTTGGGATTAAACTACATTCTATCCAATCATCGTTTAATCCAGCGTTATACGTTTTGATCAACTATGCTAGTCGGTCTAAGTCTATGACTTAAATAAGACCGTTAGTATTTAATTGGTTAGCTTATGCCATAATCCAGACTAGAGACATTCCGGTAAATGATATCTGCACTTAGCTCATTTTGAATACGGCTGGGTTATAATCTTGCATTTTAAACAAGGCTAATTCAGGTAAATACTCTTGACTTATTTTCCCTATACGGGCTTGGGATACGGTAAATTATTACCGCTTGGTCAGAAATGAGATCAATCGAATGCTGGATTGTGGCTAGAAAATCCGCATATTCTCTTTTAATCAGTTTTGTTTGATAACTTAAACATCGGGGGTTAAATTATTTTCCTGGATATCCTCGACTCATTACATTAGATAATGGCCACGACCTTAGCGCGGGATGTAGGCATACACCTGACAGACGCTCAAATGCAAATTACCCAATACGTTGGGGATAACTCCTTCGTGAGTTCTAAGTGGTGTGTATTTAATCATGTCTCGGTTTCTGTACTGGGCCATGTATGTATGGACAAACATGTGAATCTGTTAACAAGGTTGCAAAATCAACTTTCCCAAGTTATAAAAAGATTTTGTGCTGATACGCACTTAAAACATTTTTAAATGTTTTCAAAATGAGTCAGTTGGGTGTATTTACCAGCGAAAGCTGACGTATTTTCAAAAGACTGAGCTTGTAGGTACAATACGAAAATAGGCTGGAAGTGCTCGGTAGTGATAGAGGATCATGCAAATCCTAGATCTGCCCAAAGTCTGTTTTATATTCTTTCCATGTACAATTTGTGATCCGCCTGTGGATCTTCTATTACGAGCCTGTATATTATTTTATTTCGAACATTTGGTTTGTAATAGTAATTTTACTCCAAGACTTCCGATGTGCCATGTTTAATTGACTATGATGATTATCAACTGACGTCACGATACTACCCACCCGGGCCCAGCGGTATATGGATTTTAGTTGGAAATTCGGGGTGTGACAAAACTGGTTCGTACGAACAAGCAAAATGCTTGTTGAAAGGGTCATTCATGCGATCATGTGAATGACTCGTACGAACAAGATAATGGCTCGTACGAGCAAGCTACTTGCCATACGAAGCACCTTTCACTCGCACGGAGAAATATTCTTTGGAGAACTTCCTAACATACATGTCGTACACAAGACTTAATAGTATGCACACATGCAACTGTTTTACAACACAGACAAACTAAAAGTCATACTAAATCAAGATAGGAGGATATCTTGATTTGGTCGACACGACCAAACTATACAGACACAATAAACAAAAACCGTACAATTACTGATGTAACTAAGAACAAGCGACAAACACAAAAGTGCATCAACACCCATTAGCGGTCGACATAGGGGGAGTATCATCCTCTATAGCAACAGAAGGAGCTCGAGACCGTAAGGGTTCAGATAATATACTGGGAGAAATAAAGAGAAATTTGTTCTTCCATTCCTTAGGTAAGTGGAAGTAGGCATAAAAGTATAACACACGGGAGACACATTATCTTTTCTTTTCTCAAAGGTAAACCAATTACCATCGGCCTTTAAAAGGTAAAAACGTTGGAACATAGGCACCGACAGGACCCCGGTAAACGCTACACGGTAAGCTCGAGTCGAACAATACTAGAAAAGCAAAGGGATGAACCTGGGAAAAGTGAATCTTATAATGCTTGAATAACTCCATTTTGAAAGGAGACAAGGGATAATGAACCCCGCAGAAAGAAAAGGAAGGAGTGTAGATGAATATATGTTTCCGACGAACAAATCGTCGACTCATTAAGACTTGGTAGTTGGGGAGAAAAATCTAGTGGGACGCGATAAGTAAAAACGAAGGCCTGTAGGTCTTCTTCAGTTAAAACATAATGGGTCGTAGATCAATCCCTGTGATTCATGATAAGAAAAGAAGTGAAATTCTTCTAGGTGAGAAGGGAAAGGTGAAGAGGTTATCATGGGAATGACAGTTTATAGAGGGACTAGTCTGCAGTGACTGTCACGTCAAAAATTTAATCAGGCCCCACCAAATCTGCCCATGTGTGCCTAGAAAGTACCCCACCGTTGCATCGCGCACTTGACAAAGCCAATCTCATCATTAGTGTAGAAGGCCATTAATTTGAGGGACCCCACGGAATCCACTTGGATGGGAACTCAGTCTAGGCCCATACATAAAGGTTATGGACCCAGACTAGGGATGACTTGACTACGAGGGTCGATTGCTAGGCCCTTCGTCTGGGCTTACGCCTGTTTGACAACCACAGGCCCACAGCTGTTAATCAAAAACCCAGCCCAAACCCATAAGGACTGGTAGGTCTGAAAGTAGAAACTATGCCACGCGTGGTTGTCCACTGTTCTGGAAGGGACCTAAAGGACATGATGTCTCGATGGCATTTAATGATCTAGATAGGAGAGAGGATTGCGTGGCGATCTTGCTTAAGTGAGAAGATTAACATTTAATGAGAAGGTCTGAGTCAACACCTCGAAGGAGACAAACCTCTGCAATATAACTGGACATTCCTTTTGTCCGATTACTTATACAATGGTTCTTTGAAGTGATTGACCCACTAAGATAAGCATTTCTCCTTGTCGTAAGGCAAGGAGGATTTCAGATCGGAGGTAAGTGCATCGGACTTTCAATAACCATAGACCACAATTCTCCAAAAACACATTGAATAGAGCACTCAATTCAAGATCCACACTATAATTTCTTACCAATTTCGGAAGCTTATTTATTGTCCCGACACATTACTTATTCTCACGTCGGAGCTTGGTTACTGATCAACCCCATGGAGCCCTCCGTGATGAGGCTAACAGTGTTTTGTTTTGTTATGTTGCCCTGGTGAAGAAGGACACATCAACGAGTTTCTAGCATCAAGTATTTCGACTCGGGTTTTTAGGGATTCGACAAGTATGACAAAAGACAAAAGAGTATCAATGTATCTTAATTAATATTTTAATAGATAGCGTAATTAGCGCATGGTGCAAAGGATGAAGTACTAGCTGGTGAGCATACATGTTTCTTACTTTTTCGTAATCATGACTTCAAAATCTATTTAGAGTAAACTGTAATTTTAGTATTTCTGGTTTGGGGTGTTAATATCCTTACCTTCTATTTTCAAAAAAAAATGTTTTCTTGCCCATGTGTTTACCTAATTGCATCAATATTCACCTTTCAGTGTGTGAAAAGATGTTTTTACCCATGATAATAAAAAAATAATTCGAGTAAACGACACATTTACACCCTATGCTTTAGCTCCGCTGATACGTTTACACATTTACACCCTGTTTTATTTAAGTCGTCTTCTTCGACGATGTTCTGACAACTCCCTCGATATTACAACCATCAGAGCAAAACGCGCAACTCATCTCTAAACTAACCGGGTGTATGCGCGCCTAGTTGAACTTATAATGCATGTACATTGCTCTGTTCAGTCGTCTCATCCCGAACCCATGACCGTCTACCACCAAGTTGCACCAACCCTACTCGAAATCTCATGAACGTACAAGGGAAATACTGACGATGGAGGTCGGATGGTCGAGTTCGGTTTTGGCCGGCGTTCAAACTCTCCAGCGAGTCTCTGAAGGTCATAGACAACGAAGATAGAGTAGTTTAGACGCCAGCCGATGTTCGGCAAGAGTTACAGAACTCCGACGTGCTTCCGACTCGGTCCCGATGGCACTGAGTTTTGCTTCGGTGGTCGGAATATCACTAGAGTGGTCGGAACATCGCCGGAGAAGACGACTTTAATAAAACATGGTGTAAACGTGTCAACGTAGGTAAAGCACAGGGTGTATAGCTGAAGTTTAATATATAAATACGAGTAAAATTAAAAAATGTCATTTTAATAAAGTTACAATTTTACCCCTAAAGGGGTACATTGATGCAATTGGCCAGATGCGGAGATAAAATTTCAAAAAAAATTTGAAATAAAGGGTAAAGATGTCAGTGTCCCCAAACTACAAGTGGGTAAAATTACAATTTACTCATCTATTTAATTTTTGGTTTTGTAAAAAATTAACTTTTATTTCAAAAATAATTTAATAAAAGTATCAGATTATTTATTTAGATACCAAGCACCTGAATATGAATAAAAGTATACGAACCCATCATTGTCAATTAGTTCGATACAGTTACGCACCTTGGGCTTCGCAATACGTCTCTCTTCATTAGAAATAAAATGGGCTCACTTTATGGTCTTATATTAATTCACTCAGAATTCATATATTTATAATTATAATTCAAAGTCAAAGTTAAGAACAATTCATATACAGTATGAACAAAATGGGCTCACTTTATGGTGTTATGTGTTTTTATTATTTATATTAGTAATAATGCTATTTTTTAAAAACTGAAAGTCATACTGAACAACAATTCTATTCTATTTTATATACTTAAATAATTTATAATTAAACAATTTGTGAAATTAGTAAATATATGATTGGGCAATCAGACTTTAGTTTATATGATTAGAATACAATTGTATATCTTTATTTATGAATTTAGATTTTTAAGCTTATACTTTAATAGAGCTATACTCTTAACTCTAAATATACTTTTTTTATGGATGATTTCAGTTTATCCTTATAAATTCTAAAAGATTTATCATATGACAATTTAATGATAATTCTTTTTCTATAAATTTACGTTTTAATCCTCCGAACTTTAGTAGAGTTATCATACGCGTCTTGAAGTTTAATAAAGTTATTTTTTATATATAACAAATATTTGTTCTTTTAACTTATTTTATAAATTTAAATCATTTTTTTTACTTATTATCTATTTAACGTATCATAGTTAAAGCCATATTTGAATTTTATACATGTTTACTTAATCATGTTGCTTGATTATTTTTACCATCATCTAAATTAAAGGCTACATCGTCTTTATTAACCTTTCAATATACAAAGTAACAAATTTAATGAGTTATCTTATTATAACTCAAGTTAATTTTTAACTCTAGACATATTTATTTAATTGTGTTAATTGCTTATTTTTACCGTCGTTTAGATTAAAATTTGTATGATCTATTAGTAACGCACAAATATATCATGTAATAAATATATCTCGCAAGCACATGCTACAACCCAGCCGCGAAATACATGCTCCAAATATTAGTAGTTCCTATATAAACAAAATGGGCTCACTTTATGGTCTTATATTAATTTCACTCAGACTTCATATAATATTATAATTGAAAGTCATAGTTAACATTATAATTGAAAGTCATAGTTAAGCACAATTTCTGTATCCAAGGCTTAGCGGCCTTTTTCATTTTTAATCAAAAATTATTTTTTCTTACTTTTAATTTGAAATTTTTATTTTTTACAAATTGAACCTCACAATTTTTTTTACTTTTAACTTTGAACTCCTATTTTTTATATTTCGCAATTTTTTTCGTTTTATGTTTCGCTCGAAAATTTTGTGAGTTAACACGACGCAACGTGCGTATATGGTTCAACGTTTTTAGGTTTTGTTCTAAATTTTTCGAGTCAACACGGCGCAACGTGTGTGTGTGGTTCAACATTTTTACGTCGTCTACTTTTTTCTGTTTGATAGGTTCGTCGCAACACGCGGGTTCTAAAGGATATCGCTCCGACAAATCATTCGTTAAACGCATAAATAATAGTCTACTCATTCGAAAACGTCGCCTAAAATGTTTTTCAACATAAACATGATCGGGGCTAAAATAGTAACGTATCAATGATTCGTTAGCTCCCTCTCGATCACCATAAAGTTGTGGTTGTCTCGTTAGCCCATGTCGTCTTTCAGACCGCTCAACCAAGTAGTTCACCAATATCCTATCCGCTTCAATAATCAGATTGTCCTCTTTGGAAGAACCCGATGAAGAAAATGCATTACGTTCCATTTTTGTGAGACTATGAAAGGCTTTTTTTTTTTAAATATATATATATATATATATATATATATATATATATATATATGAGAGAAATGTAGGAGCAAAAGAGGTTCTTTAGAAAGAATATGGGAGAAATGTGGGTATTAGGGGGTTATTTATAGAAGTTTTATATATTTTTTTAAAAATTCAAACACATGGCTCGGAATCCCACACCCCTCATTGATCAAAAAGTCCTGCTACCACACTCACCCGTGCTCGCTCGCATCGGCCCTTGTGTGACACCGTTGTGGTATTCGCGAGCCAGCTAGCCTTCGAAGTGGCTAGCGTGCCCGCTAGCGGGTTGCATAACGGGTAGTTTAACAAATAACAGATTATTAATTAGTAGTTACACTTTATCTCTGTTATAAAAAAACTAACTACCCCTACGTTTTTTAAACGATCGTAATTTTTACGTACGTCAATATTTAAAAAAAATACACCATAGAAACGAGTATTTTATTGTTATAGTTTTTTTAATTAAGAAAATTGATATGTTATGAAATCAATAGTATCTATGCGTGAGCAATAACTGAATCTTTAACCGAAAACAGATAAAATGAACCGAATTCAACCAAAATCTGAATTAACTAAAAACCGATTAGTCAAAAACTAAATTAACCAAAAACCGGTCATCTGTTTTTTGTAGTCTCGCTTAACCAAAATTAACCGAACCGAACCAATTATTCATATTTTTGTATATTTGTTGCTTTTATAACTACAGTTCATGTATATGATATTTTATACTTCTATTTCATGTATTTATACCTCAGTTTCATATATTTCTAAGTACAATTTTTAGTCTAAGTTTGGTTTTGGATATTAATTAAACTAAATGAATCGAATAAAAAACCATCAATCTAACCTAATAAACCAAACTAACTAACCGAAATCCAATTGGTTAATAAAATAGACTAACCAATGACTTCGGTTTAGGATAATAACTAAACTGACCAAGCCAGGCGCACCACAATGGAATGGACTAACCCATGACTTCGCTTATAACTAGGGGTGCAAACGAGACGAGTGGCTTGCGAGCTGCTTGAGATCGGCTCATGAAAAATCTTGAAACAAGCTAAGCCTTATCGAGTCCGAGCCGAGCTTAAGCCTAAAATAAAGCTCGTTTATTTATCGAGCTCGAGTCTATCATGTGAAACTCGTTAGTCCCGTTGAGCTTTAGTGTAACATTATTTTTTATTAATATTTAATAACATTTACCTTTATTTTAAATTGTCTAGTAAACGAGCTAAACGACCTTATTTAAACTTTTTTACGAGCCGAACCCGAACCTAAAAATAAGCTTGTTTTATAAATGATCTCGAGCCCGGGGTTCACTTATCGAACTCGTGAGCATAAAAAAGTCTATTATTTATATTATTTTTATTTAATATATTAGTTAATAGATAATAAACGAGTCGAGCTCGAGCTTTAAAAATAAACCTCGAACCGAGTCGAGCTTGAGCTTAAGCCTGGTCGAGCTTGGGCTCCGCTCGTTTGCACTCCTGACGTATATTCACCACAATAATTATATAATAAATATTATACGAATAAGAAAAGTACTAGAAACGAGTATCGCAATATAAAGTGTCGCCCTCATCGCATCGCACGAGCACCCAACTAGCATTATTAATGCATCAGGAAGGGATATTTTAACATGCCCAAAAGTTAAGCGAATATTGGATTTTAATAATCCCAACTATTCGTTGTTAGCCGCCAACAGTCCCAAATTAAAAAAAATATCCACTTGCAGTCCCAACTATTAATATATTGGTCTCCATTGAACCCTGACTAAACAGAACACTGACGCCGTTAGTTTCTGGTCGTCGAAAAATCGTTTTTGGTCGGAAGACTCATTTTTGGCAGGTGACCAAAAACGGTTTTCCGGCAACCGGAGACTAACGGCGTTAGGATTCTGTCAGTCAAGGTCCATTGGTGGCCAATATGTCAATAGTTGGGACTGTCAGTGGTTATTTTTTAAGTTGGAACTGTTGGCGGCCAACGACAAATAGTTGGGATTATTAAAATTCAATATTCCAAAGTTAAGGATTTTTAAGTTTAATGCATAAGGTACAACCCTAAAATGAAGGTAAGTTAGTCTTTCAAACACAACTTCACTTTAATCCCCTCATCTTAACTACACTTTAAACCCCTCATCTTTAACCAAATTATGGATTATTTAGTTAGTAGTTACATTTTATTCCCCTTATAAAAAATTTAATCACCTTCATGATTTTTTAAACGTTCATAACTTTTTATACGTTAATATTTAAAAAAATCACACAATAAAAACAAGCATTTTATTCTCCTTAGTTTGATTATAGTATAGCTATAGTTTTTTTATTAAAAAAATGATATGTTATGTGATTAACAATGTTTAAGGATGAGTAATAACTGCATTGTTAATTAAAAACAGACGAAACCAAACCGAAATCTTCCAAAAACTAAATTAAATGAAACCGATTAAGTGGAAAACTAATTAACCAAAAACTTGTTATCAGTTTTTTTGAACTCTCATTCAATCATAATTAACTGAACCGAACCAAACTATTCATATTTTCATACATTTCTGTCTTTTATACTTACAATCCATGCATTTCATATTCTATATCTCTATTTCATGTAATTATACTTCCATTTTATATATTTATACCTCTTAGAAGCAAAAGTTTTAACTAAAGTTTGGTTTTGACTATTAGCTGAAATTAAATAAACCGAGCCAATAACTCTCAAATTTTGATATATTTAATTACACAGTGTAAACTAAACCAATCATGCTAAAGTTGCTAAAAAGTTGTTAAAAGTTTTCAGTTTTTAAACAGAGATATAATATTTTCACTTTCAAAACATACATAAAAAACGTGTTTATGAAATTAATCAAGTATTGAAACGGTTAATTTTTATATTGGTGTTAAACCTTCGAATACGTTCAAGGCTTCCACTATATTAATCAAGAATTTATACGCTTATTTTTTTACATTCGTGTTAAACCTTTGAATACGTTCAGTACTTCCACTAAACAAAACATCCAACAGATTACATGTTACATAGTCGTCTAATATATCGAATTAAGTAGAAATAACTCTTTTTAAAAAAAATCGGTTTAGATGACAAATATGGATATTGACTTATTTAAGAATATTATTAATTTGATGATTACATCTAAAGTTCATTGTTTTTATCCTTAAAAACCTTTGTAGGATAAGGCTGCGGCATTATTATATTTTGATTGAAATAACACGTTGACAAAGAAGCCAACATGATTTATACAATTTGGCAAGATTAGAGTGGAAGGTGCATGTGAACCCCACGTGCATTTTTAATATAGTTCAACCCATCCTCATGGTCCCATTAAAATGGAGACACTCAATCATAACTTTGGGGGTTCATGCACCAAGAACCACTATTATTCCAAAGTTATGCGATCGCGTCTAAAAGTCCCAACCAACCTTTAATTGCAATTGATGTTAAAGGTTTTGATGGTCATTGTGCTTTGAGAATTCATTGGGACCGATAATCACGAGGTCTAGAAATAAACTAAACAATAGATTGAGACAAATGATAAAATTACAGATAATTATGAGAAGGCTAGCGGAACAAGAACTTATTTATCAGGGGTAGTAATAACGCAAACTTTTCTGCCGGTTGCAGCTAAATGGTCCAACTTATGTTTTAACTATAAATAATCTCAGATTTTGTATATAAAAACTAACAAATTTCCGTGGTTGGGGTTCCGCCATCACGAGAGACGTTTAAGTGATATACATTTGGAATGAATTTAGTTAATTTAATGTAAACATAAAACAGATTGTGTAAGATACGAATGATTATGTAAGAGTTTTGAATGAATGTAGTTAATTTAAAATATCTGAGTTATGCCTATTGGTCTCCAGTCTTGATATATTGTAAAAATAGATTATGTAAGATACTAGCTACATGCTACTTTATATTTTGATTTTATTACGACTGGTTTAATCGTATTTTAAATGTTTGATAAGTTTTGATTATTTAATTGATTATTTGATAAATTTCATTATTAAAGAAACATTGGGAAAGGTTTGTGAAAATTGTGAGTAGATGTTTGATTTTAGATGGAAAGAATATGTGCTTTTTAGATTTTTTATGATGAATTTTGAAATAACTTAAAAATAATTTAAAAGACATAGTTGATGCATGATCTAACCGTGGATCAATGCTCATTAACTTCCAAAGTTAGCTAGACTTTCAGTTTTAATAAGTGAACACATGATCCATGAACGATTCAAATGAAGAACGATTGCGGTTCATAGCCCAATAAACTAGACATGTAACAATGTATGCACATTGTTGTACAGTTCGATCGTGGATTAATCATGAGACTTAACTAATGTATGCTTCCAAATAACTTCTGAACCTGGGATTGCTAATACAAAACACTTATTTGCTCCTAAATTATAGTGTAAAGCATCCTCAACTCAGAAATACTTATTGCCCCTTATTTTGAATTGAGTCGAAGAGGTGTGGACTTATTAAGGCATGTGTTCCATATCATAAAACAATAATAATTTAGTGTTCTTCAAGGATACCAAACTATTTTTGTTCTAATTTAGTTGTTGAAAAATTATCTAGAAGATGTTAAAATTTCTTCAACTTTATTGGTTATAGTTTTGAGTTGATTGTTCTAAAATCACTAATAAGGGGATATTGTTCGTCTTTATGTACAGATTTGATAATAAAAATATAGAATTATACCTAGAGTACTCAAATTTGGTACACTTGTTGTTTGTTCACCAACAAGAAGAAAGAGAATAAAAGATGATTGAAAATTACATATTTGTCTTTTGTAGAAAATGTACATCACCTAGTTGAAAATATTAGGATAACAAAGAGTATGTATTATAATTAGTGGTGAACATTTTCACTAACACAGCTTCTGCAAAATCTAATCATGTGTTATCAGCATAATGTCACGTGTCATCTACTAAGGCTTCATATGACGCCATGAAATGTCGTGGAGGGCCAACCAATTCTTCTGGCTTATAGTTCTGGGTCATTTTCGTCTTTGCCATTGCCTAATCGAGGGAGTGACTATAACTTCAGACAAGTGGTACCCAAGAAGCGCAAGCACTTTTGGGTGGACTCTTATTTAGTCGGTAAGAGACTCCCCAAAGGTTTGCAGGAGTAGCCACGAACCTATGCGGTTATGCACAATTGAGTAGAGGCTACACTCAAAACATTTGACACACCACATTCAATTTTCCATCACCAAAAATGCATGTCCTCGTGCATTCGTTGCTCATTTGTGACAACAATATGAGATAAAACCTTTATTTTGGCATTCAGTTAAAGGGAAACTCATAAGTATTGAATTATATGGGATAGTGACTTTGGCTTGTAAAGACTCGAACATGCCTTGACACCACTTGTCAAGAAGCCGTCTAATGAGGCCTCATCCACTGCCCTCGACTGCTGTCTAGAGCAAGTCATTCCTTCTCGCTTATGATTACGAGACATTAGTTTCGTCTTGCCATGGACTCATCAAGGAATTAGCCTCATCTATCGATTAGCGAGACCCAAAATATACAAACACTTATGGGGTCCATTCTTATTAATCGTAAAGGAACTCTCCAAAGATTTGCAGAAGTAGATGCAATCTTTATAACATTTGGTACGTCACAACAACCAACCTAGTTCTATTTGTATTTGAGGTTTTATCCATAATCTAAACGCCAATATATTCTTTTAATACATGAGTACCGATGCAAATAACAACCAAACTACAAGCCAACGTTAGTCAGCCTGATTTTGTTAAATTGGATGAATATATCAACATCAAGTTTGATTTTGATATCGCGAAGATAAAAACTAAGCTAAACGGCTTGGATAAACATAACACGAATACAAATAATGTCCAAAACCTTATCTATTTATTTGTATATATTATATGACTATCGATATATCATCCATTTTAACTTATTATATTTTATGCACATCTTAGTTTATTATGAACACTTTAATCATGAATAACACGATCTCAGAAATTATTAGTTATATATTCCGTATAAAAACATACATATAACACAAATAAAAAATTAATTTTCAAACCAACTTTTTGGACCATCTCAATTATACCAAACACACATGTAACACTCACAAATAAAAGAACATAGACAATGACTAAAGTCACTAAGCTCAAAATATTATTAACCACAAATCGTTATTAACACGCAATATTGAAAATGACTTTGGTTCGGTTACTTGAATCGAAATTTATTCGATTTTTGGTTTTGCTATTTTCAAACACCTCTTGGAGTTGATGGAAATATAGAATAATAAATTATCATGGCGAATTGATAGGTGATAAGAAAGGGGCCCACTTGGATAGCAGCACATCTGTTTCTAGTTGAAAACAGAGTCCACGTGGCAAGAGACCCATGCTTAATAATAGGGTGTGTGGGTCCACCTACAAGTTTGTCGAATCCAATAATCGCCACGTGTCTTCATCTTATCGATCAAGTAAATTCTGCTCCTTGGTTCTGAGTGATATGATTTGAAAAGGATGATCAAATATAAAGGCTTCTTGATAAAAAAGCTTATCAAACGGATTTTAATTTATCTTCCATCTTATTTAAGTAGTATTGAAATCATTTTATTGAATTTTATGATGTGAAATTTTAGGTTTTATTTTTAGATTTATAGGTTGTAGATTTTAGAATTTTTGTTTATTATTGTGTCTTTTATTTATCATTGTGTCTTTTCTATATTTGCGTCATTTTGTCTTTTTGCGACACAAATTCCTCGACTTTGTGTTATTTTTTGGCATTGTGTTATATTTTGCTCGACATTGTGTCATCTTGTGCGTCCATTGTGTCTTTGAACACTTCTTATTAGTCTTTGTAGAATAACTTAACCCCCCTCTATATATATATATATGTATATACACACATCTATACCCTTTAATACTATTTCTAAATTCTTAATGCATATATACACACATATTTACCCTTTAATACTATTTCTAAATGATAACTTTGTTTGTTATGAGACTAAAATCCATAATCATAGACGAAACTTTTATGTGAAAAACTTGTTGCAGCTATGCTACACCTTTGGTATATATTCATATTATATGAATTCATCTATACATTTTTTTGAATTATAATACGACTTTATAATACGGAAGCTATCCACTTCTTGACGAGGGTTCAACGGGTCGTCTACAGCAATTGTTCAACCCCAAGGGGGCAAGGATTTGTATTTGGAAGGTTAGGGTTTGCAATTCAGAAAAGATTAGTGACGCAGCTTGTTGCCCGGCTACCTTCTGTTTTGATGTAACTTGGCAAGTTTTCTGGCTTATATATGAATTATATTTAATTCAAAAAAAATTTAAATAAGAAAATGATATATGATTCTGAAACTAAGATCTAACTATATCAGTATTAGAAAAAAAAATTTACCAAAAAAAAAGAATGACTAATTTTAAAATTATGTGATAGAATGGTTATTATATTAAATAAGGTATCGCTTTAAGAAAAATACATGATCGCGTAAAGAAATTATTTCTAATACATGAAATATTTATTATTATGATTAAAAAAAGGTTACAGAAAGAGAGGAAAGAATAGGGAACATGTAAGCTGATCATGATGTTAGATTTAACTTTGATGGTTGTGTGTACACTAACGTATACACCATTAAGATATAATCTACTCTTGTTTCATTGAATTATATAGTGTGTTATCCTTTTGTTATAGATGATCCGTATATCTAATTTGTTGTGAACAAATCACATCTTTATTAGAGAAGCCATATTGTAAATACTTATCTATATTCGTTCCTTTGTTCCATCATCTTGTTTTTTAATCTTAAGATTTTCTAAATAATTAAAAACCAATACATACACATATATATACATATAAAATATATACATATATATGTATATATATAGTTAAGATTTTATATCAGGGTAACGACAAAATTGGTGAGGCGAGCATATATAAAAAGCTAAACTTGACATAAATAGAATCCGAATGAAGTTTTTGGTTATTGTGACCTGCATTTTCAAAAGCCGTATAAAAATGGTAACCAGTAACAATATAATATAATATAAGAAATTTCAAATTAAGGTTTTCTAAAAATATTTAAATTTATATAAGATAAGAAAAATAATAGAGTTTAAGAAAATATTTGAGAAAGGTATTGATTTAAGAGAAATAGATGACTGCTTAAGAAAATTATTTGGTAATACATGAATTTTGCATTATTAGTAATATTAAAAAAAGGTTAAAGAAAGTGAGGAATTGAAGAAGAGGGAAAATGTAAGCTCATAACTAAAACAGATTTAAGTTTGATGGTTGTGTACACTAACGTATACACCATTAAACTCTTGTTTTATAGAATTATATAGTGTATTTTTTTTTGTTATAGATGGTGTGTATAATTTGTTGTGAACAAATCACATCTTTATTAGAAAAACCATATAATAAACATTTCATGTATTTTCTATCTTCGTTTCTCTGTTCCACCATCATGGTTTGTTCTAAAGATTTTTTTAAATAATTAAAAAAATATTATATATATATATACACACTCGCCAAGAAAATATATTATCTTAGGGTAACAATAAAACTGGTATGGCAAGTACTATCTTTCGAACATTATATAAAAAGCTACAACTGACACAAATAAAATCTGAATTAAATATTTGGTTATTGTGATCAGAAATTTCAAAATCTGGAATTATAATAGTAGCAAATAAAATAAAATTTAAGAAACTTGAAATTAATAATATGAGATCATAAATTTTTCTAACTTTTTTAAATAATATATGATAAAATATAATAGAGGAAAGAATAGGAAACATGTAAGCTTGTTTTAGTGTTAGATTTCAGTTTGGAGGTTGTGGTAGAGGAAAGAATAGAGAACATGTTTTAGTGTTAGATTTATGTGACGGTTGTGACACACTAACGTATACACTACACCATTAACATATTACTCTTGATTTATATTATATAATAAAAGAGAAATGTATGGGGACACATGTGAATAAATGAGACGATCTTATTTTTGGTTTTCCGGTTTTTCTCTAATATTTTAGGTATGGATATTATTCTTTAATTGTTATAATTGGTTTTTTCGGTCTTTCTCTCATATTTAGGTATGGATATTATTTTTTTAATTATTAATAGTTATTATATCATAGATTAAAGATCTTGTAGAAAGGGACTAAAGTGTGAGAAGTGTGAGAAATATTGTAGAGATAACATGTGTCCTCAATCTAAATTAATTCTAAAGGGTAAACAAGTAATTTTGTCACTAATTCAATTAATTGATAACCTTCCATAACCGTCACTACTTATTATAGGAATACGAATTTGTATTTCTTTTTTAAGATCCATTAAGATTCTTGGGTTATCATTCATCAATTATAAAATCTGAAGATCACAAGAAGGTTTCAGTGTGAAAACAGTTGCTATTTCTATGCGTTTGGGGTGTTTTATTTCAATTCAATGGAGTCCGGTGATGCAGGTACGTTTGTGGTGTTTTTTATAATCGTCATTTTGTCTTAGGAATTTCTTATGTTAAGAATTATCATGTCTGGGTTAATAGGGGGTTAGGTGTTTTACGTTCATTATCATAAGACGGACGATTGTTTTTGTTTATCTGGTCTTACTCTAAAGTTTAGTTGAATAGATTTCATCAACTTGAATCATAGTGTTATATCATGAGCATATATTGGTAAATAGCTGTATAGTGTCATATGCATGGTCAATAGTGTTATATGCTGAATAGATGTTGTAAATTTGTTTTGATAGTGTTTTATTCCACCAGATACTGTTAATTACATTTATAGTGTAATATACTGGGTCAATAGTGTTATATACTAAACAGTTAGTGTTAACTTGATTAATAGCGTTTTATTTCACGTAGAATTTTGTTATACACTCAATTGATACTGTTAACTTTGTAGTTAGTGTTTTATAATTGTTTGATAGTGATATATAATGGTGTTTTATTCTACTAGATATTGTTAATTATAATCATAGTGTAATATACCGGGTCAATAATGTTATAGCACTAAATAGTTAGTGTTAACTGATAAATAGTGTTTTATTATGAATAGAACTTTGCTATACACTTAATTGATATTGTTAACTTTGCACTTAGTGTTTTATAATTGTTTGACAGTGTTATATAATGGTGTTCATGACGGTGTTATAGTGTTTTATAATTGTTTTTTGTTTCCCTTTTTTATTGTAGATATTCATACATACCAATCGGTCGGTGATCTTCAGGTGTCCCCACGATCTGGAAGGAGGACATTTATACCAAATGTTAACGATTCGCTTAAACCAAAGATGTAGATGACGTTTGAAACGCTAAATAATGCCTTTCTTTTTTACCAAAGATATGCAATGGCCTGAGGTTTCACAATGAGGAAGGGTACTCAATACGAGCCTCGCGATGTCATCTTAAATAAATATTTCCTTTGCTCAAAGGAGGGTACAAACCCTTTAAGGCGATTGACTCGACTCAGGAAGCTGGTAGTTCAAATAATAAGTCGAGGAGCAAGATTACCTGCAGGGTTCCTTCTATAAGGACTGGCTGTGAAGCGTGTATCCGGGTTAAATTAAACGATGATAAACTTTATGAGGTTTATCACTTCGAGGAGTCTCACTATCACCCGTGTGTTGCTAAAGATGACAAATACCTACTTCCTTGCAACAGAGGAATCAATTATGTTCAGGAAGAAGCCGTAAATGCTTTGAGTGCCATAAACGTTGGTCCAGTCAGAGCGTTTAACATTATGAGGACTCTTTATGGAGGGTTTAATAAGATAGGTGCCACGCAAGTTGATTTTAAATATCTCAAAAGAGATTTAAATAGATATATAGCTGAATACGATGCTGACATGGTGATTAAACGGCTAAAAAGGAAGAAAGAATTCATGCCCAAATTTATATGGAATACCTAACAACTGATGATGGTGTTTTACGGGCGCTGTTCTGGGCTGACGGAGATGCGAAGAGGAATTTTAATCTGTTTGGGGATGTTGTGTCTTTTGATGCTACTTATCATCGCAACAAGTTCGTATCTTACTTATAGTTCTAGGTTTTAGATTGGTTTTATTCATATTTTTGTGTTTAACTGATGTAGGGTGTGTTGTATTTTGACTATTATATTTTTTGTAGGTACAATATGATGTTTGTACCGTTTACCGATCTGACAATCACTATCGTAATGTTACCCTGGGTGCTGCTATAATAGGTAATGAAACCGCCGAAACATATAGCTGGTTGCTTAACGTCTATCAGCAGGCATTTGGTCGTGCACCACTTGTGATTGTAACTGATCAAGACCCAGCTATGAGGAAAGCGATCAAAGTCACTTGGCTTGAAAGTAGGCACAAGCTTTGCATGTGGCATATATGGACATACTTACTACCAAGGTTTCTTAATTATCAAATTAGGCATATTTGAGCTTTGTTTCTTTAGGTTTACGGTGTTTACTGTTTTCTTGGATTTTTTTGTTGGATTCTAAAAAGCTTTTTATAGCTGAATACAACGTTTATGGTTTTTTTGATTAATTTCCAATTATGGTTTTATATTGTAAAAATAAGATATACTGTTTAGCGACGTGGTTTTACTTTTATATAATGTTTTATCCTGTTGGTTTAATATTTAATTTTTGGTAATGTTGTTCTGTGTTTCTTAGGTTGGCGCCACCCTATGTAATAACACCGATTTTAGAAGAGGTTGTGTGCCATTGTTTGGACCAATGCATTACTCCCTGACCAGTTTGAATCCGAATGGGGTGTTATATTGACGGACTTTGATTTGGCGAATCATGAATTGTTAGAGTCAATTTATTAGATTAAGGATTCATGGATGTTCATGTACTATCGCGATGAGCAAATATGTGGGCCGATGCGCACTTCCTCACGTTTGGAAAGTGAGAACCATTTTTTTGGGCAGTTTTGCAACCCGGACTGTACGCTTGTGGAATTCATGGGGCATTTTGACTCTGTAATCGAAGCCCAAAGACACGAGCATAGGAAGAACGACTATGATACCAGGCACACGAACCCCGACATTTTGGCAAGAGAATTTGTTTTAGAAGAACAGGCGGCAAACATATACACACGAACAATTTTTTTTGATGGGCAACTTGAAATACAGACAACTATTCACAATTGTGGTATTGGAATCTTGGAACAAAGAGAGGATAATTTTGTGAAGGACTTTTCTCAACCGTGTATGACATTTTTTGCGGTAACTAGGGAATGTAACAATTGTTGGTTTTTAAACTTATGTTTACATGGTGTTTTATTTCATAGATTGAGCTGAGCATATATTTTTTTCTCCTTTTTTTGGCTGTTTTTTTATGTATTAGGTTATGATGCGGGAGCAAGATATGAATATGAGTTGTGTATGCATTAGGTATGAACAGTTTGGGCTGTTGTGCGCGCACATTTTTTGCGTTATGCGATTTCTTGATATCAGGCAGTTCCCTAAAAGGTATATATTACGACGATGGACTAGGGAAGCTGTTCCTAATAGTGCTCTTGTAGGTATTAATGAAGGCGATGATCGGTAGCATCAAGTTAATCGGGTTGTACGTGAGATAACACAGTTAGCGGAGTCTGTTATTAATAGGTTGGTCACTAACTTCAATGTGTTGTGCACTTTTAGGGATCATGTTGTCCAATATCATCGAAGGCTGATGAGGCAGTGGTAAACGCACCCCCAAAGAGTCGTTGTGACAGGTTTGCCAAAATAACTGGTAACACCCAACCATCGTCTGTAACTGTTCGTGTACCAGTTGGAACTAGATTTAAATGTATGGGCAAGCCTAAAAGAATGAAGTCTAAGCGTGAAATTGCGAAAAGCTAATATGGGAAAAATTGACAGGAGTGTGGCAATTGCAAACGTAAGGGGCATAATCGACGTACATGCAAGTTCCCCACAGGGGAAAAGAATGATGACACCTCAGAAGGAGAGGAAGGAGCAGAGGATGAAGTGAAGGAAGAAGTTCAAGAGCAGGAGGAAATTCAAGAGCCAGAGCAAATGTCTGAGGATGAGTAGATTACCAAATTATGCATATTCGAGCTTTGTTTTGTTAGTTTTATGACGTTTATTGTTTTCTTGGATTCGTTTGGTGGATTTTATAGCTTTTTGTTTCATTTTTTCAGTCATCACTGCACTATTGTGAAACATAATATTTTTTACATTGTTTTTAAATTCATCTTATTGTGGGTAGTTTTAGTCTAGGGAATTTTATCGTATATGCTTGCCCCCGAATTACAATGTTATATGGTTGCACATATAGCAAGGTAGACATCAAACCGTAGTTGATATCGTTAGTCGTTTTTTATATCCTTTATTTAATTTTACAGCCTCGAATATGTTAATCGCAAACCATTCTTTTTCATGGTGTTTTGACATCAACATTTTTCTACCAGGTATACATAGTGATGTAATGTGACCCGCTCTAGTGTTAGACATAGTGCTGGGGTGTTATACTGTGTTATAAAAGGATTATATGGTGTTATATACTATTTGTAGTTTTTTTATATTGATTTGACTGTTATACTTTGTTTGGAGTTTATAAGATGAAATAAATGTCAAATGGTGTTAAACTGTTTTACATGGTAACTGTATAGTAAGACACCATAAAATATCTTGCTATCGTGTTTTTAATATGCTTTCTAGTGTTTAATATTGTTTTGTAGTGTTATGAGTTGAATTTAATGTCGTGTAACTGTGTTGATATGTTGATGTAGTGTTTTATATTATTTGTAGTGCCATTTAACTGTCAAGATAAGGTAATGTGTTTTATGGACAAGATAACTTGCTGATAACATTGTATATCAAACCATAAAAAACAAAAACATAATAAACCAAGAGCATAGCTTTTTACACTATCCGTGCCCATAGCAATATACAAATATAAGTTTTTTTCTTTCCGATTTACCTGAAAAAGGACCCCAAGAGTGTATTATGCTTAATGCCTAACGAATTAGATAAAAAAACAGCTTCAAACAAAACGGGCCAGAAAACATTCCAACTGACTTTCTAAAACGAAATAGTTTTTGGCAGAGGTTTAATCTACGTGCTATTACTCGCTCAATCGGTACTCAATTCTTTCCCTTGCAATTTTAGCATTATGCATTCTTTCATCATCACTCAACATTGCATATTCATGCAATTCTTTCTCCACCGTAGACTGAACTGAATTTACGTCACTTAACATTATTTTCGATATGTACTTTGTTTGCAAATCAAATAGTTTTTTCGACTGATTGTCCATCAGATCCCCCTTGATGTCTCGTTCAGGAGTCCCATTCATGCACACTTGTTTCTAGTGATTAATAACATAAATCAATTCTGTGTTGCTGCCTTTTTCAACTATAATGATTAATCAATTATAATTCCAAAATACCTTTAAATGTCTCCATATGACGCATAACGAAAATACCACAATCAACCCCGTTATATATTGTTTGCCAAGGGAACTTCAGACTAACTGGTGATGTTGTCCGCAATTTTTTTTGCGGTTGCAGGCGACTTTTTTCAACATAAGAACAAAATGCTTTGATCTGTAAAAGTTTCGACGTCAATTGCAGATTTTTGACAAATATAAAAAATACGCATGTTTAGATTTAACTATAGTATAAGGGTTAATGTTCTTACAGTTTTTCCAATGTAACCACTGTATCCTTTGTCGATCGCTACATCACCCTCGATGTTGTCGATCACCAGAATCTGAATTTGAGCAAGATTGAAGAATAGTATAATGTAGTGTTTGTTATACATGATCGGCACGAATACCATTTGGAAGCTGCGAAGTTCTTGGTATCCGTCTGCCCTAATACCGCTTCCATTCGAATAATGAACTGTTCGGAGCGGTTTTCCTCAGTCCCATTAAAATTAGGTAACCCCTGTTTTACAATAAACAACACATTTAGGCAGTTATTCGATGAATTCTTAGTATTCACAAAAGTGTTTTCATAGTGGTGTAGGTTTTATATAGTGTTATATAGTGTTATAGTGTTATTTAAGAGTTGTTATGTGCTAGTATTTCTATGATGGAAGTATAGTGTTATGCAGTGATGGATGATGAATGATGGTTTTTATATAGTTTATAGTGTTATATAGTTTTATATATACTGGTTGAAGAGTCTTTTACAATGGAAAGTTGGTAAAGACTACTTATGAAGTGTTGAACTCTGTATGTAGTGTTATCTGGTAGCAGTTATTTGTTTTAAACAAGTACAAGGACATACCAACATCCCGACATTGCAAAACAGCCTTGCGGGGGTTCCCGGTGTCCTTAATCGTTCCTCGTAGTTAAGCCACGGCAGACCAAGCTATTATAACCTCTGCATCTAAGCACACGTCCGGAAAGATCGATTCAACTTAATCTCCGGAAAACCTTGATTGAGCTGTCGAAAAACATCACCGGGAAACCGGGAATTCATTCCTCATCGGTATACCCTTCTTAATTCTTTTACTGTTATCTATTGTTATCATATAATCAATTTTAAATCAATTAGGCAACCCAGTTAACAATGTTATCATTCGGATCATATTCTAGATTGCTTCAAGGAAGAAGATGAAGTTTTGTGGTTGTATATATTTATTTAAAATTGGGTTATAACCGGGATAGACACACAGTCTATCGGTGGACTGTGTGCAAACACATTGTACACATCCCGAGTTCGAGTCTGGGCAGATCCTTGTTGTAGAAATAAAAACTGGTTTTCTTTTTAAACAAATACGCTAACTCACAGTAAGTTGTTAAGTATAATAAAATCTCTATATTAAACGGGTTAGACACCCAGCCCAACTGGTTGGGCTGAGTTCAAAACATCACTTAGGTCGCGGGTTCGAGACTAAGTATGCAACCGGTTCAAAGGATTTTAAATCCTTTTTAATTAAAAATTTCTGATATATTCTAATAAGTATATAAGAGTAATTAAAATTGGGTTTCGTACGGGTTAGACACGTAGCTCAGTTGGAAGAGCTGCGTGCACGTAAACGGGAGATCACAAGTTCGAGTCTCACCACACGCTGCCAACAACACCAAACGAACCGGTCAGACCCCCTTGTCAGGTCTGACAAGGTTTTTTTTAATCATTTTATTTTATTTTATTTTATTTTAAATATTATATTTTTATATATTTTTAAACACTTAAAGATACAATTTTGTAGGTTTAAAAATCCCAATAAATACCACAAAAATAACCTAAAAATCTAACAAAAGTATTGGATCAAAATAATAATTTTTATATATTTATCGAATCATTTCATTATTAGTTAGGTTAGTCTTCTTCGTCAGTTAAATCCTCAATTCGTGCGCACTCTTCATCAATCAAGGAAACGCACCCATTGTGAGTGAATCCTTACAAATTCCCCTTTTAAATCTTGTTTTGGGGTATATCATTTGTCGTTACATATTTTATTTATTTAAACATTTGTGCTAACACCTTATGTGATCTAATGTGTATATTTTATTTGTGTGGTTATGTGTGGATACATTTTATCATTTCAGTGCAATCATTCATTTAATGCCAATCAGTTCCTCGTGGGATACGAGTTGAGCATCAGGTGCCTCATTAGATCGGCTCCGTTTGATTGAGCCTTGATCTCAAGTTCATCATGCATCTTGTTCATATGTTCATCATTGATATTATATGGGTTGTGATTTAATTATATATACATAAGTTCATATATGGTCCATGCACATTTTTATTACAACAACCAATATATTAAACTGTTTAATTGTTAAACTTAGATTCACTCGCCAACTTTTTTTGACCCAAATTGTTGTTTTACACATGATACAGGTGGACAGGCTGAGGAGAGGAACACATAGGAATGGCCTTAGAAGATAAATAAAATACCGCTTGTTTAGAACAATGTTTTTCTTGTGCTTATATGTTTCCTTGTGTTTGGATATTTGAACTTTAATTTCAACTTAATAAATATGAAACCTATTATTAGTAAATGTCATGAGCTTTGGTGATAACCCAATTATGCCCCGACTTTTATTTTCGCTGCGGGTCAGGGTGTGACAGATTGGTATCAGAGATTTTGACTATAAGGATATAGGATAGGTTATTAGACCCTTAGGGCCTATACTATAGTTGGTTAGATTTTAATTGTTTATGTGTTACATGCAAAACTCATGATGTTTATTTGTTTCATGTTTATCTCATACACAAATGAATGCAAGCACTTCACTACTACATGTTAATATGTGATGTTCATTTATAGTCTATATATTGTTAACATATCATGCCTACGCAAGCACACACATCACGATTTCACAATTTTCATGATTTCTTCTCAAAGATTTTACAATGTTTTCATGTTTTTCAATCACATCAAAGTGAGTTCTACGACGGGCATGTAGTAACTGGAAGGGTACGAGTAACGGTAGTCGGAACGTCCTGTCTAGGCTTGGCATTCGTAGAAATCCAAAATAATGGACCAGTTTGCCTACCTGGGGACTAACGATGAGAATACGAAGGACCTATTAGGCCAAAGCATGCCACACCAAACGTCGTGTGAACTAACCCCACTTTGAGTTGTCATTGTGTCTACACTTGGACACCCTCGACCTTACATCTCGTAATCATGTTTTAAGATTTTCATTCTGGTGATGCTAGTGCTGTCAAGCCGACACCAATGTGAACCCTACTAAGCCCAGTAGTCATGGGGGCCCACATGACTACCTAGGCTGTGGTATGGGAGACATTTGGAGGCCCAAACATGAGCAAGCCCAAGACATCCTATGGATGTAGTTAAGTTATTGTTTTCATTTATTCATGAATGTTGTTTTCCATCTTTTTACGACACATGACACCTAGAAACTATCAACTCATAATCTCCCTACGTATTTTCTGTAGATGTCTGCTAGACACTCTCGAGGTGGTCGAAGATCAGGAAGATCTAGCGAACGTATGGCCACTCAAATCGCTCAACAGATGGTTTTCGTACTTCCTGACATCGTTCTACAAGTTCAACAAGCTATTGCCGCCAATCCCATCAACCCCACCCATCAAGAAGGCCAAAACGTCGCCAACCCTCCTCCCAACACCACTAAATGCACCTACAAGCATTTCAAATCCTGCGATCCCCCAAAATACGAAGGGACTGAAGGTGTCACCGCTCTCCTCCATTGGTTTGAGGAGATGAAAAACACTTTTCTCAACTGCGATTGTCCTGATAATCGCAAGGTGCGATATGCTACTGGTCGTTTGTTCGGGGTAGCACTTACCTGGTTGAACAAAGAAAAAGGTAAGCGAGGTGCTGAAGCTGCTATGGCCTTGACTTGGGAAGAGTTGAGGGAAATCATGACGAGACGCTTCTGTCCAAGAAGCGAAATCAAGAAATTAGAAGATGAGTTTTACGCTTTGAAACAAAAGGATGGAGACCACACCGCATACAACAAGAGATTTCTTGAGTTGGATCAGATGGTTTCCAACCTGTTCACTCCGCTCTATCGCCTAATTAAGCATTACATTCGAGGTCTTCTCTCGAAAATTCAAGATTCTGTGTTAAGTACTTCACCCGCGACACTCGAAGCTGCTAGGATCTGGCTACTGAACTTACAGAAATCGCATCCTAAATGGCGATTTTAAAGATGAGAAGAAGAAAGACAAGACACCTGTTGAAACTCCAACCTCAACCCAAATAGGATCGTCTTCTAAGTTTGCTGGTAAGAGAAAACGCAATGGTAAAAATTTCGCCGTTACCCAAACCAATACTCCCATCACTGCTGCCCCAATCATATAAGTCGCTCCTAATGCCGCCCCATTCAAGAAACCATACACAGGACCTCACCCAAAATGCAACCGATGCCAATATCACCACCCTCCTGAGAACCCATGCCAATACTGCACAAGTTGTGGCCGTGCAGGTCACACAATTCAAACCTGTCGCATCCTCCAAAAGCCAAACCGCAATCAACCTCAAGCCCAAACCAATAATCAAGTGGTAGGCCAAGCCCAACACCAACAACCTTTACTCTTACCACATGCTCAACCCTACTACCAACCCAATTACCCAATGGTGCAACCCGTCAGAGCATGTTTCAACTGTGGCGATCTAACCCATTTTTGAAACACCTGCCCACGCTTGGTGAACATCATAAATGCCCAAGCTCAAGCCAATCCAGTGTATCAAGCCAACCAAGCTAATCCACCAACTAGAGGAAGAGCTTTCAACATCAACGCCAACCAAGCCAGGGCTGATAATAATGTGGTCAACGATACGTTTCTTATTAACGGTAGTTATGCATCCATACTGTTTGATACTGATGCGAATAAGAGTTCCGTGTCCTTAGAGTTCGAATCTTCTCGATTTACCTCGCGTTAGTCTCTCTGAATCATTCACGGTGGAAGTTACTGATGGTGAACCTATTACGTTAGACTCGATTATTCGTGATTGTACTCTCACTCTCAATGATCATGAATTTCCTATTGATCTCATCCCTATGAAGTTGGGTAGTTTTGACGTCATCATTGGAATGGACTGGCTTAGTCAGCAACGCGCGGAAGTTGTTTGTTATGAGAAGTCAATTTGAATTCCCCTCGCTGACGGTGAAACTTTACGTATCTTTGGTGAAACTCCTTCCAAAGGGCTCAAACTGATGTCATGTCTCCAAGCTCGAAGATACATTCGAAAAGATTATATCGCATTCTTAGCTCACATCGTTAAGAAGGAGAGCAAGGAAAAGAAGCTCGAAGATATTCCAATCGTTAAAGAATTTCCTCAAGTTTTTCCCGATGACGTTTCAGGACTTCCTCCTGTGCGAGAAGTCGAATTCCGAATCGATCTTGTACCTGGTGCTACACCAGTCGCAAAATCTCCCTATAGGTTAGCCCCATCTGAGATGTAAGAGTTAGCTAGTCAGCTGCAAGAGTTGACTGACAAGAGATTTATACGTCCTAGCTCATCACCTTGGGGTGCGCCTGTTCTTTTCGTAAAGAAGAAAATGGAACTTTCCGCATGTGTATCGATTATAGAGGGCTCAACAAGTTGACCATCAAGAATCGCTATCCATTACCTCGTATTGATGATCTTTTAGATCAACTTCAAGGTGCCACCTGTTTTTCAAAAATCGACCTTCGTTCTGGTTATCATCAACTTAGAGTGCGTGAAGAAGATATTCTAAAGACTGCTTTTCGAACTCGTTATTGTCACTATGAATTCATGGTTATGCCTTTTGGGTTAACCAATGCTCCTGCTGTTTTCATGGATTTGATGAATAGGGTGTGCAAACCCTACCTTGATCGTTTTGTCATAGTTTTCATTGATGATATTCTTATCTACTCCAAGACCAATCCGATCATGAGCGTCATCTTCGACTTATTCTAACACTTTTGAGGACTGAAAAGCTTTATGATAAGTTCTCAAAATGTGAGTTTTGGTTAAAAGAGGTACAATTCCTTGGTCATATTGTTAACGACAAAGGGATTCATGTTGACCCTGCAAAGATCAAAGCGGTACAAGAGTGGCAAGCGCCACATACTCATACGAAAGTTAGATCATTTCTTGGTCTAGCTGGTTATTATCGTCGTTTCATCACAAATTTTTCTCGTATCACCGTTCCACTCACAGCCTTGACTCACAAGGGCAAGCCCTTTATTTGGGGTCCAAGCAAGAAGAGGCTTTCCAAACTTTGAAGCAAAAACTTTGTGATGCACCTATCCTTACACTTCCTGATGGCTGCGAAGACTTTGTGGTTTATTGCGACGCGTTAGGCAAGGTTTAGGTTGCGTCTAATGCAAAGAGGAAAGGTAATAGCCTACGCCTCAAGGCAACTCAAAGTGTATGAAAAGAACTATACCACTCACGACCTAGAACTTGGAGCAGTCGTGTTCGCTCTTAAGATATGGAGACATTATCTCTATGGTACCAAGTGTGAAATTTACACTGACCACAAGAGCCTTCAACATATCTTCAATCAAAAAGAGTTGAACATGAGGCAACGACGATGGGTCGAACTCCTAAATGACTATGATTATGAAATTCGATATCATCCTGGCAAGGCTAATGTTGTGGCTGACGCCCTCATTCGAAAGGAGTATGCAAACTCCATTCGTCTTTTGTGTTCCCAAATTGCGACCGTTCTTCAAAACCAAATTAGAGCAGCTCAACATATTTCCGTCACGGAAAATGATGTACGAGATGAACTATCTTGTGGAGCTGAAACCAAACTAGAATTCAAGTTGGACGGTATTCTCTATTACCTGAATCGTATTTGGGTACCTGATCGTGACGATCTTCGTGTTTTTCTCATGAACGAGGCTCACAAAGCACGATACTCTATACATCCAGGGGCCGATAAAATGTACCAAGATCTACGATACTCCTACTGGTGGCCTAGCATGAAGAAGGATATCGCCATTTTTGTTTCAAAGTATCTTACATGTTCTAAAGTAAAAGCAGAACATCAAAGACCTTCAGGACTTCTTGTTCAACCTGAAATACCTGTTTGGAAGTGGGAAAACATAACCATGGACTTCATTACCGGGTTACCTCGCACCTTTAGTGGGTATGACACCATTTGGGTTATCATCGATCGTCTTACCAAATCGGCTCATTTCATTCCGATCCGCGAAGACATCAAGAACGAGAAGTTAGCTCGTATCTATATTAATGAAATTGTAAGCCGTCATGGTGTGCCCTTAAGTATCATTTCAGATCGAGACGGCCGTTTTATTTCACGAACGTGGCAAGCCGTACAATCCGCTTTGGGTACACGTCTAGATCTCAGCACTGCCTTTCACCCCAAACTGATGGTCAATCTGAGCACACCATACAAACCCTTGAATACATGTTGCGAGCATGTGTCATCGACTTCAAGGGTAATTGGGACACTCATCTACCGTTAGTTGAATTTTCGTACAACAATAGCTATCATTCGAGCATTGGCATGGCTCCTTTTGAAGCCTTATACGGTCGTAAGTGCCGATCTCCTGTATGTTGGCACGAAATTGGTGAAGTGCAAATCACTGGACCTGAGTTGATTCAAGAAACGACTGACAAAATCCTTCAGATCCATAATAATCTTCTAGCAGCTCGAAGTCGTCAAAAGTGTTACGCTGATAAACGACAAAAGCCATTGGAGTTTTGTGTTGGTGATCAAGTACTTTTGAAAGTATCACCGAGGAAGGGAGTGGTTCATTTTGGTCAAAAAGGCAAATTAGCACCATGCTATGTGGGACCATTCAAGATACTCGAAAGGGTTGGTCCTGTAGCACACAAGCTTGACCTACCTGAAGAACTCAACAGAATTCATCCCACATACCACATATCAAACTTGAAAAAGTGTCTTGCCAACAAAAACCTCCATATTCCTTTAGAAGATATTCAAATCGATGAATCAATGCATTTTGTTGAAAGACCTGTAGAAATCATGGACTTCGGTGAAAAGCGTTTGAGACGAAGTCGTATTCCAATAGTCAGGGTGCGTTGGGAGTCAAAACGAGGACCTGAGTTTATTTGGGAACGTGAAGACTCAATGCGCGAGAAATACCCGCATCTTTTTCCAGTTGCAGCTACTACTTAAATTTCGAGACGAAATTTCTAAAAGTAGGGGATACTGTAACATTCGTGTAACGGGTTTCAAGAACCCGCTCCGTTTGAAATTCAAGTAATTATTTAATGTTTCGTTATGCAATTATTAGTATTAATTAATTTATTTTATAATCAATATCTATAAATAAAATGCATACTTAAAATAATATTCACTATAGGAAAATAAGTAAATCATTATAAAATGATATAAAATAAATAAATAAAAATGAAGAAAAAGGGGACAACTGGAATCGAACCCGGGTTCCCCCACATGTTCACTCACCAGAAACACCACTGCACCAAACATACAAGCGTGAATAAACCTGAAATCAAATAGGTTATATGTCAAATCAAACAAGAACCTGCAATCACAGAAATCCAAAACGGTCAAAGGCGGATTTTGTGCAATCAAGCAATTTGCGTTTTTCTTATGATTAGAACTTGAATTCCGTATCGGTTATAACCGAAATCATCAGTCAATTGAATTGAAACAGATTGAAATCATTGGTCTTAAATCATGGGTTGAAACCGAAAATCACAGCCGATCTTGATACTCTTTAAATTCAAACTAAATTCATCCCAAACAGAACTCGCATACTCACTCATCCATCACTCAAATCCTTGGAAGTTCTATTTAACTTAATCGCCGGAAAACCTTGATTGAGCTGTCGGAAAACATAACCGGAAAACCGGGAATTCACTCCTCGTCGATATACCCTTCTTAATTCTTTTACTGTTACCTATTGTTATCATATAATCAATTTTAAATCAATTAGGCAACCCAGAAAACACTGTTATCATTCGAATCATATTCTAGGTTGCTTCAAGAAAGAAGATGAAGTTTTGTGGTTGTATATATTTATTTAAAATCGGGTTATAACCGGGTTAGACACACAGTCCAGCGGTAGACTGTGTGCAAACACATTGTACACATCCCGAGTTCGAGTCCAGGCAGATCCTTGTTGTAGAAATAAAAACCGGTTTTCTTTTTAAACAAATACGCTAACTCACAGTAAGTTGTTAAGTATAATAAAATCTCTATATTAAACGGGTTAGACACCCAGCCCAACTGGTTGGGCTGGGTGCAAAACATCACTTAGGTCGCGGGTTCGAGACTAAGTATGCAGCCGGTTCAAAGGATTTTAAATCCTTTTTAATTAAACAATTTCTGATATATTCTAATAAGTATATAAGAGTAATTAAAATTGGGTTTCTCACGGGTTCGACACGTAGCTCAGTTGGAAGAGCTGTGTGCACGTAAACGGGAGGTCACAAGTACGAGTCTCACCACACGCTGCCTACAACACCAAACGAACCGGTCAGACCCCCTTGTCAGGTCTGACAAGGTTTTTTTTATTATTTTATTTTATTTTAAATATTTTACTTTTTATATATATTTTAAACACTTAAAGATACAATTTTGTAGGTTTAAAAATCCCAATAAATACCACAAAAATAACCTAAAAATCTAACAAAAAGTATTAAATCAAAATAATGATTTTTATATATTAATCTAATTATTTCGTTATTATTTAGGTTAGTCTTCTTCGTCGGTTAAATCCTCAATTCGTGCGCACTCTTCATCAATCAAGGAAACGCACCCACTGTGAGTGAATCCTTACAAATTCCTCTTTTAAATCATGTTTTGGGGTGTATCATGTGTTGTTGCATATTTTATTTATTTAAACAATTGTGCATACACCATTATGTGATCTAATATGTATATTTTGTTTGTCTGGTTATGTGTTGATACATTTTATCATTTCAGTGCAATCATTCATTTAAGGCCCATCAGTTCCTCGTGGGATACGAGTTGAGCATCAGGTGCCTTATTAGATCGGCTCCGTTTGATTGAGCCTTGGTCTCAAGTTCATCATTCATCTTGTTCATATGTTCATCATTGATATTATGTGGGTTGTGATTTAATTATATATACATAAGTTCATATATGGTCCATGCACATATTTATTACAACAACCAATATATTAAACTGTTTAATTGTTAAACTTAGATTCACTCGCCAACTTTTGTTGACCCAAATATTGGTTTTACACATGATACAAGTAGACAGGCTAAGGAGAGGAACACATAGGAATGGCATTAGAAGATAAATAAAATACCGCTTGTTTAGAACAATGTTTTTCTTGTACTTATATGTTTCCTTGTGTTTGGATATTTGAATTTTAAATTAAACTTAATAAATATGAAACCTATTATTAGTAAATGTTATGAGCTTTGGTGATAACCCAATTATGCCCCGACTTTTATTTCCGCTGCAGGTCGAGGTGTGACACTTAAACAAGTTGGTAATAATTATTATAACATGTAAGAACATGTTCGGCTTGTCAATTTCAGTTCTAGGGTCGGTTCGAAACCGAAAGTCGCGAAGTTTGACTTTTGCTTTGACTTTCGATTCTGACCCGATTTAGATTAGTTACCTACTGATCTAAAGTTGCATTATGATCATAATATAATGTAACATAACCCTCTGAGGTTATATTACATGATCATAATCAGAATCTAAGTTTATGCGCAAGTTCCATAATTATGTCATCTTTGACCAAAATGTCCTTTTTGTATAAAACAAGGTTTTAAATGGTAATGAACTTGTAGATGAGTTTCCTATTGTTGTAATATCATAAGTAGGATTATTTGGGATGTTAAACCAAGTTATAAACTGAGTTTTCAATTAGGTCCTTAAAATATGTCGATAAATGACAGTTTTAGCCCTTGTGGCTTATAAAATGGTTTAATCAAATCCTTTCTAGGTAAATCATTTACCTAATGATATGTTATATTAAATAACATATTTAAAACATTTTAATCTGACCTAACATCAGTTTTCATAAACATCGCATAAAGACGTCATTTTACGACATAAGCGCCGTTTTGGCGCATAGTATGGTTTTAAACCATATTATTGACCAAGACTTGATACCTACTGATTTTAAAAATTATTTTAAACATATTTACAGTAGGTACATGCTATAAACTCATAATCCCAAATAATTTATAAACTATGTGTAAAATGACCAAAATGCCCCTTTAGTGCATAGTTTGGTCATAAAAGATAATTTACACATATAATTGACATATTATATCATAAATAATTTATTTTTCCAGAATACTCATGATCATAAACTTAAAATATATTCAAGTTTCTTTTATACGACATATAATTACCGAAATGCCCTTATAAGGCATAGTTTCGTTTTAAAATCTTAACGGGCATACACGTTGATATCCTACTGATATCTTAACTTATTTAAAATATAATGGCATATAGAACTTGTCCATGACTTATCCGGTTACCCATTATCGCTTATAAGTGTACGGTTGATTATACGTAACTAGTTTACAAAAATTAACCGAAACGGGTTTAACCTTGTCATTTAAGTTTCAAAATCCAGAATGTTTATAGTTTACCCATATTATACAAGTCAAGTACTTGTCGGGATTAAACTACATTCTATCTGATCATCGTTTAATCAAGCGTTATACGTAATGATCATGTACACTATTCGGTTTATAAGACCGTTAGTATTTAATTGGCTAGCTTATGCCATAATCTAGACTAGAGCCTTCCCGGTAAATGCTATCTGCACTTGGTACTTTTGTATACGGCTGAGTTATTTAAAAATAAAAGAAGAAGACTAGCTTAGGTAAATACTCTCGACTTATTTTCCCTATATGGGCTTGGGATACGGTAAATTATTACCACTTGGTCCGAAATGGGGTCAATCGAATGCCCGTTTGTGGCTAGTAAACCGCATATTCCGTTTTAGTCAGTTTTGTTTGATAACTTTAACATCGGGGGTTAAATTACTGTGTCCTGGATATCCTCGGCTCAATACATTAGTTATTGGCCACGACCTTAGCGTGGGGTGTAGGCATACACCTGACAGACGCTCATATGCAAATTACCCAAGATGTTGGGATAACTCCTTCGTGAGTTCGTAAGTGGTGTGTATTTAATCATGTCTCGGTTTCTGTACTGGGCCATGTATGTATGGACAAACATGTGAATCTGTTAACAAGGTTGCAACATCAACTTCCCCAAGTTAATAAAAGATTTTTTTTTCCGTTTTGCACTTAAAAATCATTTTAAAGTTTTCAAAATGAGTCATTTGGGTTTATTTACCAGCGAAAGCTGACGTATCGTCCAAAGGCTAAACTGCAGGTACAATATGAAATAAGCCGGAAGCTGCTCGGTAGTGAATATGAGGATCTTGTAAATCCTTAGATCTGCCCTAAAGTCTGTTTTATATTCTTTCTTGTACATTTTATGATCCGCCTGTGGATCTTTTATTACAAGCTTGTATATTATTCTGTATTTTTGAACATTTGGTTTGTAATAGTAATTTTACTCCAAGACTTCCGATGTGTCGTGTTTAATTGACAATAATGTTATCAACTGACGTCACAATACTCCCCACCCGAGCCCACCGGTGTATGGATTTGGGTTGGAAATCTGGGGTGTGACAGGTTGGTATTAGAGCCAACATTTGAGAGAATTAAACACTATTCTTCTTGTGTTAATCTCAAACTTACATGAGTACATTCTTTAGACTTCCGAGTCTAGTCATTGACCTAGGATTATTCATTTCACTATTAAGTTATTAGTATTGTTTTGAATTGATTTTTAACAGGAAAATGCCGCCATGTGTGAGAGGACAAAGTGGAAGAGGAAAAGGTCCAATGAGGGAGGACCATCGGGGCACATTCCCCCTTAACCTCATAACTCAGATGCTTACCAAGAATTAGGAGATTCATCTCCTTGGCAACCAGTGAGACGTTCTGTCTCTAATAGATACTCGCCTCACATTCCCAAAATTCTTACCACTCTCACCACTCTTATCATTCACACCATTCTCACCATTCCCATTCTCATCACTCTTACCATGAAGAATTTAACCCTAACCATTACTTTAACACGCCTCCAGCTGATCAAAATTAGTTGGATCAGCCAAACCCTATGGACGAGGACTCCGACCCGGAGATGCCAGCGTTGGGATCGAACGCGCATCCCATAGAAATATCAAGCGATTCGAACTCCTATGCTGGATCACCCTACCAAGGTCCTAATGAGTGGGACCAATACTGGAACCAATTCACCTTCACCCACACTCCTTCCCATCACTCTCAACCACCTCCTGTTCAAGGAGATGTCCACATGGAACTAGTGGACCAACCTCAACCACCACCTGAACCACCAAGAAGGAAGCGTGGTGCACGTATGTCGGTACGTGCAGGACAAAGGTCGGGATCGCTGTCACCTTTACCCAACTCTTACCCCACATTTCAAGAGGACCCACAAATGGGTGGACCCTCTAATGTTTCACCTATAGTGGAACCAACACCAACACCTGCTGTTCAACTACCACCATCGGGTTATACTAACCCAATCCCCACATATCCGGACACGTCTGGGTATGATCCTTATAACCCGTCTACACCGGTAGACTATTAAGCATGGTCGCAAGACCCATATATGCAAGCGGTTATGCACAACCCACTTTACCCGTCTCCTTTCCCACCTACTTATCCACCGACTGGATATCCAACTTATGGGTACCCGTATCCGGTTATGCCACAACCATAACCACAACCACAACCTCTGCCACCACTTGAGGCCATCAATGAGGCCTTGGAACGGATGAAAGAAATGCAGCAACAAGCAGAGAAAACGGAGAAGAAGACAAACAAGTTCTTCAAGAAACTCTCCAAGTTGGTCAAAGGAAAGAAGGACGAGTAACTCTTCTATTTTATGTAGTCCCTGCGTGGACATTATTATTTCTTTAGTCCCTACGTGGACAAGTTATTTTTTTAAGTCCTTGCATGGACAATCAATTTCTTTATTTATTTATTTCAAGTGTTGTACTTTCTAATTATCATTTAATGAAATATTTTGGAATTATATATACATGTACTTATCCTCTTCAAGCGATTATCTCGATTTTACTCAGAATTTTTGATCAGCTATATAATTCCAAAAAGATCTTAATGGTTTTGATTTGCCGAGTGGCACAGACCACATATTTGGCCAAATATATATAAAATGATAGTTAAGAATGGAAGGGTCTTCTATCATGATAGTTAAGGGAAGTTATCCTTCTATCTAGAGGTGGGGGACTAAGTTCAAGCCTCCAAGTCATTAAGGTCAATGCGACCGGGACTATTAATCAGCCATTAAGGTCCTCTTATGATAACATTTAAAAATGTTCATACTCTTGGTAGTGTGACTTGAGGAATCACACTAGCCTTCAAGGTATTGGACTATGTCCTAACCTTATATAGCCCATGAGATCTATTTGATCCCGGCTAATATCACAAGTGCAGTGATGAATAAAACATCCATTAGTGATGTATTACCCTTTCGGGTTATGATTTTTTTATATAGCCCATGTGATCTATTTGATCCCGGCTAATATCACAAGTGCGGTGATTAAACATCCATCAGTGATGTATTGCCCTTTCGGGCTATGATTAATTTTATATAGCCTATGTGATCTATTCTGATCCCTGCTAATATCACCAGTGCGGTGATTAAACATCCATTAGTGATGTATTTCCCTTTCGGGCTATGATTAATTTTATATAGCCTATGTGATCTATTCTAATCCCGGCTAATATCATCAGTGCGGTGATTAAACATCCATTAGTGATGTATTGCCCTTTCGGGCTATGATTAATTTTATATAGCCTATGTGATCTATTATGATCCCGGCTAATATCACCAGTGCAGTGATTAAACATCCATTAATAATGTATTGCCCTTGGGGCTATGATTCAAACATCCATTAGTGATGTAGTGCCTTGGGCCATATTTTATGCCCATTAGTGACAAGCCTATGTGCCATATTTTATGTCCATTAGTGACAGGCCTATGTGCCATATCTTATGTCCATTAGTGATAGGCCTATGTGCCATATTTTATGTCCATAATAGGCCTATGTGCCATATTTTATGTCTTTCGTGACAAGCTTAAAAGCTAAATAAAATTTGTCAAAGTATGAAAATGACAGTTGTGACAATGCGATCCACTGTCCAATAATACATGGACTAAATCCAAATTGTAATTTGCCTTTAATGGTCCTTTTGTGACCTAGGCCAAATATAGATATGTTAAGCCTAAGAGTTGTGATGTTACTCACACTAGAATAGGCAATGGATTCTTATATCCAATGTTTTTAAGACCAATATGGTTGACATACCATGGCTAAGTGAAGCTTTATTGGTGTATAGAAACCAAGGCTTAAAGATGGTTAACTCGAACGAGATACAAAGTAGCCACCGGAATGTGGAATCTAATAATGCTGAGAATAGAGCCATTAATAATGATGACTTTCAAACTCGCATTGATGCGACTGTAGAAAAGGCCATGGGAAAGGCTATCGAAAGGCTTAGAGAGTCGAGTGCTACTCGCTCTAGACTCTTATCTATTCCACCATCTTCAGCTCATAGGGAGAGCTCCGTTCACTCTTCAAATGCGAAGAGTGAACCAAAGAAAATAGATTTAGCTGAAAGGTCCCGTTCTGTTAAAGACAGATGTACCTATAAGTACTTTGTCCCCTGTAAACCCCGATACTTTAATGGGGAAAAGGAGTTGTAGAAGCCCTAAAGTAGCTGGACGAGATGGAAACAATTGTGGACATCAACGGGTGTGTTGAAAAGGATGTGGTCAAGTACATATCACAATCCTTCAAGGGCGATGCCCTAATCTGGTGGAAAGCCATGATCCAGTCTACTCTTAAAGCATACATGTATAATCTGGGATGGTCCAAGTTTATGGACCTAGTTAAGGAAACTTACTGCCTACCCCATGAGGTGGAGAAATAGAGACAAACTTCTTGTCCCTATCAATGAAAAACCTAGACTGTCAGAAGTATGTTTCCGATTTCAATTCCCTATCTAGGTTAGTTCCTTATCTAATCACCCCTGAACCCAAACGCATAGCGCGTTTTATCAATGGATTAGCGCCCGAGATTAAGGCATGGTAAAGGCTGCCAGCCTAGTACCTATAGGTCTGCTGTTGACCTATCTCTCTCCCTCACCCTTGATTTAGTGAGGCAAAAGTCAGTTAAGCCTAAAACTGACGGAAAAAGGAAGAGAGAGGAAGACAACTCCCAAAGATTTAATAAGAAAAATAAAGGGAGATTCGGGTCCAAAGGGAACCAAGGCAAGTCGGCTGTGATGCCATTTTGTAAGACTTGCAACCGAAGACACTGGGGACAGTGTAATTCTGATCCACAAGCTAGACCTTGTGGCATATGTAAAAGAAGAGGGCATAAGACCCTAGATTGTAAAGATCTTAAGGATGTTGTATGTTATATTTGCAATGAAAAAGGGCATATTGAGACTAACTGCCCTAAGAATTCAAAGAATAATAATCCAAAGCCTGGAGAGGCCAAGAAGGGGAATGCACGCGCTTTTCGACTGACTGCTAAGGAAGCTGTTAATGATAATAACGTCATAACAGGTACTTTCCACATTAATGATATTTATGCTAGAGTCTTTGTGATTCGGATGCAGATAGATCTTTTCTTGTCATAAGTTTAGTAAACTATTAAACCTGCCAATAAGAACTGCAGATAAAATTTATGAGATAGAACTTGCCGATGGAACCTTAGAAATTGCTTCTTCCATTCTTGATGGATGCTCTATATCCATTAAAACTCATTCCATCCCTATCTCTCTTATGCCAATGAAATTGGCGGGGTTCGATGTGGTCTTAGGCATGGATTGGTTATCTTATAATCAAGCCCGTATTGCCTGTGATAAAAAGCTCATCGAAATTAAAACCCCATCTGGTGAAATGATCACCATCCCCAGAGACTCACACTATGGATTGCCAGATAAGGTGTCATTATTTAAGGCATCCAAGTGTTTGAGAAGAGGCTGTGTCATCTACATGGCACAAGTCACCATAAATGAACCTCAGCCGAACCTTGAAGATCAACCAGTTATCTCGGAGTATCCCGATGTTTTCCCTGAAGAATTACCAGGCCTACCTCCGGATAGGCAAGTGGAGTTCAGAATTGGCATCATACCAGGATCAGCACCCGTAGCTAGAGTTCCATATAGACTAGCTCCAACTGAAATGAATGAGTTAAGAGTTCAATTGGATGAACTCTTGGAGAAATGTTTTATTCAGCCCAGTTCCTCGCCTTGGGGAGCTCCAGTCCTCTTCTTTAAAAAGAAAGATGGTTCAATGCGCATGTGCATCGATTATCGGGAGCTGAATAAGTTGACAATCAAGAATAGATATCCTCTGCCCAGGATCGATGATTTATTTGACCAACTTCAAGGGGCTAGTTACTTTTCTAAGATAGATTTGAGATTAGGATACCATCAACTGAATGTTAGGAGTGAGGATGTTCCTAAGACAGCCTTCAGGACCCGCTATGGTCATTTTGAGTTCTTGGTGATGCCTTTGGGCTCACAAATGCACTAGCAGCATTCATGGATCTCACGAATAGAGTCTGCAAGCCATATTTGGATAAGTTTGTCATTGTCTTTATAGACGACATTCTTATCTACTCTAGTAACCAAGCTGATCACAAGAAACATCTTTGGTGCATCCTAGAACTGCTAAGGCAAGAGAAGCTTTATGCTAAGTTCTCTAAATGTGAATTTTGGCTTAGAAAAGTCCAATTCCTTGGACATATGGTAAGTGAGCATGGTATCCAAGTGGATCCCACCAAAATTGAGGCCATCATGAGTTGGGAAGTGCCCAAGACCCCAACGGAGGTTCGTAGTTTCTTAGGATTGGCTGGTTACTATAGAAGGTTCATTGAGAACTTTTAAAGAATAGCCACTCCTTTAACTTCCTTGACCCGTAAGAATATTAAGTATAATTGAGGTCCAAAGCAACAAGAATCTTTTGAGATTCTTAAACACAAGTTGAGCAATGCTCTTGTGTTATCTGTACCCGAGGGTATTGAGAACTTTGTTGTCTATTGTGATGCTTCGCACACCGGCATGGGCTGTGTGCTAATGCAAAATGGCAAGGTAATTGCCTATGCATCACGACAATTAAAGGTGCATGAAAGGAATTACACCACCCATGATTTGGAATTGGGTGTCGTTGTATTTGCACTAAAGCTATGGAGACATTACTTGTACGGTACAAAGTATATTATATACACTGACCATAAGAGTCTCCAACACCTGTTCAATCAGAAAGAATTGAACATGCGACAACGCCGTTGGATGAAAACTCTTAATGATTATGATTGCGAGATTCGCTACCATCCCGGAAAGGCAAATATAGTTGCTGACGCCTTAAGTCGCAAAGAAAGAGTTAAACCTATTAAGATTAACGCCAAGAGCATTGAGCTCAGAAATAGCTTAAATGAGAAGCTATTAGATACGCAGAAGCAAGCTCTATTAGAGGCTAATATCCCTAATGAGGGATAAGGCGGAACTGTTGATCAGTTAGCACCTGGAAAGGATGGAATCCTTAAATACAATGATAGAATTTGGGTTCCAATCCTTGAAGGACTTAGAGATTTAATCTACCAAGAAGCGTACAACACAAGATAATCAGTTCACCCAGGTGGTGACAAGATGTATCAAGGTTTGAAGAAGAATTATTGGTGGATGTGTTTGAAGAAATCCATAGCCACTTATGTAGCTAAGTGTCTGACGTGTTCGCAAGTTAAAGCCGGACATAAAAAACCGTCAGGACTTCTACAACAACTTGAGATTCCCACTTGGAAATGGGAAATGGTAACTACGGATTTGATTACCAAGTTACCTAAGACCAAATGTGGTAATGACACGATTTGGGTCATCGTTGATAGGCTGACTAAGTCAGCACATTTCTTGCCAATTAAAGAGACTTATAGTTCTGACAAATTGGCTAAGTTGTACATGGACAAGATTGTGTCCCTACACGGTGTGCCAGTATCTATTGTATCTGACAGAGATACTAGATACACGTCTCACTTTTGGAAATGTTTCCAACAATCGTTAGGCACACGATTAAATTTCAGTACGGCTTACCATCCGCAGACTGATGGTCAAAGTGAGCGTACTATTCAAACTTTGGAAGACATGCTTCAGGCATGTGTGATTGATTTAGGTGGAAGCTGGAATGACCACTTACCCCTAATAGAATTCTCCTATAATAACAGTTATCATACAAGCATCAAGGCTGCTCCTTTTGAGGCCTTGTATGGGAGAAAATGTCGAACGCCTGTGTGTTGGGCAGAAGTTGAGAAAGCCCAACTATCAGGACCTGAGATTGTCCTGGAGACCATGGAAAAGATTGTGCAAATCTGTGATCGTCTCAAAGCTGCCAGGCATAGGCAGAAGAGCTATGCTGACAAGAGGCGTAAACCTCTTAAGTTCCAAGTAGGGGACAAGGTCATGCTGAAAGTATCACCCTGGAAGGGTGTGATGCGTTTTGAAAAGAAGGGCAAGTTGAGCCCAAGATATATTGGACCATTCGAGATAGTCGAGTGTGTCGGCACTGTAGCTTATAAGCTCAGGTTGCCAGAGGAGCTTAGCGGAATTCATGACGTATTCCACATATATAACCTTAAGAAATGTCTAGCCGATGAGTCGCTATCAATGTCATACGAGGATGTGCAAATTGATGAAAACCTGAGCTTCATTGAGAAACTAATTTCGATCGAGGATCGACAGGTTAAGAAGCTCCGAAGAAAAATGATACCTATAGTAAAGGTTAAGGGGGACGCTTTTAGAGGTCCCGAGTATACATGGGAGGTTGAGTCCACTATGCGACAAAAGTACCCTCATCTTTTTGAATAAAATCTCGAGGTCGAGATTTCTTTTAAGGGGGTGAGGATGTAACACCCTGTAAAATCGTGTCCAATAATATAGCGACGCGTGTTGTATTTTTAATATAGTTAATTAAAAGACTAATATGGACTAAAAGTGACAACATGCTCAAACTGAGCCTCTGAATGACTTTCTGATGTCAACATGCATAAACCTAGCCTCTGAGCGACCATTACTGTCATCATGCATAAAAACGTAGCCTCTGAACGACCATTAGTGTCGTTATGAATAAAACGTGGCCTCTGAACGACCATTAGTGTCGTTATGCTTAAACTCGGCCTCTGAGTGACCGTTGTGTCAACATGCCTAGCCTCTGACTGACATTGGAGTCAACATGCTTATACTGAGCCTCTGAGTGATCCTTTACGTAGTCCTAACTCTCATATGTCCCGTTTATTGGACGAGAGTGATTAAATCCATTATTATATGAAAGTTGGATAATGGAGGGATTAAAAGTGTCAACATGTTAATTAATACCTCTGAGTGACCTTTTAACGAACCGAGAGCTCGACAATGTCCAGGCATAATCCCGGGTATGCCAAGTATTGGCTACGGAGGGCTAAAAGTGCCAAAAAGGTGTTTAAATAGGTTTTTAGAAGCTTTAATAAGTTAAGGGGTTAAAAGTGTCAAAGTTTGAAAGTGGCCGTGGGGCGGTCGCGGGCCGCGAGAGACATGGCATGTGTCTCTCGCGGGGTGCGAGAAGCCCTCTGCTGCAGAAAGTTTTGCTTGGCTCCCAAACAAAACTCCAAAACCATTAAAACCGAAACCATGGCTTCCCAAACTGCTATGCCACCTTTTGAGACACTTGTAAGCTTCCTCTTACACCCCTAAACACCTGGCTTCACCTCCTTTGAGTTCTCCAACTATAAATAGGTGCTTAAGTTCACATTCCAACTTGCACCTTTCTCATTTATTCACTCTTCTCCCTCCTCTGGAAGTTCCTAGCTGATAGAAGCATCCAAATTATTTCTCTTGCATTCTAGGAACCTCTTGTAAGTGTTCGTTGCTCTTGCATTTTCGTTTATAGGCTTTTATAGCCAAAAGTCAAGCGTTTTGCAGAAAACGCTTTGACTTTCGGTTAAGACCATTATGGTCTAGCCATTGTTTGAAATGAACATGGCTAAGTGATCATAATACGGTAGGTGTTAATCCCTATAAAGGGCACCTCCTGAAGATCACGTTTGCTAGACCAATTGACGGGTCAAAGTTATGATATTAAAAAGTCAAACAGGCCATTTTCGGAAAAATCATAAACTAATCTTATATATGTTATGAAACCTGTTTTGACACTTAAACAAGTTGGTAATAATTATTAGAACACGTAAGAACATGTTCGGCTCGTCAATTTCAGTTCTAGGGTCGGTTCGCAATCGAAAGTCACGAAGTTTGACTTTTGCTTTGACTTTCGATTCTGACCCGATTTAGATTAGTTACCTACTTATCTAAAGTTTCATTATGATCATAATATAATGTAACATAACCCTCTGAGGTTATATTACATGATCATAATCAGAATCTAAGTTTATGCGCAAGTTCCATAATTATGTCATCTTTGACCAAAATGCCCTTTTTGTATAAAACAAGGTTTTAAATGGTAATGAACTTGTAAATAAGTTTCCTATTGATGTAATATCATAAGTAGGATTATTTGGTATGTTAAACCAAGTTATAAACTGAGTTTTCAATTAGGTCCTTAAACTATGTCGATAAATGACGGTTTTAGCGCTTGTGGCTTATAAAATGGTTTTAATCAAATCCTTTCAAGGTAAATCATTTACCTATTGATATAATATATTAAATATACATATTTAAAACATTTTAATCTGACCTTAACATCAGTTTTCATAAACATCGCATAAAGACGTCATTTTACGACATAAGCGCCGTTTTGGCGCATAATATGGTTTTAAACCATATTATTGACCAAGACTTGATACCTACTGATTTTAAAACTTATTTTAAACATATTACAGTAGGTACATGCTATAAACTCAGAATCCCAAATAATTTATAAACTATGTGTAAAATGACCAAAATACCCCTTTAGTGCATAGTTTGGTCATAAAAGATAATTTACACATATAATTGACATCCTACTGATATTATATCATAAATAAATTATTTTTCCAGAATACTCATGATCATAAACTTAAAATATATTCAAGTTCCTTTTATACGACATATAATTACCGAAATGCCCTTATAAGGCATAGTTTCGTTTTAAAATCTTAACGCGCATACACGTTGATATCCTACTGATATCTTAACTTATTTAAAATATAATGGCATATAGAACTTGTCCATGACTTATCCGGTACCCATTATCGCTTATAAGCGTACGGTTGATTATACGTAACTAGTTTACGAAAATTACCGAAACGGGTTTAACCTTGTCATTTAAGTTTCAAAATCCAGAATGTTTAGAGTTTACCCATATTATACAAGTCAAGTACTTGTCGGGATTAAACTACATTCTATCCGATCATCGTTTAATCAAGCGTTATACGTAATGATCATGTACACTATTTGGTTTCATAATCTAGACTAGAGCCTTCCCGGTAAATGCTATCTGCACTTGGTATTTTTGTATACGGCTGAGTTATTTAAAAATAAAGAAGAAGACTAGCTTAGGTAAATACTCTCGACTTATTTTCCCTATATGGGCTTGGGATAGGTAAATTATTACCGCTTGGTCCGAAATGGGGTCAATCGAATGCCCGTTTGTGGCTAGTAAACCGCATCTGCCCTAAAGTGAATAAGAGGATCTTGCAAATCCTTACGAAATAGGCCGGAAGCTGCTCGGTAGTGAATAAGAGGATCTTGCAAATCCTTAGATCTGCCCTAAAGTCTGTTTTATATTCTTTCTTGTACATTTTATGATCCGCCTGTGGATCTTCTATTACAAGCTTGTATATTATTCTGTATTTTTGAACGTTCGGTTTGTAATAGTAATTTTACTCCAAGACTTCCGTTGTGCCGTGTTTAATTGACAATAATGTTATCAACTGACGTCACAATACTCCCCACCCGGGCCCACCGGTGTATGGATTTGGGTTGGAAATCTGGGGTGTGACAGGTTGGTATCAGAGCCAATGTTTGAGAGAATTAAACACTATCCTTCTTGTGTTAATATAACACATCAGCAGATAAAAAGGTTTGGTATGAAAAGTATGATTAAAATCGTTTTATGCACTATAAGGGCTTTATCGTCAATTGTCGACATAATGCAAGTACTTGTATGTAAACTCAGTATATAAATTGACTTGACATCCCAAATAATCTTAATTATGATATTACATCAGTAGGAAATTCATTTCAGGTTTGTTATCGATTAAAACCTTGTTTTATGTAAAAAGGGCATTTTAGTCAAAATTAGCATAATAACGGAACTTGTGCATAAACTCAGATTCTGATTATGATCATGTAATATAACCTTAGGGGGTTATGCTACATTATATTACGATCATAATGCAACCTTAGATCAGTAACTAACTAATCTAAATCAGGTCAGAATCGAAAGTCAAAGCAGAAATCAAATTTTGCGACTTTCGGTTGTGAACCGACCCTAGAACTGAAATTGATGAGTCGAACATGTTCTCACATGTCCTAATAATTACTACCAACTTGTTTAATGTCAAAATATGTTTCATAACATATATAAACTCAGATTATAATATTTTCAAAATCTGGCCTGTTTGACTTTTTAATAATAAAACTTTGACCCGTCAATTGGTCTAGCAAACATGATCTTTAGAAGGTGCCCTTAATAGGGATTAACACCTACCTTATTACGATCACTTAGCCATGTTTGTTACGAACAATAGCTGGACCATAATGGTCTTAACCGAACGTCAAAGTGTTTTCCGTAAACGCTTGACTTTTGGGTATAACAAGCCTATAAACGAAAATGCAAGAGAAAGGAACACTTACAAGTGATTCCTAAGATGAAATAGAACTAAGTTGGATGCTCCTTTCAGATAGGAACTTCCAGGGGAGGGAGATAGAATGAAAATGAGAAAGGTGCAAGTTCAAATGGTGAACCAATGCACCTATTTATAGTTGGAGAGCTTGAAGGAGGTGATGTCAGGTGTTAGCAAGAGTTAGAGGGAGTCTACAAGTATCCTAAAACGTGGCTTAGCAGTTTGGAAGTCCATGGTTTCGAATCAAATGGTTTTTGGCAACATGTGTGGTGCCCAAGCAAAAATTCTGCAGATATAGGCTTCTGGCGGCCCGCGAGAGACCAGGCCAATGTCTCTCACGGCCCGCGAGCGCCTCATGGGAACTTTCAGACTTTATCACATTTAGCCCCTCAACTTATTAAACCTTTAAAACACCTTTATAAGCATAATTATCCCTCCATAGCCAATATTTGGCGTACATGGGAGTATGCCGGGACATTGTCAAGCTCTCGGTTCGTTGAAAGGTCACTCATAGGTATAAATTAACATGTTGATACTTTTAACCCCTCCATTGTCCAACTTTTACATATTTACATAATTAATCCCTCTCGTCCAACCGGTGGCCCATATGAGAGTTAGGAGTTCGTAAAGGGTCACTCAGAGGCTCAGTGTAAGCATGTTGACTCTAAAGGGTCACTCAGAGGCTAGGTTTAAGCATGTTGACACTAAAGGTCACTCAGAGACTCAGTATAAGCATGTTGACACTAATGGTCACTCAGAGGCTCAGTTTAAGCATGTTGACACTAATGGTCACTCAAAGGCTTAGTTTAAGCATGTTGACACTAATGGTCACTTAGAGGCTTAGTTTATGTATGTTGACACCAGGGGGTCACTCAAAGGCTTAGTCTGAGCATGTTGACACATTTAGTCCTTATTAGACTTAATATAAAAGTAATGACACGTGTCACTATATTATCGGACACGATTTTACGAAGTGTTACACCGGTGGGCACTCGAATAAGAAATCCATGTGTAGGCGCCAAAATAAAATGAATAATCCGTAACCAGATTCGTTTAATTATGGAAAATTGGAGTGTTGTCAATACTTACCATTTATTTCTCATTGCACTGAATATACAGCTTGCCAAGGCATCCTCCAACTTATCCTTGTTTGTCGTTAAAGATACTGCCCATATGGTGACCTCAGCGCATCCGGTAGATTTATGCTTCTCATCGGACTTAGGGGGTTATACTGCAAACATGTTATTCCCACGTCTTCTCTTTCATGAACAGTTATGTTCAACTTTGACGTTGTCGCTGCTACGTTTTCCTGTTGACTTTCTAAGTTTACTGGTTGTATATCGAGAGCCTTTGATCATGTGCCTGGTGTATCGTCGCAGTGACCTGCTGAAATTAGATCTTCCACTTCCGCGTAAAACGACGAAGTCATGGGCGAGAAAGGAGTTAGATTACCTAGCGACAATACTCCATTGTCCTTGACAGGTGCGGGTGTTTTTCTGTTACAACATCTGTATCAGCAGCCTCCACTACATCCTTTCGATGTTTCCGAACTATTCCATTTTCTTTTTGAGTATTAGGTCACTGTTGGGGTGCACATTCAAAGCTTCCGATATGGTGTCTTTTACCTTCTCAATGCATTCTTTAAACTCTTTAAATGCATTATCCGTATTGAGTGCATGAACCTTTTAAACAGTTATAATCACATATCAAATCCCGATTCAGATTTATATAGTTAAAAAAATACAACATTAGATTACACGTTTATCCATTTTGTACCTCGTCACTCCTTTTAGCTTCCTCATATGCCTCGTTATGCGGTGTCCCATATTGTTTTCTTCACCTTTTCATGGTTCGGCTCATACACAACTCGATTAGGTTTAAGTATCATTGGCACGTTATGATCTAGGTGCTGCTGGAAAAGTGGGTTGTCTAGCTTTTCGAGCAGTTCATCCAACATGGCGTCATCTATAACCTCAATCGGTCGTGAATTTTCTTTTTCACAGTTAACATCCTTATGATCATATGCATACGCAGCCTGCACATATAAGCAGTTATTATTTGGTTATCGATAAACGCCGAGTTGTAGTGTTATACAAAGTGTTGTAGTGTTATACACAGTGTTGTAGTGTTATACATAGTGCTGCAGTGTTATACATAGTGATGTAGTGTTATAAAAGGATTACATGGTGCTATATATAGTGCTGCAGTGTTATATATCGTGATGTAGTGTTATATATAGTGTTGCAGTGTTATAAAAGGATTTCAAAGTTACGTCGCATACCACCAGTAACACAATTGGCCCTCTATATTCAGCATCCCGCTTGCGGTTCCACGCCTTTATCGTGCGGTTTAAGCATGTTATCATGTAGGTGCACCAATCAAAGCTTGTGATATCAATTTTGGTCCACGCATCACAAGAAACGTTGATTTACACTACAGCTGGCGCTTATTTCCCCCGTCACACTGTAAAACAAAACCGACCAGTTCAATTCGAACAACCGGCCACTTGATGTGTCGCATACCATCATGTCCTTCAGTCCTACTAGTGACACCTTAGTACAATCATTGAATTGTGACATCCACTCCCTACTACAAGGTTGCTGTCTCTCGCTCTAATTATTTCTACAATCTCTATATCCCCGTATGGAATTCCGAATATCTTATGGACCAACTCTGGTGTGATCCATACATGGTGTGCGCCAACGTTCAACACCCTAACGTCCTCATCATAGTTGCTTGCCAACCAATATGTAAGCCGAGTCGGTACTCCCCGTACATTATATTTAAGTACGGAACCAAACCCCCTTGCTACCACCTTCTTTTTTTGCGTTGCATTTAGATTGTTAACTAATATCACCAGGTTATCCGGAGACGTCTTTGGTTTAATTTTTGGGCCAGTGAACGGCTCATATGGTTTTAAAAGCAACGAGATCGGCGGCCTTGTCGATTTCCTCCTAGCTGCTGTTGATTTGCGTCTTTTACCCTCTAGTGGTTCGGGTATATTGTCAACATCCCCGCCAATAGGGTGTGATGCGGCAGTTGAAACCAAGATGTACAGTTTCGTTATACCACAATCGCAATTAAAAAATCGCAAAAAAATAGCATTTTAGTTTTAAAATACTTACTAGTTGGTTTGTGGAGGGTTGGGGGGACACGAAGTTCGGCAACGTGTGATGCTGCAGCTGGACATGGAAATATACAAGTTTGTTATACTACAATAAAAATTAAAAAAGAAGAATTGTTATAGATTAATTGTATGAAAACACTTACTAGATGTTGGTAGTTTCTTTTCACCGATAATTGCTTTCCATTTGTCCGCGAGTCGGCCGCTAAGATCTGTAGAGCCTGGTGTGTTTTTCCTGATGGATTGTTTCCCGGTGTGTTAACAGTCTATGTAAAATGATCATAATGCCCTGTTATTAAAATTAAAATAAATAAAGAGTTAGTTACGTTTTTCGTCTCTCTGGATTTCTAAAAATAACCATTAGAGTCCATTAGTTCTAAAAATTGCCAAAACTGTACCAGTATCCTTCACTTTACTTTTCACTCTCCCCATTTCTTCAGATCCAGCCACCTAATTTTCTCCGGCCACCTAATTTTCTCTATGACAATCGTCGCCAGTAGGAAAACTTAAGGCCTACCTAAAAAACTTGAGGGGTGGAGACGAAGTATGGATGGTGCCCTGTGTAGTGGTCGGAATTGGTAGAATTCATCAGTAGAAAAGGAGTGGGCTAATGATTTATTTGAAGAGACTGGCCATAAGGTGTGGGGGTAGGGTGGGTGGTAGTTTGATGACGGTGGTGGGCATAATGGGTGGTGGAGATGGTCATCGTTCAGATATGTGTGTGGTGGTGGGAGGTGTTGAAGATGGATGAAATGGAAAGGGTGTGGAGCCGGATTAGGTGACCTTCCGGCGAGATTTGAGGACATAGAGAGAGAGTGAAGAGTTGAGTAAAGGATAGTAGATAAATGAAGCTGTTAACCGTCATTGTTGGTGAGTTGAAGGTGAAGTTGTGAAAGTATTGGTACTGTTTTGGTAATTTTTAGAACTAATGGACTGTAATGGTTATATTTTTTAACCAACCATTGGGATGAAAAACGTAACTTACTCTTTATTTATTTTGTAGTTTTAACAACAGGGACATTATGGTCATTTAAAATAAATTAACAGAAGAACTGGATGCGTTAGTGAGGGTGGACTGTAATAGTTATGAAAGTGAAACCACATGGACTGTTTTGGCAATATTTAAACTAATGGACTAAAATAGTGATTTTTGACATATCATAGAAATGAAAAACGTAATTAACTCAAAAGAAATATATAATTAGTATTATTGTTTTTTATTTAAATATAAAAACAGAAAAACAAAAATAACTAGGTGAAAAGACAAAAATATACCCAACATAACAAAATAAACCAATAAAGTTAGAGAGTTGGATGAAAATGACAGCAAAACGCAAACCTAAAGGGTCCAAACAAACTGATTTAAATGAATGTGACAAATCTGACCAAACCTTAGAAACGATTTTAACATTAATGTTAACCGTTACTATAATTCATATATAAGCCAGAAAACTTGCCAAGTTACATCAAAACAGAAGGTAGCCGGGCAACAAGTTGCGTCGCCAATACTCAAATTAAAATAAAATATAAACGTATTTTATCTTGTGCAAACATATTAGAAGAGATAAGAGAAAATGAATATGTTAATAAGATAAGAATAATATAGTCATCAATAATATAATATCGATCACCCCTGGTTTTCTTAAGACCATCCTTTGGTTTTTAAAATCATCGATTTATTTAGTTAAAATAAAAACAACCATTTTACTAATTTTGTTTCTGAGTTGACACTTATGTTATATTTAAGATGAGTGGCTTCAAATAAGAGAGGGGGCAACGACCTCCCAAGACCTTCGGCACGGAGGAGCAAGGTGGGTGTCATGACAATGCACGCAGATGATACAACGGTCTCGTTGGATCCCAATGGTTTTTTTTTCCGATTGTCTCGAGTTCATGGTTAATTAGATATGTTACTGATGGGTCAACTAGAAGTTAGAACAATATTTGGTGGTGTTTATGGAGATTTTCAACTGAAACCTGCATTATTGTTGGGCGATGGTGATCTAAAATGGAGAAGATCGATAGCAGCAACAATGACGACAAACCCTGTAGACAGTGCGGCGTCATCGGTATCTACAGCGAACCAAAGGGGTTCAAGTCTGCTACTTAGCCCTCCACTGTGGTCAAGAAGGCGCCAAAATCATCACGGGCACTCGGTCGCATACTCAAGTCCGCCACACAGACACCAGGTGACCATGCAACAACAACCGCTTCCATAGCCACCTACGGTACTGTAATCAAATCCGACTAATAGCCGAGAAAGATATATAACTGAACTTGGAGTCGTAGGTGCCGCTGCAGGTCCACTGTCGCCAACGACTCTAGCGTTGCATCTTTCTCTCTCTCTGGATGTGTGTGCGGGTTTACAAATGGAAGGAAAACCAACTGGAAAAATAGCCCTTGAAAGGGGCAAAACTGCACAACAAACAAAAGTTTGATGGTGAAACTCAAGACCCACAAAGTCTCATGTCACAAACACCCTTTGTCGTTTGATTTATAATAATAATAATAATAATAATAATAATAATAATAGTTGTTGATTTTTAGATTTTTTTTCATTCCTACAGGGAATGAAAGTTCTTAAAATAGAAGGAATCACATCTTTTATGGAATGATTTATTCTATTATCACACATGATAATCAAACGTGGTTCTTTTTATTTCATTGGAATGATCCATTCCATTCAGCCTTCAATTTCTTCATATCAAACGCTACCTAGTAGAGTTAAGAAAAGATTCCACAATAGGCTAGCAACAAAATTTGTGTGGGAAGCCACACCAAATCATTATCGTGTGAACTTTATTAAAACGTTACAATTGATATAAATATAATCCAAATTATATCTTTAGGTTATTTTGATCAGAATTTTGAAAACATGAGCAACAAGTAACGAATAACACTAAAATACAACATAACTAATTTTAAATTGAGGATATGCCATCTTTAAAGTTTTCAAAAAAACTACGAAATATTAATAATAATTACGTGTGCGAATAGTAACACAAATTTATCATGATGCACAAATTAGTTTTTAAAAGAGGTAAAATACCTATAAGACTAAATTGCGCACGTTAATAGACAAGAGCACTTATCAAATTATAGTATAGCTAAGGTAAGATCCAAATATCAATCAGTGGACATGACAACTCTTTGATACTAAGGTATCAGTTAATATGATATAGGATAAGGTTAAAGATACAAAGGAGAATGACTTTGAATGGACAATCATTTTTATGGAACTATATTGAGAACTAGCTCAAAAACATGTGAAGTGCTAAGATGGATTAGAGCCTGATAAAGTTAATCCTATTGAAAATTAGGCGAGAAGCTATAGACACCGCTTACAACCTATTTCAACGAACATTGCGACTTACGAACTAACCAATATCAACCATTTAGAAAACTTTAACTAGTTTCCAGATTCATTTATTCAGATCATTCCTGTAAGTAGCTAATATGTCTTACCAATTATGTTACTGTCTATTACTGTGTAAAGTTTCAAACCCTAGATTACTGGACGCCAATATATCCAAGGGATAGAAAAAATCGAATCTAACTACCATAACTCAATAAAAGACCGATTCAACCACACAACTCAACATCATAACCTGTATCTAATATGTAATCATATGAATGAACATCACAAACTTTACTAAAATCACATTACATAAGAAATTAAACATTCAAGTGTCAAATCATCCAAAGAATCATCACATCCAAAGAGTTACTAACAGTTTAGCCAACATGATGAACACAAACAAACCAAACACGAATAGAAACATAGTTTGATAATAAGAGAACTCTTAAACCAATAAAGATAGAACCAATATAGATTAGATCTTCAATCCGTGATGTTTCTTTGCATTTTAGCCCTTTGTTTTACCTTAGATAAGCTCTCTCAGTCGTTCACAACAACCTCTAGATTGATATCCGCCTTTTCTGGCCGTCACGATCTTCTTAATGTGTTTTTAGGGTTTTCATGAGTAGAGTACGAGTCGTCCTCTCTAAGTTGGTATAGGTCGTACCTATCAATAATTGGCCTCCAATTGGAGTTCTGACGCCTCTGTTGTTGGTTAGTGGTACGAGCCGTACCGTGTAAGTGGGTACGCGTCTTACCCCTTTGACTTCTTAGATTTTCTTCCTCTTTCTGGATATTGTGAGTCCCAAAACAAATACGGATCACAGTGATTGATTGTTATCACTCAAACAACTATAAATTAGTTGTTTGAATGTGTAGAAGTTTAGAAAAACCAAAAGATGAAGATGAAGATTCTTGTATGGATCAAACAACAAGTGTTGTATATGGAATCCCAAATGATATATTCACTGAATGCACCTGGATATTTTGGATTAAGCACAAGAACAACAAGCACAACACAAGATCAATTACCAAAATCTGTTCAAGAACCTTGGACTATGGTTTCCATTGATAAGCATATATAAACAAACTGACTACCCAGCGTATTTATTAAATACGCTGCAAACTTAAATACGCCACTATAGTACTAGTACCAAAAATTACACTTTTAGCCTTTCTAGTTTTACTAACTATTACAAAACAGCTCTAAACTATTTTACTCAAGTATCAACGGTCTCAAAACGTCCTAACAATATCCCCCTAGACCGTTGCGTACTTGAGAGTCTTCAATCTTGGACTAGAGCTTCAGGGCTTGCGGCAGACTCTCGATCTTTTGTTTCAAACAGTGGCGCAGCTTGATCTGCAGAATGTTCACTTGTTGCTTTAGTAGATGGATTGATAAAAGCTTCACTTGTGGTGGTTGGATCCTCCGTAATGGCTTCATATGTGGATGAAGCCGGAGTTTGAGATTTGATGCGGCTTGAGAAGGTGATGGAGCTTTCTGCTGAGCTGACGATTTGTGCTTTCTTTTCTTTTTCCTTGCTTCCTCCTTTTCTTTCTCTTTCTCGATTCTGGTCACGATGTCCATCATTTCTATATTTCTCTCTCTCGCACGTTCTACCGCCCTTTGAAACAACATTCCTTCCTCTTTGTACTCATTTCCGGCGCCAACGTGAATCTTGTGGCCATAAAGAATGTTTAGGTTGGATAAGCAGAACATAAAGACATCCATCGGGTCTAGAATACGAATATCTTCGTTAGAATCCGATCTGATCACTGCTTCTCCTGTTTTCCCGTCGTAGAACCATTTCTTGAAATTTGTGAGCATAAACTTTAGCAGGATCGATGACCCACGTGACCACTCCTTTTCCAGTAATGGGATCTTTTTTTGTTTTTGATACTCTTCTGCGAGGACGTTGTGGCTTGAATAAAGTAAAACTCCGAGTGCATTCTCTCAAGATCAGTCTTTCAAAATCAGCTCCAATACTGCTGTTTGTAGGGTTTATCATGTCTAATCTGCTCAGCTCACGTATATCCCATCGAGGAAGACTTTTCATGTCAGCTCCGGATTTGAAGTGTTGGATGAATCCACCCCATCTCTTCACAATAAACATCCCTTTCAGATTACAGTACTTTCAGCTGATTATCTTGTCAGTAACTCCAGTCTTTTCAACGGTGACCACTTGATAGAAATCTGGAAGCTTTTCTCTCTCTTTTCCGAACCACTCAGGATGTATTGGAGTCACTTCATCACCATCTTCAGTTTCATATAGGGTATCTTCCTCCAACACCATTCAACAAAACAAGCCGGCATCTCATCTTTATCCACCTCCTCTTCCTCACTTTCGTCTTCTTTAGTAACATTCACCGCAAATTCTAAACGCTTTTTCTTTTTCTCTGCATCCTCAGCCTTTTGCCTGTCTTCCTCAACTTTAAACTTCAGTTGAAGATATCTGTAGCTGAGAACATTGGTTGTATATCTGCTTTGGCACATAGTTCTCTATCATTCTATACATCTTCTCCATACCATCTTGCTGAAAACGGACAAATCTTGTTTGTTCCCTGACATAAGCATGAAGCTCCTTGTTTTTCTTTCTCTGCTCTCTCAGCTTTTCACGAATCACGTTTGTGTTGCTCACTTGATGCTTCAGAAGACATATTTCTTGAGCTGGACCCGTTCCAATATCTTTTGCTAGTTTATCATACAGTTCCTGAAATGGGCGAGGTCTTCGGGGAACTTGCTGAGGCATATGCTTTGATTGAGCACCTTTTGACGACCCTTCTCCCATTTTCTTTCGCTTCTGAGGAGGTGATTTGCTGGGAGCCTCAGAATCTACAATTAGTTGATCAACAAATTCATCTAATTGTTCTTGTTCAGTCGTGACCGTCACTGGCGTTTCAGATTCTGTCATCTGTCGCCTCTTTCTTTTTGCTTATCTCTTTTCTCTTTCCTCTGCCTCGTGAATGGCATGAAGGTTTTCAATGTGCTCCTTCTCTAGTGCCCCCGTCTCGAAAGCTGCTCTCCATTAAACGTTCTTGAGAAGGGGTGTCTTTACTTTTCTTTGATGAGTCCCCTTCTTTTACAGGCTGCTTTCCTTTGTTCTTTCTGATCAGCTGTTCTGTTTCTTCCTCTTCTTCGTTTGTTTCATCTCCAGCATCTGCTTGTCTTTTTCTTTTAACACCCTCTCTATACTTTCCATATGCCGCTTTCACAAGAGGAAATATCTCTTCTCTATACATCCATTGATGAAGCAGCACCCACTCTTCAGTTTTCAGTTCTGTAATTTGGCGGCCAGTCGGCAACTGAAACTTGTACATGTCATTGTCGAGTGGGAGATTCGGATGCTGGTCATTAATGAGAAGCTGAACAAATCATGGATACATAGCCCATGTGGAGGAGTTTGCATTGTCAACCATACAGTAGAAGATAAGACTAAAGATGTTGAATGGCTGTTTGGTGCAGAGATTGAGCATAGCAGCTGACCATTCCAGGTTTAAACCCATCGTATCCTCCCTTTCTGTGTGCTAAGCTCATGGCAAACACGTGAAGACCCTTTCTGTGCGCTAAGCTCATGGCAAACACGTGAAGAATAAATCTCCAATCCTTTGTGAGGCCTTTTCGCTTAATCACGTTTTTCTGTCTGAAATCTCCGACATATCTCATCCCTTTAAAGCCGTTTAGAATGTCATCCTTCTTTACTCTGAGCGGGTCATTGCGGTGCGGTTATCTCCAAGGATGAGCACTCTACGCACATTGTCCTCTGTTACTGTGACTTTCTTGTTTCCTACTATAGCCGTGATTCTGTTGACTTTGTTGACTGTTGACACCTTGGCTGTTTTCCAGAATTCTTCAATGTGAATGTTGTATATGATAGGATCAGCTTGAACAGCATAGCTTATCCTGCTTGAGTTTATCCATTCAGCCACATCTTCAAAATCATTTGGTGGCGGGAACAACTTGCACGGCCGATTGTGCTTCCGTGTTTTATCCCAAATGATCTCTTTCACCATTTCTGAAAGCACAGAAAGAAATCGGGTTAGATCTAAGTTACGAAGCACAACAGTTAGATAGTAAAGATATATATACACGAATATACACAGAGAAAAAAATGAAAATATAGATTTTGAGAAATAATATCGCTAGTATTTACGTTGACAATTACGCTGGATAACTATATTATATGCGCCGGGCAAGCGACTTGTATACACAAGACACCGAGACATATACGCCGGTAGAGGCTTATTTACGCTGATAATGTGCCGCGTATTTAAGTTTTGACTCGAGAAAGCATAGCGAAGATGCTTATCTACGCTGGTTAACCAGCGTATTTGTTAAATACATCGGTTGCTTGAACTCGCATTCAAGACTTAAATCCGCGATCACTTGACTTTCTCTTAATTACGCCACATACATCATAAATCCGCTGCATTCAAATTAAATACGCTGGCATCATAAATTTCTGGATAAACCTATAACCCCAACTTTGAACTCAGATTCGATCTTTCTACAATAGATTTTACTGATTTTGTATTTGATTCCAAAAGACTCAACAACAATCAGTCAATATACGAATGCTAAAATCATACCGAGAGCGATCTCAACAAGAACCGCTCAAATGATTATATGAAGTTTGAATTTGGAAGAGGGTTTTTCGGTTTCAATGAAGAAGATGATGAATATGTTTTGAAAATTATACACAAAAAATATGATATATATATATAAGAACACCTTCCAGCGTATTTAATAAAAACGCTGGAACTATAATTACCCCGGGTGTATATCTTTTTTAGATATCTTAAAGGCTAAGAGATTCAAAAACAAATACGCTCGAAAATCTTAAACTTTCTCGAAAAGCGTGCCCTTTTTTGTTAAAAAATAGTGCAAAAGTTGAGAATAAGATTAAGAAAAACACAAGATTGCAATTTGAACTCTGGAAATCATGTTTAGAGATACGAAGCTTCCTTTTTCACATAATTCTTACTAATTTGGATCCCATGACATTCCTGCAGAAGATCATACTGGAAACACTTTGTTAGTTTGTAATGAAATAGAAAATATTGAATAATCAAGGCACAAGAAAAACTGTCAGTATATATGTCCCTTTAAATCCATGCGCCTTTCTTTCAACATGCTTTCAGTGAGCGCTTTATCATGTTGTGGTAATATTGACAAGAATTGCGATAGCCCCCACTCAAGCTAGACTGTAGAATGTTGTGCCCGTGAGTCCCACATCAGGACATACCCCCACGATCACGGTATGCACAAAGATTCCTCATAGTGGGAGAGTATATTGACTTCATTCGTTTTTGAAATTTAAACGATGAATTGGTGATCAGGTCAGTACTTTCGTACAACAGAGAGACCAATGTCTAACGAGGACTAAGTAGATACCTTAGATGGTATGATTTAAGCACTTGAATGATTCTCAAAAGAGCACTTCATTTGTATAAGGTTTTGGCCACATTGGCTCTTTTGAAAAGATATCATAATTGTGTCTAGGTCAGCATATATCTTGATGCAGCAGAAAGCAACTATGATATCCCGAACGAATAGTCAACATAAAGACCCGAAATCTCGGACTTTGGTAATCTATCAACGCAAGATTTAAGACCATTAAGCCATACGCCGCAACGTGTTACCCGCAAGTTGCACAACATTGTGTGTATCCTGAATTCTTGTGTAAGCATTAGCTTTTGTCGCCTATTCGCAGTTTACTCGAAGGTATTGCTGAATCTACTGACATGTCGTTGCTTGGTACCTCAAAAGAGTTCTGTTTTAAAATCAAACAAAGTGTCAGCGGTTTTCTATTATTTCATAAGCAGGTGTAAACAAGAGATATAAACCTTAAAGATTATGCTAATTTTCTAGAAAACTTCCCCCCTTAAAATTTGATTTTCGAGAGTCCAGAGCTTGAAAAGGAAATTTAAAAAAAATGCAGAAAATCTTTTTGTTGGACACATTTTATAAGATTATTCAAGATGTTTATTATGAAAAGTTTTTTTTTCACCAAAATATTTTTAAATCATATCCACTCAAGGAAATTGACCATTTCCAACCAGGTTACCAACTGGTTGAAGCGGGTTTTGTCGAAGGTTTTCGTAAAAATATCAGCTTTTTGTTGCAAGGTAGCCACCGCACCACTTGAATGTATCCCTTTTCATACGCATCTCTGATCGCATGAATTCGAATCTCGATGTGTTTTGTTCTGGAGTGGTGGATAGGATTCTTCACAATTCCTAGACACACCTCATTGTCGATGAATATAGGAGTCTTCATGACGTTGATTCCGTAATCCAACAACTGATATTGTATCCAAAGAACTTGTGAGCAGCAACTGTAAGCTGCCGTATATTCGGCTTGAGCAGTAGATGTGGAAATTGTTGTCTGCTTCTTCTCTGCCATGATATGAGACGATTCCCTAAGAATTGACAGCCTCCGGAGACGGACTTTCTGTCAACTTTGCATCCTGCATGATCACTGTCAGAATAAGCAATTAAATCAAAATTACTATCTTTAGGATACCACAGTCCAAGTTTGGGTGTTCCTTCAAATAGCGAAAAATTCTTTTGACAGCAACTTCATGAGATTCTTTTGGATCCGTCTGAAATTGTGCATAGAGACAGACAGCCCACATAATGTCAGGCCTACTTGCGGTCAGATACATCAACGAGCCTATCATCGAGCGATAGAAGGACTTGGTCATAGGTTTTCCTTGAAGATCAGATGTAAGTTCTGTCTGAGCTGCAAATGGTGTGCTGGAAGTTTTTAGTCGTTCATGCTGTACTTGGAGAGAATATCCCTGATGTATTTCGCTTGATGAATGAGGATGCCGTCTTCTCTCTGCTTCACCTTTAATCCCAAGAAAAACGTGAGTTCTCCCATCATGCTCATCTCAAATTTTGCCTTCATAACCTTCGCGAATTCCTTGCAAAGAGCTTCATCAGTTGACCTAAAGATAATATCGTCTACGTAGATCTGAACCAGCATCACATTGTCTCCGATCCTTTTTGTGAAGAGATTCATATCGTTTTTACCTCTTGAGTACCCACATTCCAGAAAATATGTCGACAAAGTCTCATACCAGGCTCTAGAAGCTTGATGAAGACCATAGAGAGCTTTGTCAAGCTTATAGTATTGTGCAGGATCTTCAAAACCTGGAGGTTGACAAACATAGACTTCTTCCTTCACTTTCCAATATAGAAACTCACTCTTTACATCCATCTGGAACACCTTGAAGTTTTTGAATAAAGCATAGGCTAAGAAAATTCTGATAGCTTCCAAGCGTGCTACAGGTGCAAAAACTTCCTCATAATCAATCCCTTCCTCCTGCCGGAAGCCTTGAACTACCAATCTTGCCTTATTCTTGATGACTACACCACGATCGTCCATTTTGTTTTGAAATACCCACTTAGTGCCAATGGGATACTTTCCATCTAGTAAATCAACTAGTTCCCAGACTTTGAGCTTACGAACTTGAGCTAATTCTTCTTGCATTGCCTTCACCCAGCTAGAATCTTGAATAGCTTCTTCAATGTCCCTTGGTACAGACTGCGAAAGAAATGTTGCATACAATCCAGTGTTGATGGTATATGTTTGACCACGAGTTCGAACTCCATCTTCCACGGAACCAATGACATTCTCAATTGGATAATTTCGATTTGTCTTGTATCCTGCGTTGGTGTGAGTCTCAATTTGTTGAAGCAGATTGGAAAAGTGTTCGTCGACGTAAATAATTGGAGGTTCGTCTTATTTAGGTGGTTCATCCACAATCGGCTGTGAAGAAGAAGCATCACATGCAGATGTATTCTCAGTCGAAGTGTCACCATCAACTTTGATAACAGGAAGGATTGGATCGGCAGAGACTGGGGTGAAACGAGTTGTGAAAGGAGTGAAGCCAATGTCTGACGGATCAAACAATGGCTCTATTGAGGTTGATTCGTCAGGTTCAGTTTCAGTGAGTGGATCATCAATGTCGAAAGTGTTTAATACAGCGTCTATATCATAAATGTCACACCCCGACCCGCAGCGGAAAAGGTGATCGGGGCATGATTGGGTTATCATCAAAGCTCATGACATTTATTTTAACGTTTCATATTCATTAATACACTTTAATGGAAAATTACAATCAATATTACATCATGTCCTAAATATCAATCTAGGCTTCATTGTTTTCTTCTAAGGCATTTCCTATGTTTTCCTTGCTTCATCCTCTTCACCTGTATCATGTGTAAAAAGGGTTTTTGGATCAACAAAAAGTTGGCGAGTGAATCCTATGGAAAACATTTGAACAAGTGTATTTAATTGATCATAAAATAGAGTGCACAACCACACATGAGTAAAAATAGATATAAACTTATTCACCAATCAATTTAATATTAAACAATACACACATGAACAATAATGGATCGTTTAGAGGCACGCGTTGCTCAACTCGTCTCTCACGAGGAACTGATGGGCCTAATGAATGAATTGCATAAACTTGACAATATGAAATACATAACTACAAACAATATAAACTCAATAATACACACATGAACAATAATGGATTTGTTTTGAGGCACGCGTTGCTCAACTCGTCTCCTACGAGGAACTGATGGGCTTAATGAATGACTTTCATATAAGTTGACAAAATGAAATACATAACCACAACAATATAAACAATCTAAGTTTAGATCACAATATGGTATGGCACAAGTTTAAATAAACGAGTTAATTATTTTGTGACACATGACACACCCCAACACGTGTAATTAAAAAGGGGGAGTTGTAAGATTCACTCACATTGGGTGCGTTCGGTTGATGATGTTGAATGCGCACGAAGTGGTTTTAACCACGAGTGAAATTAACCTAGATAATGGCATAATGTTTCGGTAAGTAAACGGGTTTTATTAATCCATTTTAGTAGGATTGTTGGGTGTATTTTTGTGAGTTTAAGGCTATTTTCTAACCTTAAAAATGTTATTTTTAAGTATTTTTAATTGATTTTTAAATAAAATAAATAAATAAAAATAATAAAAAAAATGGTGACTTTTTGACCGTTGACCGTTGACTTTGACTGTTGACCGGTTCGTATGCGTGTTTGTGTGCGCTGAGTGAGGCTCGAACCCGAGACCTCCCGTACACGTGCACGCAGCTCTACCAACTGAGCTACGTGTCTAACCCGAAATATTTCTGTTTTTAATTATATTTATATACTAATTAGATTAAACTGAAAATCATTTATTTTTAAAAACGATTTAAGGCGTCGGACCGGTGCGCTCCACAGGTCTCGAACCCGGGACCTGTGGGTTGAGTTAACACAGTCCACCGCTGGACTGTGTGTCTAACTTGTTAAACAAACCGATTTTTATTATACTTATATACAAACTAAATATTTTCATTTCTGTCTTAAATAAAAAGTTGGATAATTGTCCAGACCGGTGCGGTAGCCCGGACTCGAACTCATGTCCTGTGATTAAACATACACATAGTCCACCGCTGGACTGTGTGTCTATCTTGGTTATTATTCTGGTTTTTATTAAACTTAACATATATCAGCAATGAATCCGGTTCGGTAAAAAAAGGCATTTTTATTAAGGCGAGTGTGCGTGGGACATGATTCGAACTCGAGACGTTTACGTGTTTAATGTGCACACAGTCCACCGCTGGACTGTGTGTCTAACCCGAGTTATAACTTGATTTTAATTATACATATACACAACTGAAACTTCGTCTTCTTCGTTGAATTTAACCAGAATCGGAAGTCCGACTGGTTCGATGTTTTAATCATGTTCTTTAGTGTTTTGAGGTTAATTACAGGTGAGATATATAAAAAGAATGAAAGATTTAAGCGTAAGGTATACCGACTGGACTCCTCTGTTTCTCCGACGAAACTCCGGTGACAGCAGAAACTTCCGGCGACGGGTGTCCTGCGGCAGAGAGTCTTCAGCAAGCTTGAAATGGATGTGGGTGACTTCGGTATAAGCTCTGGGGGTTCAGTAAGGCTCAGAAGTGAAGGGTTCGGTTTTCCAGCGATGTACAGAAGTTTTCCGGCGAATGGAATTACGTCGGGTAAAGGTGCGGTTTTGAGCGAAAAAGCTTGCAGAGGTTCGAGGAGGTATTTATAGGGCAGGAATCGAGATGTATAGAGTCGGATTTCAGGCTTGATTCAAAGTCATTACGTTTTCCGGCGGTTATAGCTTGTGTCGCGGGTTCAGGCGTCGGTTATAACCGATGTAGTGATTAAGGTTTACGTTATAACTGAAGAAATCGTAAATTCTTGGCGAGTTAGTCGGGATTTCCGACGACTGAAATTTGGGCGCGCCGATTTTGAATTCGAGATTCATGATATGAATTAATTGACTCCAATAATTAACAAGAATCATCAGTGGTGCAGTGGTTGAACGGCTGAGTGTTAAGTCTTTGTTTGAAACGCTGGCTGACCCGGGTTCGAAACCCGGCAGCAGCATTTTATTTTTAAATCACTATTTTTAAGACTTTTTCAAATAAAACTTTTATAACCCAATATACTTATTAATTATGTATCGTTTAAAATTAATTTGGGCATTAAATGCGCCACGAAATTTTAAACTGATTGTTCGGTTAATAAACGGAGCGGGTTTGGTAAATCCGTTTTTTTGACGGATGTTACAGTATCCCCTGCTTTTTAGAAATTTCGTCCCGAAATTTAAGTAGTGATATATTTGACTAAAAGAATGATGGTGTTTAGTTTGACAGTTACATGCTTAGAAGAAGAGTAAGAGTTTAAATTTTTGTTTGAGGCGGTAACGTCCCTTGTAAGGGTTAAGTACCCTATTACAGGAATCGCTTTTTGTTGCCTACTGTAAAAATATTGATAAGCAGAGTTGATTCGCTAAATATGATATCATGCATAAGAGTTTGGATATGTTTGGAAGGATATGGTTATATCCTAAAGCAAAACTTCTAATACTACAACCTACCTGGAACTTCTCATAACCATCTAACAATATCTCTGATCCTTTGACAAGAATACTTATATATAGGAAGTACCAGCGGCGTATCCACCATATTCTTGTCAAATTTTCATTGGTTTTATCAATAAGTTATGATTGGTTCTATGACTATAGAACATAAATAAACACAACAACTAATATTTATCCACATTCTGATAGCATATATGTTTGAATGGTGACAGTTCCTCTCTCGTTTGTTATGATGGAGAGGTTAGTTTATGTAGAAATGGAACACAATCCAATTTCTTTAAATAGCGAGATGATATAAATGTAACACAAATTTCAACCAAGACAATACTAAATCCTACATGGAACTTCTTATAACCGCCTGATAATGCCTCTGATCCTTTGGCAAGAATACTTATATATAGGAAGTACCAGCGGCGTATCCACCATATTCTTGTCAAATATTCGTTGGTTTTATCCGCAAGTTATGATTAGTTACCAAGAAACTACTAAATCCTACATAGAACTTCTCATAACCGTCTGACAATGCCTCTGATCCTTTGACAAGAATACTTATATATAGGAAGTACCAGCGGCGTATCCACCATATTCTCCTCAAATTTCATTGGTTTTATCAATGAATTATGATTAGTCCTATGTGACTCTACAACCAATACAACAAACACAAAATACTGAAAATGAAAAAAATGTTTGTGCGATCAAGGCTCAATCAAACGGAGCCGATCGTATTGCATGTACTGAAAATGAAAATGTCTGTGCGATCAAGGCTCAAACAAGCGGAACCGATCTTATTGCATGTACTGAAAATAATAAATTTAATCTAAACAACAATCACACAAACAGCTTATACATGGAACCTCTCATAACCGCCTGATAATGCCTCCGATCCTTTGACAAGAATACTTATATATAGGAAGTACCAGCGGCGTATCCACCATATTCTTGTCAAATTTTCATCGACTTTATCCACAAGTTATGATTAGTTCTATGTGACTCTACAACAAACACAACAACCACAAGATACTGAAAATGAAAAATGTCTGTGCGATCAAGGCTCAATCAAACGGAGCCGATCGTATTGCATGTACTGAAAATAATAAATTTAATCTAAACAATAATCACACAACAGTTAATACATGGAACCTCTCATAACCGCCTGATAATGCCTCCGATCCTTTGACAAGAATACTTATATAAAGGAAGTACCAGCGGCGTATCCACCATATTCTTGTCAAATTTTCATCGACTTTATCCACAAGTTATGATTAGTTCTATGTGACTCTACAACAAACACAACAACCACAAGATACTTATAATAAAAAATGTCTGTGCGATCAAGGCTCAATCAAACGGAGCCGATCGTATTGCATGTACTGAAAATGAAAAATGTCTGTGCGATCAAGGCTCAATCAAACGGAGCCGATCGTATGTGGGCACGCCGGGTTCACGCTCATAATGAAATGGGGAACATGCTCAACGCTCATAATGTAATGGGGAGCGGCGGCCTATGAAATTGCATGTACTGAAAATAATAAACAATAATTACTCAAACAGTTTACACATGGAACCTCTCATAACCGCCAGATAATGCCTCCTATCCTTTGGCAAGAATACTTATATATAGGAAGTACCAACGGCGTATCCACCGTATTCTTGTCAAATTCCCATTGGCTTTATCCTTAAGTTATGATTGGTTCTATGTGATAAAGAAAAACATAAAACTAAACGATTGGAGTTGAATCTAGATTTTCGGTGAAGAGGACTAGTTGGGTATCTTCGTTTGGGCCGTTATTATCTTCGACAGAATTGGCGTTGATGTTGAAAACTCTTCCTCTTGCTGGTGGCCTAGTGATTGGATTTTCTTGATTTACTTGGTTAACTGGGTTTGACTGAGCTTGAGTGTTGATGATGTTAACCAATCGAGGGCACGTGTTTCTAAAGTGGGTAGGGTCGCCACAATTGAAACAAGCTCGAACATATGGGAACATGGGGTATTGGGGTTGTTGATAGGTTTGGATCATGTTTTGAGTAGGGGGAGAGATTTGGTTTTGAAAGGTGCGGCAAACCTTGCTCAAATGACCATAGCGTCCACAAGTTGCACATAGTCTACAAGGTAAGGTAAGGGGATGGTGATAAAAACAGTTGTTGCATCGAGGGTGAGGTCCAAGATATGGTTTCTTATTTGGGTAAGTTGAGTTGGGTGCCACTTGAGTGATTGGGATAGCTTGGATGGGTATGGCGTGTGAAATTGGTTGATTTCGTTGGATAGCAGCGAAAAGTTGCCCGTCTCTTTTTCTCTTAGAATTGGGTTGAGAAGGGGATTCGGTTTGGGTGTAGTCGGAGGTTTCAGTCGATGCTTTATTCTTCTTCTTCTCCTCCTTGAAGTCTTTGTTCCGGATTCGGTTCTCGGTGAGCTCTGTAGCTAACTCCATTGCGGCTTCCAAGGTTGCAGGCGTGGTACTTATTACAGAGTCTTGAATCTTTGACGGAAGACATCGAATGTAGTGCTCGATCAACCGGTAGAGGGGAATGAACAAGTTGGGAACCATCTGATGTAACTCGAGGAATCTTTTGTTGTATGTGGTGTGGTCTCCTTCCTTTTGCTTCAACGAATAAAATTCATCTTCTAATTTCTTGATTTCGCTCCTTGGGCAAAATCGCCTGGTCATGATTTCCTTCAATTCGTTCCAAGTTAAAGTCATAGCATCTTCCACACCTCGTTTGGCCTTCTCTGTATTCCACCAAGTAAGTGATATTCCATATAATCGACCGGTAGCATATCGCACTTTGCGATCATCGGGGCAATCGCAATTTAGAAAGGTGTTCTCCATCTCTTCAAACCAATGGAGGAGAGCGGTGAAGCCTTCAGTCCCTTTGTATTTTGGAGGGTCGCATGATTTGAAATGCTTGTAGGTGCATTTAGTGGTATTTGGGGAAGAGTTGATAACGTTTTGATTTTCTTAATTGACAGGATTAGCGGTAAGTGCTTGTTGGACTTGGATTACAATGTTGGGTATTACGGCAGCCATTTGTTGAGCGATTAGGGCAGCCATGCGTTCGCGGGCTTTTCCTGCTCTCATCTTCCTACGGGCGAGATTAGAAGACATCTACAAGGAATACATGTCAAGAGTATGAGTTGGATGTTTTTGGGTTCATGGGTCGCACTAGGAATGAACATTCATAAAATAATTATAGAAAAATAAATCTACTACATCCATAGGATGTCTTGGGCTTTGCTCGTCATTAGGCCCTACATGCCGCCATACTTCACCTTCGTAATCATGTGGGCCCCCATGAATACCGGGTTTTTCATATGGTTCGCATGTGTTAGCCTGGTTACGTACACTAAAACCCGGAGAAAATCGAGAAACATGTATATAACGTGTGGTATTCGGAATGTGTCCAGGTGTAGACACGGTGACACCTCAAAGTGGGTTAGTTCGAACGACGTTTGGTGTGGCATGCTTTGGCCTAATAGGTCCTTCGTACTCTCATCGTTAGTCCCCAGGTAGGCAAACTGGTCCGTTATATTGGATTTATACGAATGCCAACCTAGACAGGACGTTCCGACTACCGGTACTTGTACCCTTCCAGTTACTACACGCCCCTCGCAGAACTTACTTTGATGAGATTTGAAAATTGCAACAAAATCTTTGAATAATCAAAGTATGAAGATGAATTGAATATATGAACATTGATATATGTATAATGAATGTGTATGTAAGTATGTATGTTTGACTGTAAATATAAACAAATATGAAACAAATAAATACCATAAGTTTGTATGTAACCACCTAATCAATTAAAATTTAGGCAGACTATAGTATAGGCTCTAAGGGTCTAATAACCTATCCTATATCCCTATAGTCATGGCTCTGATACCAATCCGTCACACCCTGACCCGCAGCGGAAAAGGTGATCGGGGCATGATTGGGTTATCATCAAAGCTCATGACATTTATTTTAACGTTTCATATTCATTAATACACTTTAATGGAAAATTACAATCAATATTACATCATGTCCTAAATATCAATCTAGGCTTCATTGTTTTCTTCTAAGGCATTTCCTATGTTTTCCTTGCTTCATCCTGTTCACCTGTATCATGTGTAAAAAGGGTTTTTGGATCAACAAAAAGTTGGCGAGTGAATCCTATGGAAAACATTTGAACAAGTTTATTTAATTGATTATAAAATAGAGTGCACAACCACACATGAGTAAAAATAGATATAAACTTATTCACCAATCAATTTAATATTAAACAATACACACATGAACAATAATGGATCGTTTAGAGGCACGCGTTGCTCAACTCGTCTCTCACGAGGAACTGATGGGCCTAATGAACGAATTGCATAAACTTGACAATATGAAATACATAACTACAAACAATATAAACTCAATAATACACACATGAACAATAATGGATTTGTTTTGAGGCACGCGTTGCTCAACTCGTCTCTCACGAGGAACTGATGGGCTTAATGAATGACTTTCATATAAGTTGACAAAATGAAATACATAACCACAACAATATAAACAATCTAAGTTTAGATCACAATATGGTATGGCACAAGTTTAAATAAACGAGTTAATTATTTTGTGACACATGACACACCCCAAAACGTGTAATTAAAAAGGGGGAGTTGTAAGATTCACTCACATTGGGTGCGTTCGGTTGATGATGTTGAATGCGCACGAAGTGGTTTTAACCACGAGTGAAATTAACCTAGATAATGGCATAATGTTTCGGTAAGTAAACGGGTTTTATTAATCCATTTTAGTAGGATTGTTGGGTGTATTTTTGTGAGTTTAAGGCTATTTTCTAACCTTAAAAATGTTATTTTTAAGTATTTTTAATTGATTTTTAAATAAAATAAATAAATAAAAATAATAAAAAAAATGTTGACTTTTTGACCGTTGACCGTTGACCGTTGACTTTGACTGTTGACCGGTTCGTATGCGTGTTTGTGTGCGCTGAGTGAGGCTCGAACCCGAGACCTCTCGTACGCGTGCACGCAGCTCTACCAACTGAGCTACGTGTCTAACCCGAAATATTTCTGTTTTTAATTATATTTATATACTAATTAGATTAAACTGAAAATCATTTATTTTTAAAAACGATTTAAGGCGTCGGACCGGTGCGCTCCACAGGTCTCGAACCCGGGACCTGTGGGTTGAGTTAACACACAGTCCACCGCTGGACTGTGTGTCTAACTTGTTAAATAAACCGATTTTTATTATACTTATATACAAACTAAATATTTTCATTTCTGTCTTAAATAAAAAGTTGGATAATTGTTCGGACCTGTGCGGTAGCCCGGACTCGAACTCGTGTCCTGTGATTAAACATACACACAGTCCACCGCTGGACTGTGTGTCTATCTTGGTTATTATTCTGGTTTTTATTAAACTTAACATATATCAGCAGTGAATCCGGTTCGGTAAAAAAAGGCATTTTTATTAAGGCGAGTGTGCGTGGGACATGATTCGAACTCGAGACGTTTACGTGTTTAATGTGCACACAGTCCACCGCTGGACTGTGTGTCTAACCCGAGTTATAACTTGATTTTAATTATACATATACACAACTGAAACTTCGTCTTCTTCGTTGAATTTAACCAGAATCGGAAGTCCGACTGGTTCGATGTTTTAATCATGTTCTTTAGTGTTTTGAGGTTAATTACAGGTGAGATATATAAAAAGAATGAAAGATTTAAGCGTAAGGTATACCGACTGGACTCCTCTGTTTCTCTGACGAAACTCCGGTGACAGCAGAAACTTCCGGCGATGGGTGTCCTGCGGCAGAGAGTCTTCAGCAAGCTTGAAATGGATGTGGGTGACTTCGGTATAAGCTCTGGGGGTTCAGTAAGGCTCAGAAGTGAAGGGTTCGGTTTTCCGGCGATGTACAGAAGTTTTCCGGCAAATGGAATTACGTCGGGTAAAGGTGCGGTTTTGAGCGAAAAAGCTTGCAGAGGTTCGAGGAGGTATTTATAGGGCAGGAATCGAGATGTATAGAGTCGAGATTTCAGGCTTGATTCAAAGTCATTACGTTTTCCGGCGGTTATAGCTTGTGTCGCGGGTTCAGGCGTCGGTTATAACCGATGTAGTGATTAAGGTTTACGTTATAACTGAAGAAATCGTAAATTCTTGGCGAGTTAGTCGGGATTTCCGACGACTGAAATTTGGGCGCGCCGAATTTGAATTCGAGATTCATGATATGAATTAATTGACTCCAATAATTAACAAGAATTATAACCGATGTAGTGATTAAGGTTTACGTTATAACTGAAGAAATCGTAAATTCTTGGCGAGTTAGTCGGGATTTCCGACGACTGAAATTTGGGCGCGCCGAATTTGAATTCGAGATTCATGATATGAATTAATTGACTCCAATAATTAACAAGAATCATCAGTGGCGCAGTGGTTGAACGGCTGAGTGTTAAGTCTTTGTTTGAAACGCTGGCTGACCCGGGTTCGAAACCCGGCAGCAGCATTTTATTTTTAAATCACTATTTTTAAGACTTTTTCAAATAAAACTTTTATAACCCAATATACTTATTAATTATGTATCGTTTAAAATTAATTTGGGCATTAAATACGCCACGAAATTTTAAACTGATTGTTCGGTTAATAAACGGAGCGGGTTTGGTAAATCCGTTTTTTTGACGGATGTTACAATAAAACCAGTTTGGAGAGCTTCCAGTGTCGGTGGAGTTTCCTCCTTGAAAGTCGACGTAGTATGATTCAATGACCATCTTAGTTCGTTTGTTGTAGACTCGATATGCCTTTTGAGAAGATGAGTAGCCCATGAAGTAGCACACATCACCGGCTGCTTCAAACTTGATAAGATTGTCTTCAGTGTTGAGGAGTGTACAGGAACATCCGAACATCTAAAGAAATCTATCAGAGGCTTCCTTTTGAAAAGAAGTTCATAAGTTGTTTTTCCATGAGGTTTAACGATGAGAACTCGATCCAAAACATAGCATGCTGTGTTGACCGCTTCTGCCCAGAAAATGATAGGAAGCTTGGAGTCCACAAGCATAGTTCGAGCGGCTTCAATGAGTGTTCTATTCTTCTGTTCTGCTACTCCATTCTTCTGAGGAGTTCTAGCTGCACTATACTGAAGTCGTATTCCCTTTTCTTAAAGAAGGAAACAAACATTTGATTTTTGAATTCTGATCTGTTGTCGCTTCTGACAGATTTGACCTTCAGCTTGATCACGTTTTCAATCATGGGAAAAAGCTCTTGAGAGTGGATGCTGTTTCGCTTTTGGCTTCAAGAAATACACCCATGAAAAACGTGAGAAATCATCTGTAATCACCAAGCAATAAGATCTTTTAGCTAAACTTTTAACACTTATAGGGTCGAAAAGATCCATGTGCAGTAATTGCAATGGGGCAGATATCGGATTCACTGCTTTGGATTTATGCGCCTTTTTGTGTTGCTTGTCTTGGGCGCATGCGATACATTTTTCTGAAAAAGGAAATTATTTTATAGGCAATCCTCTTACTAAATTTAATTTGTAAAGCTTATTCATATTTTTGAAGTTCACATGCCCCAACCGCCTATGCCAAAGCAATGATTCCGATTCTAAAGCTTTTGAGACAAGACATGTCATTTGCTCATTGGATTTAGCATTTTTTATATTTAAAACATAGGTATTGTTTTGACAAGGAGCTCTGAGCATGATCATATTGGCAGGGACGGAGTATTCGGGCTTGAGGAATAGGCATTCAATGTCTTTGAACAGCACTGAAATTCCTTTGTCACAGACTTGTGATACGCTCATGAGATTGTAACATAATTCTAGAACATAATTTACATTCTCTAAGGTAAGTGCTTCAGAAACGACGTCGCCCATTCCAACAATTTTCCCTCCTTTTTCATCTCCAGCAAAAGATACGAAATCACCATCGATGACCCGAAAGTTCTTCAAAAGATCCTTCAGACCAGTCATATGCCTTGAGCATCCACTATCAACATGCCAAATATATTCCATGAGCATCCGAAGCCATTTTTGTAGTTTATTCGGTTATACAACAACAACAAAGATACGTACACGTTAGTTAGATTTTGGAATCCAGACTTGCTTCAGGTTTAATCTATCATGATTTTGAACATCAAAATTTTCTTTTATTTTCCAAAAACAAGTTGTATCTACTATGCATTTTACTGATTTCTTGAAATTATCAAAATGATCAGTGAAGCTTTTTATGAAATCTTGTTTTGGTTTAGAAAATTTATTGCTCTTGCAATGTTTTGCAGTATGTCCTAAATGACCATAGCGAAAACATTGCTTGCAATTTGATCTTTTCTTTTTGGTTGCCACGTGTGAAGATGATGTATGTGATGAGAGTTTGGAGATGCTTGAAGCGTTATTTGATGATATAGCGTGGCTTGAATTTCTGACTTTCTTCACTTTCTTGTCAAGACAATTTTCATCCTCAATGTCGTCTTCACTGATCTCACTATTTGATGACGAGATTGATTCTTGATTTTCACTTGACATTTCTTCATCACTTTCTGAAGATGTCGTACTTGAATCATCACTATTACTGACTTGAGTAGATTCTTTATCAGTCTCTGATGAACCTCTACATGATGGAACAAACTCGGGAATTTCCTCTGTAAGGAACTTTCCAAATCTGTTTTTCTTCAATTCTGGGACAAATACAGGAGATTCAAGTATAACATTTTCATCATTAAAAACAGAATTTAAGTCATGACTTTCAACCGCAGTATGCACTTGGTTGTGAGTCTTAAATGTAGGCACATGGCCATTACAGTCATCCTGAATGTTAAATTTAGGCATAAAGCCATTACAGTCATCCATCCTAGTCAAACTATTACAGTCATCCTGAATAGAAGTACTGTTTGTCTTGTTACAATTCCAGGCAAACCAGTTAATGGTAGAATAACTGTCGCATGAGTAACCAATTCCTATTTTCGAACCTCCACAGTCATCATCCTCATCGCACACATCTTCTTTACGCTTACACAGATCTGCATTACTTTCAGAAACGTTAGTATTGTTTTTATTTTTGTAAAAGACATTTTGATCTAACATATCATGTTTATCGATTAAGCCATTTTTAGGATGAGGAGATGGCATATGTACATAGTTTTTGCTGTGAGGAGGAGGAAAGATTTTTCTTTCGTTTCCAAGCTTATCCTTGTATCCTATTCCATCCTTTACGAATGTTGGTCGTTGGCAATTTACAATAACAACCAGTGCCTTTTGACTAACTTTCCATTTATCAATAACGATTTGCAATTTGTCATTTTCATTTTGAGATTTTTCTAATTTTTTGGTTAAATCATTTATGATAAAATCTTTTCTAAAACTGAATTCTTTTAAAGTTTGCATTTCAGCCAAAGTTGAGTTCAACTTTCTTTGATATGCAGCTTCGTTTTCTTTCAATTCTTGATTGAATTTCCAAACTTTATATTTTTCTCTATTAGGTCACGGTTGAGTGATTTGTAATGTGCTACGACGTTCAAACATGGTTGGGAGCACAGTTTTGCTTTAAATTCATATGGTATGTTGTTTACCAAATCCTTATCCTCTGTGTCTTTTGCAGACTCTGCTTTCATGGCTGTTGTAGAAGTTTTAACTTTCTCACTCTTGTTGTGGCTAATTACTCCTTGGGCTGTCTTTTTAGGATCAGTCTTCTCAGCCTCCTGCTTTCCTTTTCTGAAGTCGATTCACTAGGATTAATAATGTTCTTTAAACCTTTGTCATCCTTAGGAATTCTAGCAGTTTGCTTCTCCATGGAATTAGATGAAGATGTGGCAAATGTGGTAGAGATTTTTGCCATGAGAGCTTTGTTGACTTCTCCTTTTGCCTCAGCTATCTCTTCTGCCGAGTCATAGTATTCCACCACTAAAGCTTTTGGGTTATTATCAGCAACACTATTACTCCCTTCGATAGCTATTGGTCTTCTTGTCGAAACAGGTTCAACATTTTCATTCTTCAGCAGTGGGCATTCCCTCTTGAAGTGACCCAGATTCTTGTAGTTGTAGCATCTCAGCTTAGATTTGTCAAAAACCAGCTTTTCCCAGAGCTAGTCTTTTTCCTGTTTTGTCTTGAAACTTCTTTAATCGAAGGGTGATCGTTGCCATTTGCCACTTCAAGTCCATTTCCTCCATATTATCCGGATCTACCTGATACATGTCTTCAGCAGTGAGAAAATCTCTTTTTAGCTCACCTGACATGAGAGCTTCATAGCTACTCAGAAAGGTGTTAAACAAAGCAACATGTTCGGTGGATATCTTGAGTGCTTGAGCGTCACCGGCCACAGTATTCTTCTCGTTAGATGATGCGGCCTTTGCAGAGCTTGCGGAAGCGTTAGAATAAGATGCGGCAGCACTTTGAGGATTCGAACCATCAGAGGTTATGGGTGCAAGAAAAGCCATATTTTTAGGAGCAGAAGTTGCAGCAGCGGATTGAGTAATTTTCTGAGAGTATCCTGCTTGGTTCATTCCTCTCTTAAGTACATCCATTTCAAAGGCTTTCAGAGTGTTGATTAGTTCTGAAAGAGTGACAGGAGTAGTGCTGGTCAAGAAGGTTCTTTTGATCATCATACACTGAAGGCTCCATTCTTTTAGGAGAGAGTCCACAAGCTTCTTGATGGAGGCACAGTTGCAACAGGATTGCCTACTTTCTTCATTTTTGTTAGCACTCCCAGAAATCGACTGGTATTATCTGATAAGCTTTCACCACAAACACTCCCGGACATGTCGTATTCTTTCTGAACCATATCTCTTTTGTTTTCTAACAGTTCCTTGTTTCCTTCATACTGGTCAATAAGAGCCAACCACAGTTCATGAGCTGAAGTGTATTCTTCGAACAGATTGTTGTCGTCCTTGGACAAAGCCATGGTTAGAGCAGCATGAGCCCTGCGATCATATTGGATGAGAGTTCTGTCTTCTTCGGTGAATGTTGAAGGGTCTTCGTTGATCGTTCGAATATCGTCGCGAATTATCATAGGAACGTGTGGACCCACTGTGACAGACATCCATTGAGTATAGTCAGTATACTCAATGAACGCTTTGATTCTATTCTTCCAACTACGAAAGTCCTCAGAGCCTTTCAACTTGGGAGGTCTGTAGCTTCCTGTCTCCAATTCGACTTGGGCTATTGGGTTAAGTTGATTGAGAGACATCTTGGTTGATCAGAGAATAAATACGCCGGAACTAAGAGTTCAGATGACAAATATGTTGCAAGAAAAACAAATACGCTGGAGTTGCTTGGCGACTTTACCCTGCTACAATAGCTAAATCCGCTGAAACACATAAACAAACGTGAGTTTGGCTAAATTCGCCGATCACTGTGATAAAATCACTGAGGATTTTTATCACTGACTTCGAAGTCGCCTTCGATTAAATACGCTGGCACTATATCGCTTGAAATCACAAATTCGTTGTTGTTAAGCCGGCGTATTTGTTAATTACGCGATCTTCAAGATTAAAAATGTTGTATTCAAGTTTATCTACGCTGCCTTCAAAGCTATATACGCCCAATAGGGTTTAAGTACGAACAAAAACCCTCTAATCACCCAAAAACGACTCAAAATCCATGTTTCTTTGTACCAAATTGACCCAAATGTTTACCAAAACACTGATTAACAAAAACCCAATGATTAAACACAACAGATCGAACCATTTTAAGTTCAAAAATTTGAAAAACCTTAAAACTTTGAAAACTTTTGAAAAACCTTCAAAACTTGAAGAATCTTAACAAAAACTAAAAAATCAAGAGCACAAAGGCTCTGATACCAGATTGTGAGTCCCAAAACAGATACAGATCACATTGATTGATTGTTATCACTCAAACAACTATAGATTAGTTGTTTGAATGGGTAGAAGTTAAGAAAAACCAAAAGATGAAGATGAAGATTCTTGTATGGATCAAACAACAAGTGTTGTATATGGAATCCCAAATGATATATTCACTGAATGCACCTGAATATTTCGGATTAAGCACAAGAACAACAAGCACAACACAAGATCAATCACCAAAATCTGTCCAAGAACCTTGGACTAGGGTTTCCATTGATAAGCATATATAAACAAACTGACTACCCAGCGTATTTATTAAATACGCTGCAAACTTAAATACGCCGCTATAGTACTAGTACCAAAAATTACACTTTTAGCCCTTCTAGTTTTACTAACTATTACAAAACCAGCTCTAAACTATTTTACTCAAGTATCAACAGTCTTAAAACGTCCTAACAAATATCAGCCTCGTTTATGCCCAAGATCCTTACTTTTCATCTAAACCTACAAATAATCATATATATCAAGCATTAATATATTATAGCAGGATTTATACAAACAATACTAAATACATATCTTTTACATTAGAAAGTATGTTATCTTTCAGACACATCAAATAACAAGAAGGTTGCGACACAACTTGTTATCCATTTACCTGCCAATAAACAACAAAGAAATTGGAATGCCAAGAAGTAAAACAACAAATTAACAGTTATGATATGATATCTTCGAAACTTCAAAATAATTAGAAAGTTATATATGATACAGAGTGTGGCGCAAAGAGTTTAAAAACTTTCACACTTCAATATTGAGTTTCAATGGAAAAAACAAAATTTGTAAGAAATTATGTGGTTATTGTGATTTGAATTTTTTAAAACCTAATCAATAACAATAATGAACGACAATACTAATAACTATAATAATATTATTGATACAGTACCAAGGTGCAACATAGTGGGGGCGGGAGGGGGTGGCTGATCAATCAAACTTTTCGCTCAGTAGTAGAGAGTATGTAGTTTACGTATAAAAATTCTTAGTTATATACGTTTTCGACCTCCTGGTTTTATAGAAAATTTTGGGTATGTACGTTTTCGATCCAACGGTCGAAAATCTCAAACTTCGCCACTGTATAGTAGTATGTGGTTATTGTGATTTGAATTTTTTTTAAAACCTAATTAATAACAATAATTAACTACAATACTAACAACTATAATAATATTATTGATATTGTAGCAGGGGCGCAACATAGTGGGGGTAGGAGGGGGTGGTCGACCACCCAAACTTTTCGCTTAGTAGTAAAGATTATGTAGTTTTGGTATAGAAATTTATATATAACGTTTTCGACAAAACAGTCGAAAATCTCAAGCTTCGCCATTGTATAGTAGTAATAGTAATAAATAGGAAGCTTACAATTAAAATTATGAGATTCGGACATCTATAGTGTTTTATGAAAAATATAGAATTAATAGTTGAAACGTAAATAAAAATTGTTTTGTTAAATTTATTTAAAAAGTCATTTTGATATGAAAAGACAAGAGTTAAAAGAGTATTTATATAAGAATTTTTAAATTAGCTAAACATGTCTTGTTCATGTCAACTTAGTAAGTTTACGGTATTCCCATATATTATATATGTTTTTATAAGAGATTTGAAGTGTATTTGTGCCAAAATTTAAAAGTTAAAAGAGATTTTTACATAACATAATGCAATTCAAAGAACTAATTACATTGATAGTTTGTGGTATGTATAAATTTTTGTTTTGATCTCTAAGTTTGGGAAATTACACACTTGGACCAAAAGCACGAAACTAATATATGTGGTCTCTGACGTGGATGTCAATTAATAAATGAATTATGTACGTGAAGAGAGAGAGAGAGAAATTAGAAAGGAAATCAATGGAGAAGGTTGGGTTCCAGGAAAGGTCTATTGAGGAGGTCTTCGATTCTCCAGTGCATCGCTGATTGTCTTAGTGTTTAGGACACTAAAATTCCCAGAATTAAAAGGTTGACACTTGTTTGGCGCTACGAGTGTGCATGGTGTCAAGTTGGTGGCACAAGACTTGATAGATGATGGTAAGTGTGTTAGGTCATATTGATTAAAAGTATATGACTCATATCAAACATTCTGCTAATAAAAGTTTATCCGAATACGGCCCGTTGCACCACATCACAAAATACCCAAAAAAAATCCCAGATAAAAAAAAACAAATAAGACAAAACACAATGTTCCAAAGAATATAACACAATTTTTTTTTCACAAAATTATTAGAAACTTTATAAAGGGTACACATTTGTAATGGATGCAACAATTGTATTGCAACTTCAAAGCGACTCGTATCTCCACTTCGCCGTCTTCTACTTCTCACAAATTTCAAGAAATTAACACCCAATCCGAGCTGGAAAACAACTGGGTCTTCACTCTTCAAGATCATCACTTCATTGAGATCATAATTTGGGAACAAATACATGGTCAAATTGGGAATTTTTCATTGAGTTTTGTTTTGCAGAGGTTGGTTTAATTAAGACTTTAGTTAGTTGATTTTGATAATCAATTTATAACCACTTATGGGTTGTTTGTTAATTTATTAAATAATTAAATAGTTTGTTGTGGGTCTGTTTACTTATGTTTGACTGATGATTAGAGTATATTTGTTTCTACTTTTGTTATTAGAATAAGGTTAATTAGATTGAGTTTCTGCTTTAGGGCACCATTAAAGAATTAGTTTGACTGTTAATTTTAGGATTATTATTATTATTATTATTTTTTTATACATTTATGGCGGCTCCAGATAATATTTTGTCAGATAAAGAAATAAGATCATATAAAAAAATGTCAATATATGAATACAGACATGTTGGGCTACAGATGAAATAATTTACATTTGTCAGAAAACATAAATGAATTATATAAGTTTCATTATCTGATACCATAATTTCTGCAGGTGTTTGTTTCATCAAGTGAATATAGAGAGAATTCTTGATAGTTTTGATCCAAAGATGCCACTTTCAGAGTTGTATAGATCTGTTGATGGAAAGAGTGAATCTTCACAACAAAAATCTACTGATGTTTCATATATGCAAGTATCTTGATTGTTTTTTATTTATTTAATTTAAAAACTGTTATGTTTATTGAATTTGTGTTTATGGGTTGTGATAATCGCAGACCGAACGATGAATACGTAGAACTAATATGGGAAAAGGGTCAGATTATGATGCAGGGTCAGTCTAGTAAAGCGAAAAAGATGCCAGTTTCGAGTAATTTTCAGTTTCAAACATCGAAAATTCAAGAAAAAGATGGTATTTTGGATGCAACGATACCCGGGATGGGATCAAATCAAGATGATGATATGGTGCCTTGGTTGAATTATCCACTCGACGATTATTGCACTGATCTGTTACCCGAGTTATCCGGTGTGACCGTTCACGAACCCACCATGCATAATAGTCTGAGTATGATTGAAAAGAGGGTTAATAGTAATAAAGATCCAAGTTCAGTAATTGGTTCAAGAGGTAGCCACTTGTTTTCATTTTCAGATCCGACGGTCAGATCAGGAGTTTCGGATATCGGTAATAGTAATTGTAGAAGTAAGCGGATTGAAAAAGTGGTGCAGAAACAAGATTCCGTACCACCTTGTTCCACTTCAACGGTGTTGAATTTTTCTCATTTTTCAAGACCGGCTGCTAAGGCTATGGCTAAAGCTAATGTTCAGAATCTTGACACGAAGGGTGCACGGAAGGAAATTGGTCAACCTAGTTTGGATTTGGTCAAATTAGGGTCAGAGCCGCCAGCGAGTAAGCCGCTTGATGAGCCACATTGTGTTGACAAGTCAACTAATGAAGTGAATGGAGGTAAAGAAAGTGTAAAGTGCAATGAGCCGATTGGTGCAGCTTCTTCTGTTTGCTCGGGGAATAGTGCTGAGAGAGCTTCTAATGATTTGACGAAAAATTCTAAGAGAAAATCGCGCGATATGGAAGATTCTGAGTGGCAAAGTCATGTATGTTAAAGCTTATTTTTATATGTTTTTTTTCGATTTAATTATTAAGTTATTGTTCGATATACTGATTGTAATTAGTGTTTTGATTAGGATGATGAAGAAGAATCTTTGGGCCCTAAAACAGCAAGCGCTTCTCGAAGTGGTTCAGGTTCTAAGCGAAGCCGAGCTGCTGAAGTTCATAATTTGTCTGAAAGGGTGAGCAAATTCATCAAATCCTTGCTAAATTGCAATATTTGTATTATTAAAGAATATTAGGCAAATTGGATTTAAATAATCCCAACTTTCTCAATTTGGCCGATAATAATCCCAACTCAATTATTTGCCGATAATAATCTGAACTGGTCCACTTTTGGCTGATAATAGTCTGCGTTAAAAATAGCTTAACGGACTAGTATCGTCCAAAAGTGGATCAGTTCGGATTATTATCGGCAAATAACTGATTTGGAAATATTATCGGCCAAATTGAGAAAGTTGGGATTATTTAAATCCAATTTGCCTAAATAATATGTTGATTGCGGTTACAAATGGTATATTGGTAACATGATATCTAAATCTAGACTTTCTACCTGTTTGACCCGCCTGACTTGTTCCCTTTTAGTTGAATTTCTTAGTTTGACCCGAATCAAACCTTTCATAGGTAAATGGGCCGAAATTGCGGGGTGTGCCTTAGCCCAACTAGTCTAATCGGACTGATCAAATTTTGTGCCTTTTGGCAAGCAGAAGTGGCCCCTAATACTTTGACCCGAGACCTCATGGTTGATGTGGTGGTTAACGTTTATTACATTCATATTAATCCTTGTTTTCAATGTTGAAACAGAGGCGAAGGGATAGGATAAATGAAAAGATGCGTGCGCTACAGGAACTCATACCAAACTGCAACAAGGTACACAATGTAATTTCCTCTTTATAATCTCTTTCTTTGTGGTTCTGGTTTCAATTTGAACTTTTATGGAATCTTTAAGGCCACTTGACCTGCGCAATCTGTTGTTTTACCCTATGCAGTTAATATCGGTGATATATCGGTTCTCTAGTAAGATACTGGTGTCAAATATCGGTACCGATATTATCGGCGATATTGACCGATATAACCGATATATTGCCTATATTTGACCTATATAACCGATATATATATATATATATATATATATATATATATATATGTATGTATGTATGTATGTATCGCCGATATATCACTTAACTATTAGTGTTAAATTGCTATATATATAAATTCTGCATTATATTAAATTACCGATATCCCACTGATATCTCACCGGATAACCTATATCTCAAATATCGGTCCTTGACCGATATCCGATATTTTACCGCATTAACTGCTCTCATTAATTAAGCAAGGTATTGGTGGGGTAGCGTGAATCAACCGTAATGGGTTCTCACAGTGATAAAAAAATTATATTTCAAACTGAATCTTATTTTTGAAATATAGGTGGATAAAGCATCAATGCTTGATGAGGCGATCGAGTATTTGAAGACGCTTCAACTTCAAGTACAGGTACAATGTTCAAACTCTCTTTAAGCTTACACTATTCATCTTGCCTTTTTCAGTTTCTTTAAATTGTTTTCAAATTTATAAATAGTTTAATAATTTATATTTACACCCTGAATTTGTTTTCTACAACTATTGCAGATTATGTCAATGGGAGCTGGATTATGCATGCCCCCGATGATGTTCCCGACCGGAATGCAACATATGCAGCCTCCCCATTTCTCCCCCATGGGAATGGGAATGAGTTACGGAATAGGAATGGGATTGGGAATGGAGATGAATGGTGGCCCGCATATGTTTCCGTTTACTCCTACTACACAAGCGTCACGCCACCCTGTCCCTTCTCCGTCTATTTACGGGCATCCTAGCCAAGGTATGCCCATGTTGTTGCAGCAACCACCGATGCCCGGGATTCCTATTTATCCTAGTGGTCGACCAGTCGATGTTCCAGATGTGGGTCCCGGCTCCAAGGACCAAAGGACACATACATCTAGTCAGGTACTACCTATTTGTTTTCACTATCAGTATCTTGTATAAACAGGGATGGCAATGGACCGGGTTTTGGTAAGCCAATCCCATAATTCACATCAAGTTAGCGGTTCAAAAACTGACTTGAAATATCAAATACTCTAATAAACTTGTAACAATTCTACATGTTCAACAATTTTGAGTTTCTAAAAACTTCAAAAATACTATTTATTTTATTTTTATGATCATATAATATAAACAATATATCCGCTTTAGATGTGGGTAAATGAGTATGGGATTTATTTTGAGGCAGGTATCACCTAATATCATACCGCTCTAACCAGTGAAAAAAATATAGTTAATCCCATGTCCGTCCTGAATGTTTCTGGTTATTCTGCCATCCCTAAATTCCCGTCTGTACGTTATTCTCGAAATTAATCAAAATGTATATGTAATGCCAGTCTCAAGATGCAAACAAGAGCCTTAACCAGTCAACTTCTGTTGATACAAAAGATCAACTTTTAGAAGGTGGAGGTGGTAAGTTAGTCTCTTGTCGATTTGTGTTATAAGCGTTAAGTAACTAAAAAATTGTTATAATTGTGATTGTATTGATTGATGCAGGTGTCTATTAAACATGTTGACTTTTGTTGACTTTCTTGCACAGACTATTTTGGAAGCATCGACATCCATTACGATCCGCATGATGATTTCAGTGTCAGGGATGAGATGTATTGGGTCGTTTTCGGTTGTGAATCGTCCCATGATAGTGGTTATACGGAGTCTGTCGGTACAGTTGAAAGCGTCTGTTATAAATTATTAAGGTGATAACCAACTTCAAAGTTAATGAAATAGTAATTGTATTTTCATGTCTGGCCTCCTGTATCTTTCACATTATGACTATACAACTGGTTCGGTTGAGAACTATTGAACTGGTCCGGTTGAGAACAATTGAAATGTCTTCGTTTGGGCTAGCTGTTTATGACGCACGGTTGATATAAAAATTACGGGTACCAAAGAAGTAGCCTATTTGGTACAAATGGAATGAATTAGCCTATTTAACACACCTGGAATGAAATAGCCTATTATGGAAGACATACTGATGTGAGTCAAGCTCCTGGCCCATTTTATAAGTTTTGAAGGGCTAGGGGATTGTAAACCAATACACCATGCTAGGTACACCTCAGCAGAATGGTGTCGTTGAACGAAAAAATCGTACCCTTATGAACATGGTGCACAGTATGTTAACCAACACTAATTTACCATTATTCCTCTGGACTGGAGCGTTAAAAGCAGTTGTTCATATACTCAATAAATTTCCTTCTAAGTTTGTCCCTAAAATCCTTATGAACTTTGGACAGGAAGGAAACCGAGTCTTAAATATATGAAAGTATGGGGCTGCATTGCTGAAGCGAAACTTTACAATCCCTTCCTAAGGAAACTTGACCCTAAAACAATTACCTGCTTCTTTATCGGGTATCCTGATCACTCAAAGGGTTATCGTTTCTATTGTTCTTCCCATGTCACCCATATTGTTAAAACCAAGCATGTCGCATTCCTGGAGGATTTTAAGGTTAGTGGGAGCAGTAATAACCCTTACGAAGAATTGCAAGAAGTATAAGACGCGGGGGAAAGACTCGTCGCTTAACATACATCCGTTTACTCCTCTTGTACACAATGCAACAACTGCACCTGAAGTTACTGCACCAACTCCAAATTTACCTCCACAACCAGAATCCATTATACCTCATAACGAAGGCACATCAAACGCTCAAAACCAAGAAACCGCTAAACCCGATAATCAACTCAGGAGGTCATCCAGGCAAAGAAGGCCTACTAATTGGGATGATTATGTTACCTACCTGACTGAAATGGATGCCGGAAAGCTCAATGATCCTATCTCTTATAATGAAGTCATTAGCAGTGATTAGTCTTCTGAATGGAATAAAGCATTGAATGATTAGCTTGAATCCATGAAAAAAATGACGTTTGGGATTTGGTAGACTTACCCGGTGTCAAAACCGTAGGATGTAAATGGGTATTCAAAACAAAACTAGATCCAAATGGGAACGTTGAACGCTACAAAGCGAGATTGGTTGCAAAGGGCTACACTCAGAAAAGAGGGAATTGATTATCAAGAAACGTTTTCACCCATCTCTCGTAAAGATTCATTAAGGATCATTATGGCCCTAGTAGCTCATTTTGACTTAGAGCTGCATCAGATGGACGTTAAAACTGCTTTCCTTAACGGAGATTTAGACGAAGATGTTTACATGAAACAACCTGAAGGCTTTAAACCTGAAAGTCAGGAGCATCTAGTCTGTAAGTTGAAGAAATCCATTTACGGGTTAAAACAAGCATCACGTCAATGGTACCTTAAGTTTGATGAAATCATGAGAAAAACAAGGTTTTATAAAGAATCAAGTGGATCAATGCACCTACCTCAAGATGAGTGGGAGCAACTTTACTATACTTGTCCTTTACGTAGATGATATTCTATTGCCAAGTAATAGTTTAGACATGTTGCATGAGTCGAAGCGGTTACTCCCACATAACTTCGACATGAAGGATCTCGGAGATGGTTCTTACGTCATTGGCATCGAAATTCACCGAGACAGACACAAAGGGATCTTAGGATTGTCCCAAAAGGCTTATATAGATCGTGTCCTTACACGTTATAATATGAAACAGTGCAAACCCTCAGTCGGTCCAGTAGTTAAGGGAGATATTTTCGGTTCATTCCAATGTCTGACAACAGAGGTTGAAAAGGAGCAGATGAGCCAGATACCTTACACGTCAATAGTCGGGAGCCTAATGTATGCTCAAGTCTGTACTCGCGCAGATATCGCTATATTGCTGGAATGCTAGGCCGTTACCAGACTAATCCAGGCCTAGATCACTGGAAGGCAGCTAAGAAAGTACTTAGATATCTACAAGGGATGAAAGACTATAAACTGACTTATAGAAGAAGAGATCATTTAGAAGTGGTAGGTTATTCTGATTCCGACTTTGCCAAGTGCAAAAATGATAAGAAATCCACTTCGGGCTATATCTTTATGTTAGCAGGCGCACCTATCTCATGGGAGAGTCATAAACAACAGTTAACTACAACTTCCACAATGATGGCAGAATACATTGCTGTTTATAACGCAATCTGTCATGGAATGTTGCTGAGAAATCTGATCACTGGACTCTAGACCATTGAAGCTTTACTGTGATAACTCAGCTGCCGTTAGTTTCTCGAACAGTAACAGTTCGACTGGAGCTGGTTTATTGTCACACCCCGACCCGCAGCGGAAAAGGTGATCGGGGCATGATTGGGTTATCATCAAAGCTCATGACATTTATTATGCGTTTCATATTCATTAAATACAATTTAATGGAAATTTACAATAAAGGTTACAATATGTTCTAGCTATCAATCTAAGTATCTTTGTTCTCTTCTAAGGCATTTCCTATGTTTTCTTTGCTTCAACCTGTTCACCTGTATCATGTGTAAAAAGGTTTTGGATCAACATAAAGTTGGCGAGTAAATCCTATGGAAAACATTTGAACAAGTTTATTTGAATTGATTATGAAATATGTGCACAACCAAACATGAGTAAAAATATATGTAAACTTATTCAACAATCATAAGATATTAAATAAAAACACATGAACAATAATGGAACATTTAGAGGCACGCGATGCTCAACTCGTCTCTCACGAGGAACTGAGGGGCCTAATGAATAAATTGCATAAACATGATAATATGAATGACACAACTACAAACAATATAAACTCAATGATACACACATGAACAATAATGAATTTGATTTGAGGCACGCGTTGTTCAACTCGTCTCCCACGAGGAACTGATGGGCTTAATGAATGAGTTTCATATAATTTGACAAAAGGAAATAAGTAATCACAACAATATAACAATCTAAGTTTAGATCATGATGTGATATGGCACAAGTTTAAATAAACAAGTTAATTATTTTTATAACACATGACACACCCCAAAACGTGTAATTTAAAAGGGGGGAGTTGTAAGATTCACTCACAGTGGGTGCGTTCGGTTGATGATGTTGAATGCACGCGAAGTGGTTTTAACCACGAGTGAGATTAACCTAGATAAATCGCATTATGGGTTGGTAAGTAAACGGATTTTATTAATCTATTTTAGTAGGATTGTTGGGTGTATTTTTGTGAGTTTGATGCTATTTTCTAACCTTAAAAATGTTATTTTAAGTATTTTTAATTGATTTTTAATTAAAATAATTAAATAAAAATAATAAAAAAATTTGATTTTTTTTCTGACCGTTGACTTGACCGTTGACCGTTGACCTGACCGTTGACCGGTTCGTATGCGTAATGTTGTGCGCTGAGTGAGGCTCGAACCCAAGACCTCCCGTACGCGTGCACGCAGCTCTACCAACTGAGCTACGTGTCTAACCCGTCATATATCCGATTTTAATTATATTTATATATTAATTATGTTAAACAGAAAATCCTTTTATTTTAAAAACAATTTAAGCGAATCGGACGGTGCGCTCCACAGGTCTCGAACCCGGGACCTGTGGCTTAAACTAACACACAGTCCACCGCTGGACTGTGTGTTTAACATGTTATATAATCCAATTTTTATTATACTTAAATACAAACTATTTGTTTTCATTTCTGACTTTATTTAAAAATGTTAATAATTGTCCGGGTCGATGCAGAAGACCGGACTCGAACTCGTGACGTGCGACTTAAACATACACACAGTCCACCGCTGGACTGTGTGTCTAACTTGGTTATTATTCCGATTATTAATATACTTAACATATACCTGTGGCGACTCCGATTCGGTTAATAAAAAAATCATTTTTATTAAGGCCGCGTGTGTGGAACAGGATTCGAACTCGAGACGTTAGTATTAATATGCACACAGTCCACCGCTGGACTGTGTGTCTAACCCGAGTAATTTCTGGATTTAAATTAAACTTATAAGATTACCGAACTTCATCTTCTTCGTTGAGTGTTAACCAAAATCGATAACTGACTGGTTCAAGTTTTTTAATCGGTTTCTTAACGTGTTTCAGTTCATTACGGTGAGATATAAGTGAAAAGAAAAAGAAATTAGGCGGAGAGGTATACCGACTATCTTCCTCTGTTTTCCGGCGGAACTCCGGCGACAGCAATACCTTCCGGCGACGAGTGTCTTGCAGCAGAGAAACTTCAGAAAGCTTACAAAATATGTGGGTGACTTCGGGATAAGTTCAAATGGTTTAGTAAGGCTCAGAAATGAGGAAACCGGTTTTCCGGCGAGTGGAATTACGTCCGGTAAAGGTGTGGTTTTGAGCGAAAAGGTTTGCAGTGGGTTGTGGGTGAATTTATAGGGAGAAACCGAGATGTATTTGGCCCGATTTCCAACTGGATTCATCGGTTATGAAAACTCCGGCGGTTATAACTTTGGTCGCGGACCCAGACGTCGGTTATAACCGATGTCTTAGTAATGGTTTACGTTATAACGGAAGTTGTCGTTAAATACTCGCGAGATTGCCGGGATTTCCGACGACTGAACTATTGGGCGCCGGTTTTGAATTCGTAACGTCATGATATCAATTAAATGATTTCAATATTTAACAAACAAAACAAGTGGCGCAGTGGTTTGTGTGTGTGTGTTAAGTTTGTTTGCTGGATCGGTACTGACCCGGGTTCGAAACCCGGCAGGAACAATTTATTTTTATTTTGCGATTTTTAACTGTTTTTCAAAAACTAATTATATATTCCCGTATAATAATTGATTATGTATCGTTTAAAATTATTTTGGGCATTTAATTCGCAACGAAAATTTTAACTGACTGTTCGGTTGATAAACGGAGCGGGTTTGGTAAATCCGTTTTTTGACGGATGTTACAGTATCCCCTGCTTTTTAGAAATTTCGTCCCGAAATTTAAATAGTGTTATATTTGACTAAAAGAATGATGGTGTTTAGTTTGTCAGTTACTTGCTTAGAAAAAAAGTAAGGGTTTGAGTTTTTGTTTGAGGCGGTAACGTTCCTTGTAAGGGTTAAGTACCCTATTACAGGAATCGCTTTTTGTTGCCTACTGTATAAGTATTGATAAGCAGGAATGATTCGCTAAAAATGATATCATGCATAAGAGTTTAGGTACGTTTGGAAAAGTATGGTTATATCCTAAGGCAAAACTTCTAACACTACAACCTACATGGAAACATAAATAAAACACAACAGCTGATATTTGAACATAATTAAGCACAACAGCTAATATTTGAATCCACATTCTGATAGCATATATGTTTGAATGGTGGAAGTTCCTCTCTCGTTTGTTATGATGGAGAGGTTAGTTTATGTAGAAATGGAACACAATCAAATCTCTTTAAATAGCAAGATGATATAAATGTAACACAAATTCCAACCAAGGCAATACTAAATCCTACATGGAACTTCTCATTACCGCCTGATAATGCCTCTGATCCTTTGGCAAGAATACTTATATATAGGAAGTACCAGCGGCGTATCCACCATATTCTTGCCAAATTTTCATTAGTTTTATCCACAAGTTATGATTAGTTACCAAGAAACTAATAAATCCTACATAGAACTTCTCATAACCGTCCGATAATGCCTCTGATCCTTTGACAAGAATACTTATATATAGGAAGTACCAGCGGCGTATCCACCATATTCTTGTCAAATTTTCATTGGTTTTATCAGTGAATTATGATTAGTCCTATATAACTCTACAACCAATACAACAAACATAAAATACTGAAATGAAATATATCTGTGCGATCAAGGCTCAATCAAACGGAGCCGATCGTATTGTATGTACTGAAAATGAAATTGTCTGTGTGCTCAAGGCTCAATCAAACGGAGCCGAGCGTATTGCATGTACTGAAAATGAATAACTTAATCACACCAACAGCCTATGCATGGAACCTCTCATAACCGCCTGATAATGCCTCCGATCATTTGACAAGAATACTTATATATAGGAAGTAGCGTATCCACCATATCCTTGTCAAATTCACATTGACTTTATCCGCAAGTTATGATTAGTTCTATGCGACTCTACAATAAACACAACAACCACAAGATACTGATAATGAAATTGTCTGTGCGCTCAAGGCTCAATCAAACGGAGCCGAACGTATTGCATGTACTGAAAATGAAATTGTATGTGCGCTCAAGGCTCAATCAAACGGAGCCGAACGTATTGCATGTACTGAAAATGAACAACTTAATCTAAACAACAATCACACAAACAGCCTATGCATGGAACCTCTCATTACCGCCTGATAATGCCTCCGATCATTTGACAAGAATACTTATATATAGGAAGTACCAGCGGCGTATCCACCATATTCTTGTCAAATTCTCATTGACTTTATCCGCAAGTTATGATTAGTTCTATACGACTCTACTACAAACACCACAACCACAAGATACTGATAATGAAATTGTCTGTGCGCTCAAGGCTCAATCAAACGGAGCCGAACGTATTGCATGAACTGGAAATGTAAATTGAACTGTGCGATCAAGGCTCAATCAAACGGAGCCGATCGTATTGCATGTATTGAAATGTAAAATGAAATGACCGATCAAGGCTCAATCAAACGGAGCCGATCGTGCGGGCACGCCACTGATCAACCGCATAATAAAATGGGGATCAAGCTCAACCTCATAAATGGGGGGGCTGCGGCCTCGGCAAATGCATATACTGAAAATAATAAACAATAATTATTCTAACAGTCTACACATGGAACCTCTCATAACCGCCAGATAATGCTTCTGATCCTTTGACAAGAATACTTATATATAGGAAGTACCAGCGGCGTATCCACCGTACTCTTGTCAGAGTTTCATTGGCTTTATCCTTAAGTTATGATTGGTTCGATGTGATAAAGAAAAACATAAAACTAAACGATAGAAGTTGAATCTGGATCTTCGGCGAAGAGGACTAGTTGGGTATCTTCGTTTGGGCCGTCATTATCTTCGACAGGATTGGCGTTAATATTGAAGACTCTTCCTCTTGTTGGTGGCATAGTGGTTGGGTTTTCTTGGTTTACTTGGTTAACTGGGTTTGATTGGGCTTGAGTGTTGATAACGTTAACCAATTGAGGGCATGTGTTTCTAAAGTGGGTAGGGTCGCCACAATTGAAACAAGCTCGAGCATATGGGAACACGGGGTATTGGGGTTGATGATAAGTTTGGGCCATGTTTTGAGTAGGGGAAAAGGTTTGGTTTTGGAAGGTGCGACAAACCTTGCTCAAATGACCATAGCGTCCACAAGTTGCACATAGACGACAAAGTAAGGTAAGGGGATGGTGATAAAAACAGTTGTTGCATCGAGGGTGAGGTCCAAGATATGGTTTCTTATTTGGGTAAGTTGAGTTGGGTGCCACTTGAGTGATTGGGATAGCTTGGAGGGGTATGGCGTGTAAAACTGGTTGATTTCGTTGGGTAGCAGCGAAAAGTTGCCCGTCTCTTCTTCTCTTAGGATTGGGTTGAGAAGGGGATTCGGTTTGGGTGTAGTCGGAGGTTTCAGTCGATTCTTTATCCTTCTTCTTCTCCTCCTTGAAATCTTTGTTTTGGATTCGGTTCTCGGTGAGCTCTGTTGCTAGCTCCATTGCTGCTTCCAAAGTTGCAGGCTTGGTACTTATTACAGGGTCTTGAATCTTTGACGGAAGACCACGAATGTAGTGCTCGATCAAACGGTAGAGAGGAGTGAACATGTTGGGAACCATTTGATGTAACTCGAGGAATCTTTTATTGTAGGTAGTGTGGTCTCCTTCCTTTTGCTTTAATGAGTAAAATTCATCTTCTAATTTCTTGATTTCGCTCCTTGGGCAAAATCATCTGGTCATGATTTCCTTCAATTCGTTCCAAATTAAGGTCATAGCATCGTCAACGCCTCGTTTGGCCTTCTCTGTATTCCACCAAGTAAGTGCTATCCCATATAATCGACCGGTAGCATAACGCACTTTGCGATCATCAGGGCAATAGCAATTTAGAAAAGTGTTCTCCATTTCTTCAAACCAATGGAGGAGAGCGGTGACGCCTTCAGTCCCTTTGTATTTCGGAGGGTCGCATGATTTGAAATGCTTGTAGGTGCATTTAGTGGTATTTGGGGGAGAGTTGATAATGTTTTGGTTTGCTTGATTGACAGGATTAGCGGTAAGTGCTTGTTGAACTTGGATTACAAGGTTGGGTATTACGGCAGCCATTTGTTGAGCGATTAAGGCAGCCATGCGTTCGCGGGCTTTTCTTACTCTCGTCTTCCTACGGGCGAGGTTAGAAGGCATCTACAAGGAATACATGACAAGAGTATGAGTTGGATGCTTTTGGGATCATGGGTCGCATTCAGGAATGAACATTCATAAAATAATTATAGAAAAATAAATCTACTACATCCATAGGATGTCTTGGGTTTTGCTCGCTGTTAGGCCCTACATGCCGCCATACTTTACCTGTGTAATCATGTGGGCCCCCATGAATACCGGTTTTTCATATGGTTCGCACGGGTTTGCCAGGTTGCGTACACAAAAACCCGGAGAAAATCGAGAAATATGTATACAACGTGTGATATTCGGAATGTGTCCAGGTGTAGACACGGTGACACCTCAAAGTAGGGTTAGTTCGAACGACGTTTGGTGTGGCATGCTTTGGCCTAATAGGTCCTTCGTACTCTCATCGTTGGTCCCCAGGTAGGCAAACTGGTCCGTTATATTGGATTTATACGAATGCCAACCTAGACAGGACGTTCCGACTACCGGTACTTGTACCCTTCCAGTTACTACATGCCCGTCACAGAACTTACTTTGATGAGATTTGAAAATTGCACAAAATCTTTGGATAATGAGAGTATGAAAATAAATTGAATACATGAACATCGATATATGTATAATGAATATGTATATAAGCATGTATGTTTGACTGTAAATGTAAACAAATATGAAACAAATAAATATCACAAGTTTGTATGTAACCACCTAATCAATTAAAATTTAGGCAGACTATAGTATAGGTTCTAAGGGTCTAATAACCTATCCTATATCCCTATAGTCATGGCTCTGATACCAATCTGTCACACCCCGACCCACAGCGGAAAAGGTGATCGGGGCATGATTGGGTTATCATCAAAGCTCATGACATTTATTATGCGTTTCATATTCATTAAATACAATTTAATGGAAATTTACAATAAAGGTTACAATATGTTCTAGCTATCAATCTAAGTATCTTTGTTCTCTTCTAAGGCATTTCCTATGTTTTCTTTGCTTTAATCTGTTCACCTGTATCATGTGTAAAAAGGTTTTGGATCAACATAAAGTTGGCGAGTGAATCCTATGGAAAACATTTGAACAAGTTTATTTGAATTGATTATGAAATATGTGCACAACCAAACATGAGTAAAAATAGATGTAAACTTATTCAACAATCATAAGATATTAAATAAAACACACATGAACAATAATGGAACATTTAGAGGCACGCGATGCTCAACTCGTCTCTCACGAGGAACTGAGGGGCCTAATGAATGAATTGCATAAACATGATAATATGAATGACACAACTACAAACAATATAAACTCAATGATACACACATGAACAATAATGAATTTGATTTGAGGCACGCGTTGTTCAACTCGTCTCCCACGAGGAACTGATGGGCTTAATGAATGAGTTTCATATAATTTGACAAAAGGAAATAAGTAATCACAACAATATAACAATCTAAGTTTAGATCATGATGTGATATGGCACAAGTTTAAATAAACAAGTTAATTATTTTTATAACACATGACACACCCCAAAACGTGTAATTTAAAAGGGGGGAGTTGTAAGATTCACTCACAGTGGGTGCGTTCGGTTGATGATGTTGAATGCACGCGAAGTAGTTTTAACCACGAGTGAGATTAACCTAGATAAATCGCATTATGGGTTGGTAAGTAAACGGATTTTATTAATCTATTTTAGTAGGATTGTTGGGTGTATTTTTGTAAGTTTGAGGTTATTTTCTAACCTTAAAAATGTTATTTTAAGTATTTTTAATTGATTTTTAATTAAACTAATTAAATAAAAATAATAAAAAAGTTTGATTTTTTTTCTGACCGTTGACTTGACCGTTGACCGTTGACCTGACCGTTGACCGGTTCGTATGCGTAATGTTGTGCGCTGAGTGAGGCTCGAACCCAAGACCTCCCGTACGCGTGCACGCAGCTCTACCAACTGAGCTACGTGTCTAACCCGTCATATATCCTATTTTAATTATATTTATATATTAATTATGTTAAACAGAAAATCCTTTTATTTTAAAAACAATTTAAGCGAATCGGACGGTGCGCTCCACAGGTCTCGAACCCGGGACCTGTGGCTTAAACTAACACACAGTCCACCGCTGGACTGTGTGTTTAACATGTTATATAATCCAATTTTTATTATACTTAAATACAAACTATTTGTTTTCATTTCTGACTTTATTTAAAAATGTTAATAATTGTCCGGGTCGATGCAGAAGACCGGACTCGAACTCGTGACGTGCGACTTAAACATACACACAGTCCACCGCTGGACTGTGTGTCTAACTTGGTTATTATTCCGATTATTAATATACTTAACATATACCTGTGGCGACTCCGATTCGGTTAATAAAAAAAAATCATTTTTATTAAGGCCGCGTGTGTGGAACAGGATTCGAACTCGAGACGTTAGTATTAATATGCACACAGTCCACCGTTGGACTGTGTGTCTAACCCGAGTAATTTCTGGATTTAAATTAAACTTATAAGATTACCGAACTTCATCTTCTTCGTTGAGTGTTAACCAAAATCGATAACTGACTGGTTCAAGTTTTTTAATCGGTTTCTTAACGTGTTTCAGTTCATTACGGTGAGATATAAGTGAAAAGAAAATGAAATTAGGCGGAGAGGTATACCGACTATCTTCCTCTGTTTTCCGGCGGAACTCCGGCGACAGCAATACCTTCCGGCGACGAGTGTCTTGCAGCAGAGAAACTTCAGAAAGCTTACAAAATATGTGGGTGACTTCGGGATAAGTTCAAATGGTTTAGTAAGGCTCAGAAATGAGGAAACCGGTTTTCCGGCGACGAACAGAATAATTCCGGCGAGTGGAATTACGTCCGGTAAAGGTGTGGTTTTGAGCGAAAAGGTTTGCAGTGGGTTGTGGGTGAATTTATAGGGAGAAACCGAGATGTATTTGGCCCGATTTCCAACTGGATTCATCGGTTATGAAAACTCCGGCAGTTATAACTTTGGTCGCGGACCCAGACGTCGGTTATAACCGATGTCTTAGTAATGGTTTACGTTATAACGGAAGTTGTCGTTAAATACTCGCGAGATTGCCGGGATTTCCGACGACTGAACTATTGGGCGCCGGTTTTGAATTCGTAACGTCATGATATCAATTAAATGATTTCAATATTTAACAAACAAAACAAGTGGCGCAGTGGTTTGTGTGTGTGTGTTAAGTTTGTTTGCTGGATCGGTACTGACCCGGGTTCGAAACCCGGCAGGAACAATTTATTTTTATTTTGCGATTTTAACAGTTTTTCAAAAACTAATTATATATTCCCGTATAATAATTGATTATGTATCGTTTAAAATTATTTTGGGCATTTAATTCGCAACGAAAATTTTAACTGACTGTTCGGTTGATAAACGGAGCGGGTTTGGTAAATCCGTTTTTTGACGGATGTTACATTTATATCTCGATACAAAGTACTTGTTCGTACGTGAATGAGTTGAAGAAAATAATCTTTGTATTGAGTATATTAGTACTGAAAATATGCTTGCGGATCCGATGACTAAAGGTCTCTCACCTAAAGTTTCGAAGAACATGTTTCGAATATGGGACTTACTAAAGACCTTATTTAATAGTATATTGTATTTTTTTATGTTTTAATTAATGAAATTTCCTCAGTTTGATTTTGTATGTCTCTAACATATGTTCCGCCGATGTAATGACATATAGACAAATATAAATACAACTCAAACGCTAACGGGCTTATTTGCATATTTTGATCATAACTGTTAGGTTTTAAATTGAAGTTGTAATATGACTAATGGGGGTCTTGAGTCGAATGATGATTCAACTGTTGTATTTCTCTGCTACGGTTTTTGGTTTAAAGCTAAAATGAGTGTCAACTTCTGATCAGGCTTATCTAATATTCATGATAAATGATTACTCGGCTAAGTGGGAGAATGTAAGATTAAATATATTATATTTATAATATTTGATCATGTAGCCATTATAATCATTTATATTATATTAGATCAAAATATATTAAACCTATTATATATTAGTTGGTAATTGTTGATGGACCATATTACCCTTATTAACTAATTAGGTTTCTTTCTGGGTATATATATAAGGTGATGACTAGAGAGGTTTAGGGTTAGACAATTACAATAACATTGTTAACATCATAACTCGCCACCCTCTACACCTCTCTCTCCATAACCGAATTCAACCCTAGTTCGGTTATCACCATCATAATCTTACACCCTAAGGAGGAATCAGATCACACTAACAAAGATGTCGAACTCAGTGGCTGCGTCTCTGACTGGATTCTCTGCTGGCCTGTCTGCTGTAACAGGTATTTCATTCATGTTTTCCATTATGTTTTAAACAGAACTGATCAACATGGCTGCCATGGAGGGAAGAAGATATGGCCGAAGTTCCGCAAAAGAAAAGAAAAAAAAACAACCCGTAGTCAATGGAACCAAGATAGCATACATACACAACTGGTTTGGGACAAGTCACATGCTCTACAATTGTTTTAGTCCATAAGTGATGTTCCATATTATCAAAAAGATCCGCATAATACAACCTTTCTTTTATTTCTTACTTTTCTTTAAGAGTATCTTGAACAACAATTTTTTTTCCTGATTGCTTTTGTTTAAGAACATCTGAAATAGGGGTCTCACAAACTCTCGCTGTGAACAGTGAAGAAATAGGAGGGGTGTGTGGATTGTTAGAAAAAACAAGGAAACCTAATCAAATAGAATATATCGATTATGAAAGAAATAAACAAAACAAAAGTAGATACAATTCAAATTTCATGACAATATTATCTATGGTTATCTCTAATATTTTGATCTCCTCCACATCTCACTAAACGCGTTCTTCTCCCCCAAGGACCATTTGTGTAAACGGACGAGCAATTCTCTCTCTAACCCTCTCTCCTCCATGTCAGTCTTTGTAGAGGTCGACTGACCCATTACAAATCGTCTAAGCCGCTGACTAAAGAGGGTTCGTTGACCTTTTGTCTACAAAAAAATTATATCAACTAGTGCTATCAACCCGGCGCGTTGCACCTGGGGATTAACTCAAGTAAAAAACAACAAAAAGAAGTGAAATGTTACCTACGATGATCTTATCAGCGGCCTCTATAATTGCATATGTTCATTAACATAATAGTACAAACCTATAAGTGAAGGTAGTTTACAAAGCAGTTAAAAAACAAAAAGAAAAAAGAAAAGATCCATATCAGATTTGTCTTTTTACCCGTTATAGCTTATTTTATCATCATCAGCGGACATACACATACCAATAACCCTAACACTATAAACCGTCTCTTAACTTAAATTAACTTGATGATGGTTAGCCCTTTTGTTATGACCCGTTGACAGAGAAGGTGGACCTGAAAAAAAAAAAAAAAAACCAAAATGTGTCAAGTGTTCATATAATTTGCCATCATTGTCTAAAATGTTACCTATAAACATATAGTGTAACTCAAACACACCAAATCGACATATTTAAGATTGGAAAGAAAACTATGCAGAGTTATGAACATTGGTAACCCACCTAATAAGTCATTACGTTAAGGTAACAGAACAGTTTGACACTCCTATCGTTCATATAACATGTGAATTAAAAATAAAAAACCAAACCTTGTATTACTAAAGAAGCCGAAGTCAAACTTAGATTTTTTAGTTTAACGGTTAATACTTGCAGGATACTTAGATGAATAATTAATGGATTTAAATAATATCTCCATATTGGCTGTGTTCTTCCATGAAAACTGTAACATCCGTCGAAAAACGGGTTTCCAAAACCCGCTTCGTTTATTAATCGAATATCAAGTTATAAAATTCTGTGGTGTATTTTTGATTAATTTTAATTTTAAACGATACATAATTAATAAATATTTTAGAATTTAGAAACTATAATTATTAAAAAGTAAAATAAAGTAAATAAAAAAGAAAAGGGGTTGCCGGGTTTCGAACCCGGGTCAGCCGGAAGAACAAAGAAACACCTAACCACTCCGCCACTTGACTCGTTTGTGATATATGATAAAACAATTAATACTTATAATAAAACTCAAAACTCAAATACGGTCATCAGCGCGCCCAATTCGCAGTCGTCGGAAATACCGACGATTTCGCCAATTGTCGACGGTTTCTTTTGACTCAACGCGTGCATTAACCTCGACATCGGTTATAACCGATGTCTAATTCCGTGAACTCAGTTATAACCGTCGAGAAAGTCTTGACCATGAATCAAGACTCAATTCGGACTCAATTCATCATGATTCTTCCTTATAAATACACCCCCAAGTCTCTGGCAATCTTTTCGCTCAAAATCGCACAAATTCTCGAAGAAAATTCACTCGCCGGAAATATTCTGTATTGTCGGACTTTCGCCGGAAAACCGAGATATACATCAAAACGGTAAATTTCTCGATTCTTTCGTTTTCAATCCATTCTTAGACTTATACTAACTTCAATCTATCAATCAGAATCAATCACAGACGACGTTGCCGGATATTCTACACTCGCCGGAAAATTTTTGGAAATTTCCGAAATCACGCTGTGAATTGGTACGAACATCTAAACCTTTTGTTTAGTACCTTAATTGCACAACTCATTTATAAAAACTGTCGATTGGTTCACTCAGACGGAGATCGCCAATCAGAGCCGACGCCCCCTTGCCGGAAACCTGAATTAAACACGCTGTTTTGGTACACTTTGTTCTATAATCCCGTTTACTATTACATTTCAACTGATTATAAGTTTTGATAATCAACTTAAACAAAACAGTCGGAACTCACTGATCTGGGTGTTTGACGAAGTCAGAAATAAGTATAAGGATAATTAAAATCACATAATCAAACGGGTTAGACACACAGTCCAGCGGTGGACTGTGTGCGCAAACAAAACAAACGTCACGAGTTCGAATCTTGCAACACACCGACTTTCCGAATTAAAACCATTTTTTTAAACAGAATCAGAACAGGTTCCAGTATGTATATAAGATTAATATAAACCGTAAGTTAAACAGATAAGACGCACAGCCCAACTGGTTGTTAATAAATCGAAAAATTCTATTAAAATTGTTAATAAAATCCACTTATTTACCGTACCTTTTCGTTATTATTTAGGTTAGTTATTCCTCGTCGATCAACTCTCTAAACTCGTGCGCATTCATCATCATCAAACGAACGCACCCAATGTGAGTGAACCTCTACCAAATTCCCCGTTTTAATCACATTTTGGGGTGTATCATGTGTCGCTTATTATTTATTACATTTAAACACTTGTGCATCCATCATATCCATGATCAAATGTGCATCCAATATGTATCAATTATTTGTGTGGTTAATGTTTAGATTAAATTTATTATTTTCAGTACATACATTATCACAGGCTCGTCTGTTCCCCATTACCTATGAGCGGAACCGTTCCCCATTACCTATGAGCGGAGCGTGGCGTTGCCAACATATGATCGGCTCCGTTTGATTGAGCCTTGATCACACATACATCATCATAGGCCGTCCGTTTCCCCATTATCTATGAGCGGAACGTGACGTTGCCAACATATACATTATCATTCATGTCATATACTCATGCAAGGTGGTTTGTTATTGTTTGATTATATACGTTTGCTCACATATGATTATTGCACAATTTTTCCATATTAAATACAATAAGAAATCAATATCAAATGTTTTTAACAAGGTTCACTCGCCAACTTTTGTTGACCCAAAAATCCCCCATTTTTACACATGATACAGGTGATCCAGTTGCAGCAAGAAACATATAGGACGGCCTAGAAGATTAAATCAGATCAGGCTTTGGATTGTTTACTTAGTTACTTTTTCCTTGTAATTTTATGAACTTGTTTGGAATATTGAAGTTGTAATTTGAATTTAATAAGTATGAAACATATTAGTAAACATAATGAGCTTTGGTGATAACCCAATTATGCCCCGACTCTTATTCCGCTGCGGGTCGGGGTGTGACAGATTGGTATCAGAGCCATGACTATAGGGATATATGATAGGTTATTAGACCCTTAGAGCCTATACTATAGTTGATTAGAATTTTTAAATTGTTTGTGTGTTACATGCAAAATTCATGATGTTTTTATGCAAGCATGTTCATAAGTACATATTATTATACAATGCTCATCATGAATCATATCCTCATAACACATCATATCCATGAGAGCACACACCTCACAATTCCCATGATTTTTGCAACGATTTTTGTATTTCCAAATCACATCAAAGTGAGTTCTCATGACGGGCATGTAGTAACTGGAAGGGTACGAGTACCGGTAGTCGGAACGTCCTGTCTAGGCTTGGCATTCGTATAAATCCAAAATAAAGGACCAGTTTGCCTACCTGGGGACTAACGATGAGAGTACGAAGGACCTATTAGGCCAAAGCATGCTATACCAAACGTCGTGTGAGCTAATCCCACTTTGAGTTGTCATTGTGTCTATACCTGGACACCCTCCGACCATACATCTCGCAAACATATTTCATGGTTTTCATTCGGGTGATGCGAGTGTTAAACCGCCAACACCAATGTGAATCCTACTAAGCCAATAGCCATGGGGGCCCACATGACTATACAGGCGATGGTATGGGGGACATTGGAGGCCCAAACATGAGCAAACCCAAGACATCCTATGGATGTAGTTGCATTATTTATGATTATGTTATTTTATTACTTTTAACGTCACATGACACCTAAAAGACTCCTTAAACTCACAATTTTCCTATGTATGTTCCTGTAGATGTCGGCTAGGCAACTACGTGGAGGTAGAAAGTCAGGAAGGGCAAACGAACGCTTGGCCACCCAAATTGTAAAACAAATGGCCGCAGTGCTCCCTGACATCGTAATTCAAGTCCAGCAAGCTCTCACTGCAAATCCCATCAACCCTCCCAATCAAGAAGACCAGAACGTCGACAACCCTCCCTCCAAGAAGTGCTCCTACAAACATTTCAAGTCTTGCGATCCACCAAAGTAAGAAGGGAACGAAGGTGTCACTGCTCTCCTCCACTGGTTTGAGGAAATGGAGAACACCTTCCTCAATTGCGATTGTCCCGAGGATCGCAAGGTACGTTACGCAACCGGGAGACTGTTTGGGGTAGCCCTGACCTGGTGGAACACAGAGAAGGGTAAGAGAGGAGTCGAAGACGCCATGGCCTTAACATGGGAAGAGTTAAGGGAAATAATGACAAGACGCTTCTGTCCAAGAAGCGAAATCAAGAAGTTAGAAGACGAATTCCACTCCCTAAAGCAAAAGGAAGGAGATCATACTTCCTACAACAAAAGGTTTTTAGAGTTGAACCAAATGATCCCCAACTTGTTCACCCCAGTATACCGCTTAGTCGAACACTATATTCGAGGCCTCCCCTCGAAAATTCAAGACTCAGTTCTCAGCACTTCGCCTGTAACACTGGAAGCTGCAATGGAACTAGCTACCGAACTTACCGAGAATCGCATACGAAACGGTAAATTCAAGGAGGAGAAAAATAAAGCCCCCATTGAGGCTCAAACTTCAAACCATTCTGGCTCCTCTTCGAAGTTTACTGGTAAAAGGAAGCGAAACACCAGAAACTTTGCTGTCACTCAAACAAACCCTCCTATCACTGCCGCACCAATCACCCAAGTTGCTCCCTCAGCTGCACCATACAAAAAGCCATACTCCGGCTCATACCCGAAATGCACCCGTTGCCAATACCATCACTTTCCCGATTATCCCTGCCAATATTGCACCAGCTGTGGCCGTGCAGGTCACACCATCCAAACCTGTCGCACACTTCAGCGAATGAACCGCAACCAACCCTCAACCCAAACCCACCATCAGATAGTGGGTCAAGCCCAACAACCCTTACTTCTACCACCTACACAACATACGGCCCAAACCTACTACCAACCCAATTACCCCATGATGCAACCCATGCGGGCTTGTTACAACTGTGGAGACCCGAACCACTTCAGGAACACCTGTCCACGCTTGGTGAACATCATCCATGCCCAAGATCAAGCAAATCCAGTAAACCAGGCTAACCAAGCTCCTTCACCTGCTAGGGGAAGAGCTTTCAACATCAACGGCAATCAAGCTAGTGCTGACAACAACGTGGTTAACGGTACGTTTCTCATCAATGGTAGTTATGCATCCATGTTATTTGATACTGGCGCGGATAAGAGTTTTGTGTCCTTAGAATTTGAATCCATCCTCAACCAAACTCGTGATAAACTCATGGAATCCATAACGGTAGAAGTTGCTGACGGAAAACTGGTCTCATTAAACTCTATCATACGCAATTGTACTCTCACCCTAAACGATCACGATTTTCCAGTTGACTTCATTCCTATGAAGTTGGGAAGCTTCGACATTATAATTGGCATGGACTGGCTCAGTCAACATCAGGCTGAAGTTGTATGCCGCGAAAAGTTTATTCACATTCCTCTTACAAAAGGTCAGACTCTACGAATCTTTGGAGAAACCCCTTCGAAAGGACTCAAATTAATGTCCTGTCTTCAAGCCCGAAAATATCTCCGCAAGAATTATGTCGCATTCCTAACTCATGTCGTCAAAAAGGGAACCAAGGAGAAGAAACTCGAAGACATCCCAGTAGTAAAAGATTTTCCGCAAGTTTTTCCTGACGACATTTCAGGACTTCCTCCCGTGAGAGAAGTCGAATTCCGCATTGATCTTATACCTGGAGCTACACCAGTTGCAAAATCTCCTTATAGGTTAGCCCATCCGAAATGCAAGAGCTGGCCAGTCAATTGCAAGAGCTGACTGACAAAGGATTCATACGTCCTAGCTCATCGCCTTGGGGTGCACCTGTCCTTTTTGTGAAGAAGAAAGATGGAACTTTTCGCATGTGTATCGACTACAGAGAACTCAACAAGTTAACAGTCAAGAACCGCTACCCATTACCTCACATCGATGATCTTCTTGACCAACTTCAAGGCGCCACCTGTTTTTCAAAAATCGACCTACGTTCTGGTTATCATCAACTCAGAGTACATGAAGAAGACGTCCCAAAGACCGCCTTCCGAACTCGTTACGGTCATTACGAATTCATGGTCATGCCATTTGGATTAACCAACGCCCCAGCTGTATTCATGGATCTAATGAATAGGGTATGCAAACCCTATCTCGACCGTTTTGTCATAGTCTTCATCGACGACATCCTCATCTACTCGAAGTCCTGATCATGAACGACACCTTCGACTCATCCTTACACTCTTAAGGAATGAAAAGCTCTACGCCAAATTCTCCAAATGCGAATTCTGGTTAAAAGAGGTACAATTCCTTGGACATGTCGTCAATGACAAGGGAATACATGTCGACCCCTCAAAGATCAAAGCAGTACAAGAGTGGCAAGTGCCACGTACCCCTACCGAAGTAAGATCATTTCTGGGTTTGGCTGGTTACTATCGCCGCTTCATTTCAAATTTCTCCCGTATTGCTGTACCACTCACGGCTTTGACTAATAAAGGAAAACCCTTCATATGGGGACCGAAACAAGAAGAAGCCTTCCAAACCCTTAAGCAAAAGCTTTGTGACGCGCCTATCCTCACACTCCCCGAAGGTTGCGATGACTTTGTGGTATATTGCGACGCATCAGGGCAAGGACTAGGCTGTGTATTAATGCAAAGGGGAAAAGTGATAGCTTATGCTTCTAGACAACTCAAAATTCATGAGAAGAACTACACCACCCACGACCTGGAACTTGGAGCCGTTGTGTTCGCTCTCAAGATATGGAGACATTACCTCTATGGTACCAAGTGTGAAATATACACTGACCACAAGAGCCTCCAACATATCTTTAACCAAAAGGAGTTGAATATGAGGCAACGAAGATGGGTCGAGCTTCTTAATGACTACGACTGTGAAATTCGGTATCATCCTGGTAAAGCAAACGTGGTGGCCGATGCGCTCAGTCAAAAGGGTTATGCGAACTCCATTCGTCTTCTATGTTCGCAAATCATAACCGACATCAAAGATCAAATCCGGGAAGCCAACATGTTTCTGTAACAGAAAACGACGTACGCAATGAGCTGTCTTGTGGAGCAGAACTTAAAATCGAAACCAAATCCGACGGTATTCTGTACTATCTAGATCGCGTATGGATTCCCGATCACAATAACCTTCGTGATTTCCTTATGAATGAGGCACACAAAACACGGTACTCTGTACACCCAGGAGCCGACAAGATGTATCAAGACCTTCGATACACCTACTGGTGGCCTGGCATGAAAAAGGATATTGCTGTTTTTGTTTCTAAGTGCCTTACCTGTTCCAAAGTAAAGGCTGAACATCAAAGACCGTCAGGACTCCTAGTACAACCCGAAATACCTGTGTGGAAGTGGGAAAACATAACCATGGATTTCATTACCGGGTTACCTCGCACCTCCAGTGGGTATGACACCATATGGGTAATCATTGATCGTCTTACCAAATCAGCTCACTTCATTCCAATTCGCGAGGACTTCAAGAACGAGAAGTTAGCTCGTATCAACATCAGCTAGATTGTAAGCCGTCATGGTGTACCTTTGAGCATTATTTCAGACCGTGATGGTCGTTTCACTTCACGAACATGGCAAGCCGTATAAGCCGCTTTGGGTACACGATTAGACCTCAGTACCGCTTTTCATCCTCAAACTGATGGGCAATCGGAACACACCATCCAAACTCTTGAAGACATGCTTCGAGCATGTGCATAGACTTCAAAGGGAATTAGGACGCCCATCTACCATTTGTTGAATTTTCGTACAACAACAGCTATCATTCAACTATCGGCATGGCACCTTTCGAAGCTTTATATGGTCGTAAGTGCCGATCACCAATATGTTGGCACGAAATTGGAGAAGCACAAATCACCGGTCCAGAATTCATTCAAGAAACAACAGACAAGATCCATCAAATTCGAAACAATCTTCTAGCGGCACAAAGTCGTCAAAAGAGTTATGAAGACAAACGACGAAAGCCCTTGGAGTTTAACATTGGTGACCAAGTACTTTTAAAAGTATCACCGTGGAAGGGAGTGGTTCGTTTTGGCCAGAAGGGCAAGCTAGCACCACGCTACGTAGGACCTTTCAAGATACTCGAAAGAGTAGGACCTGTAGCATACAAGCTTGACCTACCAGAAGAGCTTAACAGAATTCATCCCACATTCCACGTATCAAACTTGAAGAAGTGCCTCGCCGATGAAAACCACCATATTCCTCTGGAAGACATTCAAGTCGATGAATCTATGCATTTCATTGAAAGACCAGTAGAAATTATGGACTTCGGAGAGAAGCGTTTAAGACGGAGTCGTATTCCAATTGTCAGGGTACCCTGGGAGTCGAAACGAGGACCTGAGTTTACTTGGGAACGTGAAGACTCAATGCGCGAGAAATACCCACATCTTTTTTCTGTTACCACTACTACTTAAATTTCGGGACGAAATTTCTAAAAGTAGGGGATACTGTAACATCCGTCGAAAAACGGGTTTCCAAAACCCGCTTCGTTTATTAATCGAATATCAAGTTATAAAATTTCGTTGCGTATTTTTGATTAATTTTAATTTTAAACGATACATAATTAATAAACATTTTAGAATTGAGAAACTATAATTATTAAAAAGTAAAAATAAAGTAAATAAAAAAGAAAAGGGGCTGCCGGGTTTCGAACCCGGGTCAGCCGGAAGAACAAAGAAACACCTAACCACTCCGCCACTTGACTCGTTTGTGATATATGATAAAACAATTAACACTTATAATAAAACTCAAAACTCAAATACGGTCATCAGCGCGCCCAATTCGCAGTCGTCGGAAATACCGACGATTTCGCCAATTGTCGACGGTTTCTTTTGACTCAACGCGTGCATTAACCTTGACATCGGTTATAACCGATGTCTAATTCCGCGAACTCAGTCATAACCGTCGGAGAAAGTCTTGACCATGAATCAAGACTCAATTCGGACTTAATTCATCATGATTCTTCCTTATAAATACACCCCCAAGTCTCTGGTAATCTTTTCGCTCAAAATCGCACAAATTCTCGAAGAAAATTCACTCGCCGGAAATATTCTGTATTGTCGGACTTTCGCCGAAAAACCGAGATATACATCAAAACGGTAAATTTCTCGATTCTTTCGTTTTCAATCCATTCTTAGACTTATACTAACTTCAATCTATCAATCAGAATCAATCACAGACGACGTTGCCGGATATTCTACACTCGCCGGAAAATTTTTGGAAATTTCCGAAATCACGCTGTGAATTGGTACGAACATCTAAACCTTTTGTTTAGTACCTTAATTGCACAACTCATTTATAAAAACTGTCGATTGGTTCACTCAGACGGAGATCGCCAATCAGAGCCGACGCCCCCTTGCCGGAAACCTGAATTAAACACGCTGTTTTGGTACACTTTGTTCTATAATCCCGTTTACTATTACATTTCAACTGATTATAAGTTTTGATAATCAACTTAAACAAAACAGTCGGAACTCACTGATCTGGGTGTTTGTAAACGAAGAAGACGAAGTCAGAAATAAGTATAAGGATAATTAAAATCACATAATCAAACGGGTTAGACACACAGTCCAGCGGTGGACTGTGTGCGCAAACAAAACAAACGTCACGAGTTCGAATCTTGCAACACACCGACTTTCCGAATTAAAACCAATTTTTTTTAATACAGAATCAGAACAGGTTCCAGTATGTATATAAGATTAATATAAACCGTAAGTTAAACAGATAAGACGCACATCCCAACTGGTTGGGCTGTGCGCTTACAAATCAAGGGACCCGAGTTCGATCTTGGGCTGTGCGCTTACAAATCAAGGGACCCGAGTTCGATCCGGTTTCCCTGCAACCGGTTCAACCATTTAAATTCTTTTAATATAAAACCAAATAAATTAAACATTTAATTAGTATATATATATAATTAAAACATAGAATATTTCGGGTTAGACACGTAGCTCAGTTGGTAGAGCTGCGTGCACGCGTACGAGAGGTCTCGGGTTCGAGCCTCACCCAGCGCACACATAAGTCACAGTCCGACCGGTCAACGGTCAACGGTCAACCCAAAAAGTCAACATTTTTTATATTTTTATTTATTTATTTAATATAAAAATCAATTAAAAATACTTAAAAATAATATTTTTAAAGTTAGAAAATGACCTTAAACTCACAAAAATAAATCTAAAAATCCTATTAAAATTGTTAATAAAACCCACTTATTTACCGTACCTTTTCGTTATTATTTAGGTTAGTTATTCCTCGTCGATCAACTCTCTAAACTCGTGCGCATTCATCATCATCAAACGAACGCACCCAATGTGAGTGAACCTCTACCAAATTCCCCGTTTTAATCACATTTTGGGGTGTATCATGTGTCGCTTATTATTTATTACTTTTAAACACTTGTGCATCCATCATATCCATGATCAAATGTGTATCCAATATGTATCAATTATTTGTGTGGTTAATGTTTAGATTAAATTTATTATTTTCAGTACATACATTATCACAGGCTCGTCTGTTCCCCATTACCTATGAGCGGAACCGTTCCCCATTACCTATGAGCGGAGCGTGGCGTTGCCAACATATGATCGGCTCCGTTTGATTGAGCCTTGATCACACATACATCATCATAGGTCGTCCGTTTCCCCATTACCTATGAGCGGAACGTGACGTTGCCAACATATACATTATCATTCATGTCATATACTCATGCAAGGTGGTTTGTTATTGTTTGATTATATACGTTTGCTCACATATGATTATTGCACAATTTTTCCATATTAAATACAATAAGAAATCAATATCAAATGTTTTTAACAAGGTTCACTCGCCAACTTTTGTTGACCCCAAAAATCCCCCATTTTTACACATGATACAGGTGATCCAGTTGCAGCAAGAAACATATAGGACGGCCTAGAAGATTAAATCAGATCAGGCTTTGGATTGTTTACTTAGTTACTTTTTCCTTGTAATTTTATGAACTTGTTTGGAATATTGAAGTTGTAATTTGAATTTAATAAGTATGAAACATATTAGTAAACATCATGAGCTTTGGTGATAACCCAATTATGCCCCGACTCTTATTCCGCTGCGGGTCGGGGTGTGACAAAAACAATGATGAAATTCCGTTTTAATTTTTTTTCCTCGTTTGGATACAAAGTTGTGTGTTGGTGTATTGATTGGCCTTTTAGCTTTCCGTACATCTGATGCGTAGGCCTTGGGATCGAGTCTTGGCCCACCCGTTTTTTCTCTTTTTTCGCCTCACTAATAAGAAATCCAAAAGGCTAGCACTACACCAATGCACAACTTTGTATCCAAATGTGGAAAAATATATATAAAACATTGACTTTAAAATGGGTTTGATAAATACCTACCTGCCTAACATAATAACCAAATCTGCAGCAGCATAGTTTGATGGGTTCCACTCCCCATCTAAATGATAAACATTTGACACAATCATTGAAAATTGGCGTCAAGTTGATAAAGATTGACTCGTCGAACACCTCAACTTCATCAAGTTTGCCTAGTGGCTTAAGTTGATAAAGCCTTTTATTTCACACAAAATGGTAGAAAGATACTACACAAAAACTAACAGCCGTAAATTATAATTCAATCCATCATTGACTGCAAATTATAAACAACTAAACTACAACCACAAACAACAATCAAAACCACATACAGAAACATGGATAATTAACGCCACTACTCACTCACGTATAGTCCTCTTCGCATCAATTTTATTATCTAAATAACTTGGAACCCAGAAATCAGCATTCTTACTTTGATTTTCATTGGATTTGAAGTCCCAAACAACCATGTTAGACACCAGCTCTTAGTCAGACTCGGATACAACCCTTAGATGTCCAAACCGGTCTTTTAAACAGCCTCAAAACACATGCATGTTCCTACAATCACAAAAATCTAAATTTGTAAACAAAACCTACAATCAAGTTGTATGATATACAAATTAAAAAAGGGTGGGATAAACTCTTGTTGTTGATGAATCACCCTTATGCTGCTTCTGTTCTTTCAACCTATAAACTATAATCTTTAGATTCAACACCATAAGTTACTCACATCACTTAAGAATCTTCAGCATATAAAACTTTTACGACTAAATTAACTTACCAAAGATGAGTAATTGAAATCGTTACTGCTTCTCCATTATGCTTTTGTTCTAGGTCTTGAAACCCACCAACACTTTCTTCGACCGTACCGGAACGCTCAATTCGAAGTAGCTTAGCATCTAGCGGAAATGAGAAGAGGAAGCCTGATAAAGGGCGGTTTTCAGGCGGTGTGAAGGCCGCCCTTATAAGCGAATAAGGTGCAAACACGCTTTCAGATTATAAAAGCCAAGATTAATTAACGTGGATGATCAGGATTAAAAGACCATTCATTTCAACTCCCCTATTAATAGATATAAATATAGTAGTTCAAGTAAATGTAGTTTCACAGTAGGATTGATTAGTCAAACTGAATCTAAAACAACCATCACCAACTCGCAATCTATCATAATGTGTTAAGTTTGTACACCCTGATTGTTTTTGTTTGTTGTAATCAGGGTGTATAAACTTAACACAATATTCGTAACCAAAAGAATCACGTATAAACAGTAACAATGTAGATAATTAGTATTCATAATCAATATCAAGATTGCAAAGATCAAATATAATCAGGGGTATAAACTTAACACAAAATCAGTAACCAAAAGATTGAAACAAATCAAATTCTCACACATTCGCTCTTCCAAGCATAAAGCGTCAAACAAAAACCCGAACTCTGCGAACACGACCACGGGTTGAACATCGCCCGATCCACAGCAAACGCGCCACTTTTCTCAAAACCCGGACATGTTTGAAACATAAAAACCGCGCTCCCAGTTGATGAACCAAACAACCAATTATGCACATCCCAATACACTTCCACAGGGAGCCCATAAACTGAAATGGTACAGTTTCCCCTAAACTTCCACACCAAATGCTGCACTTGCATCACTATCTTCGAATCTAATCTAACCACGAGGCGTGGTTCATTGGGCCCAGGCCCGAGCCCGAATGCTTCGCATTCGATTCTAAGATCATGGATCTGACCATGATCTTTAAATTGAACTTTAGACCCAAACACATTTTTACCAAAAACATGTTCTCTTTTCAACAACCGCATTGAATTGGATAAACATTTGGTTTTCTTGAACGTATCTTTCTTCAGGTCCCCAATCAACAAAACGACGTCGTCTTTACAAACAATACCCACGTAGAAACCCTCAATGGGTTCGGGTCCGGATCCGAATTTACAACTGGTAAGGTCCCAGTACACATCTATTGTAACGAAATCAACTTCAACTGACTTTGACCCTTTTCGTTTGGAGAATATTGAGGGTTTAACATCAAGTTTACACAAAGTTTTACCCGACAGATCTTCAATTTCGATGCTAAAACAATGACCCACAAGAATCTTAAACCAAGTGACGATGATTAGACGAGATTTACCGAGTAATTTGGTCTGGTAAACGTTAGTGACGAGATTTTGTGATGCTTTAGTGACGGTTGTGGTGGCAGATGCGTTGGTGCAGGATGCATCTTCGACTTGTACGCCGTTTTCACCGAAACAAGACGGGAAATCTTTCATTGTTGAAGGAAATCAAAGATGGGAATTTTATGTGAGAAATGGGAATGGAATTGAAAAAATAATAATAAAAGAAAGGAGACAAAGGGCAGTAATGGGAACAGCTTTTGTCAGAGGAAATGAGAATCGAGTGGGGCGGGTTTCGTGAATGTCACGTCCTGTTTTCATCTTTTAAAACCTGGTCGTGCCAACCCACAAATTCGCTGGCTGGCCCCAAGGTTGCTTTTTTGCTTTCTTTTCTTTTTTTTTTTAAGGGAATAAGTGTGTGTGTGGTGAACTGCTATATTTGAATTGTTAGTGGTGGAGATGGAAGGTGTTAGCGGTTTGGTTTAAAGTGTGTATTCTTTTGGTTTTAGGGTTGGTTTTGGTTTAGAACTAGTATTAAGCCTCTTATGTTGTGCATTGCGTTGAGGGCGTAGAACAATGTAAAATAGCATTAATGTCATACTACCGTGAGCGACCATCAACACTAAATTTGCGGCTTGTTAAAGCGAAAAAATTAGACCGAAACGTAAAATATAGAAAATAATAACTAAGTCGATTTAGAACCCGCACGCTACGACGAAACTGTCAAACGGGAAAAAATAGACGGCATGATAACGTTGAACCACACACGCACATTGCGTCGTGTTAACTCGCAAAACTTAGAACGAAACGTAAAAACGTCGAACCACACACGCACGTTGCCCCGTGTTAACTCGCAAAATTTAGAACAAAGCGTAAAACAAAAGAATTGCAAAAAATGAAAAGTACAGGGAGCCAAAGTTGAAAGTAAAAACGTTCTGAGGTTAAATTACAAAAAATAAAAAGTTTTGAATTAAAAATAAAAAATAGTTTTGGGTTAAAAGTAAAAAAAATAATTTTTTTTAAAATCTTCTTGAACATTATATATATATATATATATATATATATATATATATATATATATATATATATATATATATATAAGTTACTAATTTATAGAATTTAAAATTAAAATCGTAAATTTTATGGTTTACGCATAGCTTGCTAGTTGGGATAAAGTGAGCTTGAGTGTAAGATTTTAAGGCTTGTAACTTCGAATTTGCTACGGCTTTTTAGTTATTTTAATTTAGCTATACACATAAATGGGTTTCATTAGCATTTAGCAATAGATTCAAGAGTCAATCTTATGGGATTTAACTATGTTATCTTAGTTTTTTAGACCCAAGACCACTTGCATTGAAGTCTTTACAACTTACTTTCTTTATAAATATAATGAAAAGAATAAAGAAAACGACTAAAATATCTCTCAATTTGAATCTTTATTATATAGAACAATTTGATACAAATAATAGTGACCCTCTATATTATGAGGGTGACTATTTATCAATCTATAAAATTTTTAAAATGTATAAACAAAACAATAAAATAAGTGAGGGTGACTATTAATTAATCTATAAATTTTGAAGTGTATAAATAAAATAATAAAATAAGTGTTTGTGAGTAAAACAGAAATAGAGATAGAGATAGAGATAGAGAATTATGTTGTTAGTTGAACTATATAGATCGATATTTGAGTTTGAATACAATAAATAATCTCTTGATTGTGTCAATAACCACTTTATTTTGATTGTATTTTATGATATTTTTATTCTAAAGACCAATAAGATCAAATTATATAATCAAATCAAACGTTAAACCGTTAGTAATAGTTTAGTTCGATTCAGTTTAATTTTTAATGGTTCGATTTTTACTAGAGTAGCCCGAAACAATTAATGACGTTTCAACTGACTGTTGATCAGTTCTGTTTAAACATAATGGAAAACATAAAGAAATACCTGTGACGGCAGACAGGCCAGCAGAGAATCCAGTCAGAGACGCAGCCATGGGGTTCGACGTATTTGTCAGTATGATCCGGTTCCTCCTTAGGGTGTAAGATTATGATCGTAAAGAACCAAACTAGGGATGAATTCGGTTTAGGTTATGGAGAGAGAGGTGGGTGGCGGCTTTAGTGATGTTGTTGTAAGTGTCTAACCCTAACCTCTCTAATCATCTCCTTATATACACCCAGAAGGAAACCTTAATTAGTTAATAAGGGTAATATAGTCCATCAACAATTACCAACTAATTATATAATAGGATTAATATATTTTGATCTAATATAATATAAATGATTATAATGGCTACCTGATTAAATATTATAAATTATATATATTTAATCTTACATTCTCCCACTTAGCTGAGTAATCATTTATCATGAGTATTAGATAAGCCTGATCAGACGTTAACACTCATTTTAGCTTTAACCAAGAACCGTAGCAGAGAAATACAGCTGTTGAATCATCATTCAACTCAGGACCCCCATTAGTCATACTACAGCTTCAATTCAAAACCTAACAGTTATGATCAAAATATGTAAATAAGCCCTTTAGCGTTTGAATTGTATTTATATTTGTCTATATGTCATTATACCGGCAGAACATTGTTAGAGACATACAAAATCAAACTGAGGAAATTTCATTAATTAAAATAAGTAAGTACAATATGCTATTAAATAAGGTCTTTCGTAAATTCCATATTCGAAGCATGTTCTTCGAAAACTTTAGGTGGGAGACCTTTAGTCATCGGATCCGCAAGCATATTTTTAGTACTGATATACTCAATACAAAGATTATTTTCCTCAACTCGTTCACGTACGAACAAGTATTTTGTATCGAGATATAAACCAGCTCCAGTCGAACTGTTACTGTTCGAGAAACTACTGGCAGCTGAGTTATCAAAGTAAAGCTTCAATGGTTTAGAAATGGAATTAACGATTTTGAGTCAAGTGATCAGATTTCTAAGCAACATTCCATGACAGGTTGCATTATAAACAACAATGTATTCTGCCATCATTGTGGAAGTTGAAGTTAACTGTTGTTTATGACTCTTCCATGAGATAGGTCCGCATGCTAACATAAAGATATAGCCCGAAGTGGATTTCTTGTCATCTTTGCACTTGGCAAAGTCAGAATCAGAATAGCCTACCACTTCTAAATGATCACTTCTTCTATAAGTCTGTTTATAGTCTTTCGTCCCTTGCAGATATCTAAGTACCTTCTTAGCTGCTTTCCAGTGATCTAGGCCAGGATTACTCTGATAACGGCCTAGCATTCCAGCAATATAAGCGATATCTGGGCGAGTACAGACTTGAGCATACATTAGGCTCCCGACTACTGACGCATAAGGTATCTGGCTCATCTGCTCCTTTTCAACCTCTGTTGTTAGACATTGGAATGAACCGAAAACATCTCCCTTAACTACTGGAGCGACTGAGGGTTTGCACTGTTTCATATTATAATGTGTAAGGACACGATCTATATAAGCCTTTTGGGACAATCCTAAGATCCCTTTGTGTCTGTCTCGGTGAATTTCGATGCCAATAACGTAAGAACCATCTCCGAGATCCTTCATGTCGAAGTTATGCTAGAGTAACCACTTCGACTCATGCAACATGTCTAAACTATTACTTGCCAATAGAATATCATCTACATAAAGGACAAGTATAGTAAAGTTGCTCCCACTCATCTTGAGGTAGGTGCATTGATCCACTTGATTCTTTATAAAACCTTGTTTTTCTCATGATTTCATCAAACTTAAGGTACCATTGACGTGATGCTTGTTTTAACCCGTAAATGGATTTCTTCAACTTACAGACTAGATGCTCCTAAACTTTCAGGTTTAAAACCTTCAGGTTGTTTCATGTAAACATTTTCGTCTAAATCTCCGTTAAGGAAAGCAGTTTTAACGTCCATCTGATGCAGCTCTAAGTCAAAATGAGCTACTAGGGCCATAACGATCCTTAATGAATCTTTACGAGAGACGCGTGAAAACGTCTCTTGATAATCAATTCCCTCTTTCTGAGTGTAGCCCTTTACAACAAATCTCGCTTTATAGCGTTCAACGTTCCCATTCGGATCTAGATTTGTTTTGAATACCCATTTACATCCTACTGGTTTGACACCGTTGGGTAATTCTACCAAATCCCAAACGTCATTTTTCTTCATGGATTCAAGCTCATCATTCATTGCTTTATTCCATTCAGAAGACTGATCACTGCTAATGGCTTCATTATAAGATATGGGATCATTGAGCTTTCTGGCATCCATTTCAGTTAGGTAGGTAACATAATAATCCCAATTAGTAGGCCTTCTGTGCCTGGAAGACCTCCTGAGTTGATTATCGGGTTCAGCGGTGTCTTGGTTCTGAGCGTTTGATGTGCCTTCGTTATGAGGTATAATGGGTTCTTGTTGTGGAGGTAAATTTGGAGTTGGTGTAGTAGCTTCAGGTGCAGTTTTTGCATTGGGTACAAGAGGAGTAAACGGAGTAATGGTAAGCGACGAATCCCCCCCCCCCCGTCTTGTACTTCTTGCAATTCTTTGTAAGGGTTGGTACTGCTCCTACTGACCTTAAAATCCTCCAGGAACGCGACACGCTTGGTTTCAACAATACGGGTGACATGGGAAGGACAATAGAAACGATAACCCTTAGATGATCAGGATACCCGATAAAGAAGCAGGTAACTGTTTTAGGGTCAAGTTTCTTTAGGAAAGGATTGTAAAGTTTCGCTTCAGCAATGCAACCCCATACTTTCATATATTTAAGACTCGGTTTCCTTCATGTCCAAAGTTCATAAGGAGTTTTAGGGACAGACTTAAAAGGAACTCTATTGAGTATATGAACAGCTGCTTTTAACGCTTCAGTCCAGAGGAATAATGGTAAATTAGTGTTGGCTAACATAGTGCGCACCATGTTCATAAGGGTACGATTTCTTCGTTCAGCGACACCATTCTGGTGAGGTGTACCTGGCATGGTGTATTGGTTTATAATCCCTTGGCCCTTACAAAACTCATAAAATGGACCAGGAGTTTGACCCACATCAGTATGTCTTCCATAATATTCACCGCCTCTATCTGATCTCACAACTTTTTTTACGATCTAGTTGTTTTTCAACTTCAGTTTTATAATCTTTAAAAGTTGTAAGAGATTCAGATTTTTCCTTAATTAGATACAAGTACATGTAACAAGAATAATAATCAACGAAAGTGATAAATGAAGTATGTCCAGTTATGCCAGCGATTTGGTAAGGACCACTAATGTCAGTATGAATGAGTTCTAATAAATTAGAGCTCCTAGTGGCACCTTTCTTATTTGCTATTTAAGGCATTTGATACATGTTCCAAAATCAGTAAAATCGAGAGGAGGTAAGACTTCATCCTTTATGAGTCGATTTAATCGTTCTCTTGAGACGTGGCCTAAATGTTGATGCCACAACATGGATGAAGTCTCTAAGTCTCGATTTTGTTTCATCTTTGTGAGTGATTCATTAATATATATGACAACAAAGATTTGGAAAAGTCATCATCTAGTTCTAATCTATAGAGACCACCATCCAGAATGCCGGTACCATAAACCACATAATCATAGAAAATAGAGAGTTTGCGAACCGTCTATGTCTAACTTTGGTCCCGATACAAGGTTCCGAGTTACCTCGGGAACATATAAGGTATCATAAAGTTTAATACATAAACCAGTTTTCATAAACAATTGTAAAGTTCCAATGGCCCTCACTTCTAATTCTCTATCATCCCCCACTTTAAGTGTTCTTTGGTTTCTTCCCAGCCTCCGGATTGTAAGAAATCCCTGAGTAGAGTTAGTGACATGAGTCATAGCACCAGAATCAAACCACCAAGAATTAGCAGGAACATTTAAATTATAGGACTCAAGTATCATGAAAAAATTGTTACCTTTCTTAGCCAGCCACTCCTTAAAGTCAGGGCATTCCTTTTTCTTATGTCCTGTCTTTTTACAGCACTTGCAGTAGGATTTGCCTAATGAGTTCTTAGAGCTGAAAGGCGCACTTGTACTAGGATTGGGCTTTTGGACTTTAGAAACATCCTTCATTGGATAAGTGTTCTTCCTCTTCTTAGAGCTGGAGGTAGTAAAGTGTGCAACATCAGTAGTTCGATCCATCTTCATACGCTCCTCCTCCTGCACACACATGGCGATCAGCTCACTCATCGACCATTTTTCTTTCTGAGTGTTGTATTTGATCTTGAATGCTTCATAGGACGAAGGAAGCAGAGTCACGATGAACTGAATAAGAAAACCATCACTAATCGCCATGTCTAATCCCTTGAGCTTATGGGCCATGTCGTTCATCATCATGATGTGTCCACGGATGCCGCTCCTCCCATCATACTTAGTAGTCACCAACTTGAGGATAAGAGTACTGCGTGTGCTTTAGACGTTCCCTTGAACTGCTCCTCCACAGAAGCCAAGTAGGTTTTAGCATCTTCAGAATCAGGAATGGCTCCCCGAATTGCATTGCTTATGGACTGCTTCATGAACATGAGAGACATGCGGTTACACCTTGTCCATTTTTCATGAGCCAGCTGCTCAGCAGCGGTACTCTGAGGAGTAAGGTCTTCAGGCTTATTCTCTCTTAGGGCGTAGTCAAAGTCCAGCAAAGCAAGAGTTAGCATGAGGGAGTCTTTCTATGCAGCAAAGTTATCACCAGTCAATGGTGGAATCCCTCAATTGGGCGCTGATAGTGGAAATAATATGAGCAAATTATGATACTAAGAAAAGAAGTCTTAATGTGATCTAAGGGCAAGTTATTCTAAGGCAGGCATAAGCAATGACCATTTTAATTATGAAGCTGTGATATTGTCTATTACTAACATCAAAATAATAGACTTAGTTAAAAGTTCTACTTAAATGAAGACAAATCAGCTTTGGCCAGAAGTGTAATCACCTAAGTATGTGTGCAAAGTAATTGTGACAAATCAGCTTTGGCCAGAAATGAGACAACCACTCTAATTACGCACTTGTTAAGTATGCTAGACATGAATGAATTAGATCAGCTTTGGCCAGAAATAAGACATTCACGTATATAATGCACAATTAACATAGCTTTTGTAACACTTGAACAATAAATAGATGCATCAAATCACCTTTGGGCAGAAGTGATACATCAGAAGCTCATTCAAGTTAAGCTATTTGGCTTTGTAAAAAGTTATCTTATTAAATTAGTTAAGTATTTACAAAACCATTTATTTAATAGCAAACCCCCTGTTAGCGCTGAAATTTAGTTCACAAAAAATAGCCTAATTTAGTAATGAGATTTCTGATAAAATCTTGGATTTCGGATGAAATTCGGATTAGTCCGAGATGGGCATCTCGGATGAGTTCTGGATTAGTCCGAGATAGGCATTTCGGATGAGTTCCGGATTAGTCCGACATGGTCATCTCGGATGAGCCCCAAGTTAGTCCGAAATGGTCATCTCGTATGAGACTCAAGTTAGTCCGAAATGGTCATCTCGGATTAGGCATTTCGGATAAGACTCTGATGAGTCCGAATTGCTCATTTCGGATAAGACTCTGATGAGTCCGAGATGGGCATTTCGGATAAGACTCTGATGAGTCCGAATTGCTCATTTCGGATAAGACTCTGATGAGTCCGAAATGCTCATTTCGGATACTCTGATAAGTCCAAATTTCTCATTTCGGATAAGACTCTGATGAGTCCAAATTGCTCATTTCAGATAAAACTCTGATGAGTCCGAAATGGGCATCTCGGATTAGGCTCTGATGAGTCCGAAACTTATCCTGCAAGATTTCAAAAATCTCTAATAATGACAGTTAGTTGTGATAAGTTTTGAAATTCGAAATTTTAGAGATTATGGGATCAGTTTTCCTATTTTAATGCTGATCTAAATATATTAAAATATTTCGAAAATAAAAACTGTTTATCTTATAACAAATTTCGAAAATTTTGTTAAATAAAATAGATCAAAACTGGGAAAACACTTAATAATCCGCATTTAACTCCAAAATATAGGACTCTTTTCGAATTTCATAAGAACAAGTGATGAACCCTAAAACATAAACTTAATTCTGGAATCCAAAATCTGGGATTTTTGAGTTCATTATGATGATTTCGGAACAATAAAAAATAACCATATGATTTCGGAACAGTAATTAGCCATTAAAACATCAGATCCGAATTATTAATTCACAGGTTATGTGATTTCGGAACATTAATCATGTTCAAAATTTATGTTTTCCAGATTTTAATCCCAGAATAATGGATACATAACAGAATTGATTTATCAACATATGCTCTGATACCACATGTTGATCAGTTCTTTTAACATAATGGAAAACATAAAGAAATACCTGTGACGGCAGACATGCCAGCAGAGAATCCAGTCAGAGACGCAGCCATGGTTTTCGATATATTTGTCAGTATGATCCGGTTCCTCCTTAGGGTGTAAGATTATGATGGTAAGAACCGTACTAGGGATGAATTCGGTTTGAATTATAGAGAGAGATGTGGGTGGCGGCTTTAGTGATGTTGTTGTAAGTGTCTAACCCTAAACCTCTCTAATCATCTCCTTATATACACCTAGAAGGAAACCCTAATTAGTTAATAAGGGTAATATGGTCCATCAACAATTACCAACTGACTATATAATTAAATATTATAAATAATATATATTTAATCTTACACTGACACCATTAATATCTAACTGAGAGCACTCCACCCCATTCAGACCTTTTTGAAGTGGGTCTCATGGAAACACTTGTTGCCTTGTTGGTCCGCATTATACCGGTTAGAGATGATCAACCATTACGGGCCACAAGCTGATGTTTAAAAGGAAAAGATAAGGCAGATTCTATTAGTGTCATCTCATCTAAATAATTTATTTGGATCCTAGTTGGGCTTTTCAACATTGGAAAATTCAAAGTGACAAACTTTACATTGTTTAAAGACAAATCTAGTTATTGTAACTATGGTTGGTTGAACAAATGCATCATGAATCAATGGAGTAGGTGAGGGTGCCTAGAACACTAATCTTTTTATATGCATACGTCAAGAAATTGTTTCGGCTTAACAATCGATAAGAGGGATTATGTATAAAGAAACATAAAATATTAAATGTCTTCTTAAAGCTTTATTATTATGTTTTCTATCTTATTTTTAATTAAATAATACTTTTAATACCTTTATTATTATATTTTCTATCTCTTCCACTCACAATCACATTCAACATTTCAACATATATTAAAAAATTATAAGAGGTGAATAGTGTATCTCAAATTTATAGATGAAGAGTAACATTTTCTTTCTCTTCTACTCACAAACACTTACAAATATTTATAACCAATTTTCATAAAATAACCCCTCTCATATAATTTAAGAGGTTGGATGTGAATGTTCTTAGCTTTGTAAACTTTAGAAGCTTGATTTTGTGTTCCTAGAGTTGCCAATGGTAATAGAGTAGGATAAAAAAATGTGGTGAACAGTTGTTCCGACCAAATACATATCTCGATGTACTTTTTAAAAGATTTTGGGAACTCTTGTAAAAACACTCGAATGTTTCATTCAATATTGGGGGAACATTATATTCTTAGTAAATAAGGAAATGCTATTTAAATTGTGTTGACGTCGTTTTTATTGCATTGTGATTTTTTGATTAAAAATGTCAACAAAAGTCATAGCTCGGCTTAGAATTGAAAAATACACAACCCTTGTGTTTAATCTCCGAATTATTACTTTTGGATCAAATTCATTTGGAAGGTTTTTTTTTTTTAACAAAAGTGTCTTAATATATAATTAGCATTTTAAACTTAGTTTCCCGCTTGGGTGTTTAAGCATGAACAACAGGATGCCACTAGTCGGTTCTATATAATTTAGAGCTAAATAAGTCATGTAGATGGTGATACTATGTCACGAACAGAGATACGAACTGAAATACAAACAAACCGAAATAATAACTGAAATATAGCGACAAAATATGTGACAAAACTCTTATTAACCCAAACAAAAGATTTACCTCCTAATACCTGAGATCTTACAAATTATAAGATCTCTGATGATACAAAGTACAACAGAAACAATGATGATCATCCACTGATGATCATCCAACTCAAGAGAACAATCTCTTTAACAATAGAAAAGAGATTGCTGCTACACCAGACTAAGAATTTAGAAACCCTGGTTACAAACAGAGAGAACTGCAGACGAAGTGTGTGAAGTGTGTGTGAGATCTGATCTCACTGCACACACTGAACCCTTTTATGCCAAAACTTGCTCAATTTACACTTAACCCCTCCAACTATGCACCAGAATATACCACAAGTCCCTCCAACTTCCAGATATTATCAAATACCAACTGTAACACACAACAACCAACAAAATAACAAATTAGTTATAACAAAATGACAAATTAGTTATAACAACATGTAGCTATAACACGATTATGTTATAACATGTTGAATGAACCGATATAAAACCACATATCGTATTTAACATCCCCCCTTCATTCAATAGCTCTAAATAAATCAATCATGCCCAATTTTTCACAGAACCTGCTGTGTTGTCCTGTATTTAAACCTTTCGTGAACATATCTGCAAGTTGACTTTCTGAGTCAACTTTAGCTGTGTGTATAAACTCCATTGAGACATTTTCTCTTAAAAAATACAAATCAATCTCAAATTGCTTTGTTCTTTCGTGAAAAACTGGATTAGCTGCTATAGAAATAGCAGCGCTGCTATCACAGAAAAGGTTTATCGGTAATTTACAGTTAACTTTTAACTCATTCAACACATTTACAATCCAGACTAACTCGCAAGTGGCTGAGCACATAGCTCTATACTCAGCCTCTCCTGTGGATCTTGCCACAATATTTTGTTTCTTGCTTTTCCAAGAAACAATATTTTCGCCCAAGAAAATACAATACCCGGTTACAGATTTTCTGGTGACCAGGCACTTATCCTAATCGGAATCAGAAAAACAAGTTAACTCACAGTTAACTCCCTTTTTAAACAGCAGCCCATATCCTTGACTTAATTTTAAATACCTGAGCAACCTTAATGCAATTTTCAAATGTGAACTCAAAGGACTGTGCATAAACTGGCTCAAATACTATACAGAGTAGCTGATATCAGGACGAGTTAAAGAAAAATAAATCAATTTTCCGATTAACTTTTGATAACTTGTTATATCAGTTAACTTTTCATCATTTTCATTATTTTTAGCATTCAGAATATGACTTAGTTCTATAGGGGTATTAACCGGCTTACAAGCAAGACAACCAAACTCACTTAGAACTTCTAAGCAATACTTTCTTTGATTTAAGCATATTCCACGTTTATCATACAGAACTTCTAACCCAAGAAAGTATTTAAGCAAACCTAAATACTTTATTTGAAAAGTATTACTAAGTAAAGTTTTAATCCGTTTTATTTCTAACTCATTATTACCCGTGATAATAATGTCATCTACATATACTAACAACACTATTAACATATTTTGTTTACTTAGAATAAACAACGAATGATCACACGTACTTTGAACAAATCCTACGTCACGTAACACTTTAGTCAACTTTTCATTCCACTTCCTTGGGGCTTGTTTTAGTCCATATAAGGAGTTGACAAGTTTACACACTTTTGACTCATTTTTAGAGTAATATCCCTCTGGAAGTGTCATGTACACATCTTTAATTATAGTTCCATACAAAAACACATTATTTACATATAACTGAAATAACGACCAACCATTAACAACCGCAAGACTTAAAACACAACGAACAGTCACCATTTTTACCACAGGTGAAAAAGTTTCACCAAAGTCTAACCCTTCTCGCTAGTTGTACCCTTTCGCAACCAGACGAACTTTATACCTTTCCACCTTCCCATTGGATCTATATTTTATTTTATAGATCCATTTACAGCCTATCGGCTTCCTTCCCTCACGCAACTCAACCAACTCCCAAGTTTTATTTCTATGTAAAGCTTCCATTTCTAAGTTAATAGCCTCTACCGACTTGGGATCTCGAGAAGCCTCACTATAAGTATTTGGTTCAACCTTTTTATTCAAATTACTAACAAAACACAAATTTTCAGCAGACAAACAAGAATAATTCACAACTTTGTCTATCCCATATTTAGCATTAGCATTTAGAACAAAATCCTGAAGCCTTCTAGGAACCGAAGTATTTCTAGTGGTCCTTCTAATACTAGGTAAGTTTCCCTCAGACGGGTTGGTCTCAGCATTTGAAGTACTAGTGTCCTCAACCCTGCCATGACCCTCATCACTACTACTCACTAACCTAGGTTCTTGTAACATCCGTCGAAAAACGGGTTTCCAAAACCCGCTTCGTTTATTAATCGAATATCAAGTTATAAAATTTCGTTGCGTATTTATGATTAATATTAATTTTAAACAATACATAATTAATAAACATTTTAGAATTTAAAAACTATAATTATTAAAAAGTAAAAATAAATTAAATAAAAAAGAAAAGAGGCTGCCGGGTTTCGAACCCGGGTCAGCCGGAAGAAACAAGCAACACCCAACCACTCCGCCACTTGACTCATTTGTGATATCTATTAAAACAAATAACATTTATAATAAAACTCGAAATCGAATTCAGTCATCAGCGCGCCCAATCCGCAGTCGCCGGAATTACCGACGATTTCGCCAATTATCGACGGTTTCCTTTGACTGAACGCATGCATTAACCTCGACATCGGTTATAACCGATGTCTAATCCCGCGATCTCAGTCATAACCGCCGGAGAAAACCTTGACCAAGAATCAAGACCAAATTCGGACTCAATTCATCCTGATTCTTGCATATAAATTCACACCCAAGTCTCTAGTAATATTTTCGCTCAAAATCGCACAATTTCTCGAAGCAATTACACTCGCCGGAGATATTCTGTATTGCCGGACATTCGCTGGAAAACCGAGACTTACATCAAATCGGTAAATTTCTCGACTCTTTCGTTTTCAATCCATTGTTAGACTTATACTAACTTCAATCCTTCAACCAGAATCGGTCCCAGACGACATTGCCGGATAATCTGCACTCGCCAGAAAATCTCTGGAAATTTCCAAAATCACGCTGTGAATCGGTACAAACATCTAAACCCTCTGATAATCCTTGTTTAGTAACTCAATTTCACAACTCATCGATCAAAATTGTTAATTGATTCAATCAGACGGAATTCACAAATCAGAGCCGACGACCATTGCCGGAATTCTGAGAAAAACATTCGATTCGGTACATTCGATTCCGTAACTCTATTTATTCATTACATTTCAATCACTTATATGATCGACGAACGATTTAAACCAGAACAGTTGGATATCGCTTGTCTGTGTCTTTGAATGAAGAAGACGAAGTCGACATTGCGTATAAGTTTAATTAAAACAAGATATTAAACCGGGTTACACACACAGTCCAGTGGTGGACTGTGTGCAAACACATAGCGCACGTCACGAGTTCGAACCTTACAAACACACCGACTTTCTGAATTAAAACCATTTTTTTAAACAGAATCAGATCAAGTCACGGTATGTCTATAAGATTAAAATAAACCGTAAGTTAAACAGATAAGACACACAGCCCAACTGGTTGGGCTGTGCGCTTACAAACCAAAGGACCCGAGTTCGATCCGGCTCCCTGCAACCGGTTCAACCATTTTAAATCCTTTTAATATAAACCAAATAAATTAACATTTTAATTAGTATATATATATAATTAAAACATAGAATATTTTGGGTTAGACACGTAGCTCAGTTGGTAAAGCTGCCTTCACGCGTACGAGAGGTCCCGGGTTCGAACCTCACTCAGTGCACACTCGGACCACAGTCCGACCGGTCAACGGTCCGGTCAACGGTCAACAAAAAAGTCAAATTTTTATTTTATTATTTTTTATTTAATTTAAAAATCAATTAAAAATACTTAAAAATAATATTTTAAAGTTAGAAAATGACCTTAAACTCACAAAAATAAATCTAAAAATTCTATTAAAATTGTTAATAAAATCCACTTATTTACCGAACCATTTCGTTATTATTTTAGGTTAGTTTTTCCTCGTCGATCAAATCAAAATGTGTATCCAATATGTATCAATTGTTTGTGTGGTTAATGTTTAGATTAAATTTATCATTTTCAGTACATACATTTCATTAGGCCCAACAGCTCCCCGTGGGAGACGGGTTGAGTACAGGTGCCTCATTTCGATCGGCTCCGTTTGATTGAGCCTTGATCTCACATACATCATCATAGGCTCGTCCGTTCCCCATTACCTATGAGCGGAACGTGACGTTGCCAACATATACATTATCATTCATGTCATATACTCATTCAAGGTGGTTTGTGTTTGGTTGTTTATATAAGTTTGCTCACATATGATTATTGCACAATTTTTTTATATTAAATACAACAAGAAATCAATAACAAATGTTTTTAACAAGGTTCACTCGCCAACTTTTGTTGACCCAAAATCCCCCATTTTTACACATGATACAGGTGATCCAGTTGAAGCAAGAAACATATAGGACGGCCTAGAAGAATAAATCAGTTTAGGCTTTGGATTGTTTTACTTAGTTTCTTTTTCCTTGTAATTGTAAGAACTTGTTTTGAATATTGAAGATGTAATTCGAATTTAATAAATATGAAACATTTAGTAAACATCATGAGCTTTGGTGATAACCCAATTATGCCCCGACTCTTATTCCGTTGCGGGTCGGGGTGTGACCGATTGGTATCAGAGTCATGACTATAGGGATATAGGATAGGTTTATTAGACCCTTAGAGCCTATACTATAGTTGATTAAAAAATTTTAAGTTGTTTATGTGTTACATGCAAAATTCATGATGTTTATATGCTTTGTGTTTTTTTGTTACATTCAATGTTATACAAGCATGTTCATAAGTACATATTAGTATACAATGCTTATCATGAATCATATCCTCATAACATACCATATCCATGAGAGCACACACCTCACAATTCCTATGATTTTTGCAACGATTTTTGTATTTTCAAATCACATCAAAGTGAGTTCTCATGACGGGCATGTAGTAACTGGAAGGGTACGAGTACCGGTAGTCGGAACATCCTGTCTAGGCTTGGCATTCGTATAAATCCAAAATAAAGGACCAGTTTTCCTACCTGGGGACTAACGATGAGAGTACGAAGGACCTATTAGGCCAAAGCATGCTATACCAAACGTCGTGTGAGCTAACCCCATTTTGAGTTGTCATTGTGTCTATACCTGGACAGCCTCCTACCATACATCTCGCAAACATATTTCATGGTTTTCATTCGGGTGATGTGAGTGTTAAACCGCCAACACCAATGTGAATCCTACTAAGCCAATAGTCATGGGGGCCCACATGACTATATAGGCGATGGTATGGGGGATATTGGAGGCCCAAACATGAGCAAACCCAAGACATCCTATGGATGTAGTTGCATTATTTATGATTATGTTATTTTATTACTTTTAACGACACATGACACCTAAAAACTTCTTAAACTCACAATCTTCCTATGTATGTACCTGTAGATGTCGGCTAGGCAACTACGTGGAGGTAGAAAGTCAGGAAGGTCAAACGAACGCTTGGCCACCCAAATTGCAAAACAAATGGCCGCGGTGCTTCCTGACATCGTAATTCAAGTCCAACAAGCTCTCACCGCGAATCCCATCAACCCTCCCAATCAAGAAGACCAGAACGTCGACAACCCTCCCTCCAAAAAGTGCTCCTACAAACATTTCAAGTCTTGCGATCCCCCAAAGTATGAAGGGACCGAAGGTGTCACTGCTCTCCTCCACTGGTTTGAGGAAATGGAGAACACCTTCCTCAATTGCGATTGTCCCGAGGATCGCAAGGTACGTTACGCAACCGGGAGACTGTTTGGGGTAGCCCTGACCTGGTGGAACACAGAGAAGGGTAAGAGAGGAGTCGAAGATGCTATGGCCTTAACATGGGAAGAGTTAAGGGAAATAATGACAAGACGCTTCTGTCCAAGAAGCGAAATCAAGAAGTTGGAAGATGAATTACACTCGCTAAAACAAAAGGAAGGAGATCATACTTCCTACAACAAAAGATTTCTCGAGCTAAACCAAATGATCCCCAACTTGTTCACCCCAGTGTACCGCTTGGTTGAACACTACATTCGAGGCCTCCCCTCGAAAATTCAAGACTCGGTTCTAAGCACTTCGCCAGCAACACTTGAAGTCGCAATGGAACTAGCTACCGAACTTACCGAGAATCGCATCCGAAATGGTAAATTCAAGGAGGAGAAAAAGAAAGCCCCCATTGAGGCTCAAACTTCAAACCATTCTGGCTCCTCTTCGAAGTTTACTGGTAAAAGGAAGTGAAACAACAGAAACTTTGCTGTCACACAAACAAACCCCCAATCACTGCTGCACCCATCACCCAAATTGCCCCCTCAGCTGCACCACATAAAAAGCCATACTCCGGCCCATACCCAAAATGCAACCGTTGCCAATACCATCACTTTCCCGAACACCCCTGCCAATATTGCACCAGCTTGGCCGTGCAGGTCACACCATCCAAACCTGTCGCACACTTCAGCGAATGAACCGCAACCAAACCTCAACCCAAACCCACCATCAGATAGTGGGTCAAGCCCAACAACCCTTACTTCTACCACCTACACAACATACGGCCCAATCCTACTACCAATCCCACTACCCCATGATGCAACCCATGCGGGCTTGTTACAACTGTGGAGACCCAAACCACTTTAGAAACACTTGTCCACGCTTGGTGAACATCATTCATGCCCAAGCTCAAGCAAACCCGGTGAACCAAGCTAACCAAGCTCCTCCACCTGCTAGAGGAATAGCTTTCAACATCAACGCCAATCAAGCTAGGACTGACAACAACGTGGTTAACGGTACGTTTCTCATCAATGGTAGTTATGCATCCATGTTATTTGATACTGGCGCGGATAAGAGTTTTGTGTCCTTAGAATTTGAACCCATCCTCAACCAAACACGTGATAATCTCATGGAATCCATAACGCTGGAAGTTGCTGACGGAAAACCGGTCTCATTAAACTCTATTATACGAAATTGTACCCTCACTTTAAACGATCACGATTTTCCAGTTGACCTCATTCCTATGAAGTTGGGAAGTTTCGACATTATAATCGGTATGGACTGGTTCAGCCAACATCATGCTGAAGTAGTATGCCGCGAAAAGTTCATTCGCATTCCTCTTGCAGACGGTCAAACCCTACGAATCTTTGGAGAAACCCCTTCGAAAGGACTCAAATTGATGTCCTGCCTTCAAGCCCGAAAGTATCTCCGCAAGAACTATGTCGCATTCCTAACTCACGTCGTCAAGAAGGGAAACAAGGAGAAGAAACTAGAAGATATACCTGTAGTGAAAGAATTCCCACAAGTCTTTCCCGACGACATCTCAGGACTTCCTCCCATGAGGGAAGTCGAATTCCGCATTGATCTTATACCTGGCGCTACACCAGTCGCAAAATCTCCTTACAGGTTAGCCCCATCAGAAATGCAAGAGCTGGCCAGTCAACTGCAAGAGTTGACTGACAAATGATTCATACGTCCTAGCTCATCGCCATGGGGTGCACCTGTTCTGTTTGTGAAGAAGAAAGATGGGACGTTTCGCATGTGTATCGACTACAGAGAACTCAACAAGTTAACGGTCAAGAACCGCTACCCATTACCTCGCATCGATGACCTTCTAGACCAACTTAAAGGCGCCACCTGTTTTTCAAAAATCGACCTTCGTTCTGGATATCATCAACTCAGAGTACATGAAGAAGACGTCCCAAAGACCGCCTTCCGAACTCATTATGGTCATTACGAATTCATGGTCATGCCATTTGGATTAACCAACGCCCCAGCTGTATTCATGGATCTAATGAATAGGGTATGCAAACCCTATCTAGACCGCTTTATCATAGTCTTCATCGATGACATCCTCATCTATTCAAAGTCTAAATCTGATCATGAACGACACCTTCGACTCATCCTTACACTCTTAAGGAATGAGAAGCTCTACGCCAAATTCTCCAAATGCGAATTCTGGTTAAAAGAGGTACAATACCTTGGACATGTCATCAATGACAAGGGAATACATGTTGACCCCACAAAGATCAAAGCAGTACAAGAATGGCAAGCGCCACGTACCCCTACCGAAGTAAGATCATTTCTTGGTTTGGCTGGTTACTATCGCCGCTTCATTGCAAATTTCTCCCGTATTGCTGTACCCCTCACGGATTTGACTCATAAAGGGAAACCCTTCATATGGGGACCTAAACAAGAAGAAGCCTTCCAAACCCTTGAGCAAAAACTTTGTGACGCACCTATCCTCACACTCCCCGAAGGTTGCGATGACTTTGTAGTATATTGCGACGCATCAGGGCAAGGACTAGGCTGCGTATTAATGCAAAGAGGAAAAGTGATAGCCTATGCTTCTAGGTAACTCAAAGTTCATGAGAAGAACTACACCACCCACGACCTGGAACTTGGAGCCGTTGTGTTCGCTCTCAAGATATGGAGACATTACCTCTACGGTACCAAGTGTGAAATATACAGTGACCACAAGAGCCTCCAACATATCTTTAACCAAAAGGAGTTGAATATGAGGCAACGAAGATGGGTCGAACTTCTTAATGACTACGACTGTGAAATTCGGTATCATCCTGGCAAGGCAAATGTGGTTGCCGATGCGCTCAGTCGAAAGGGTTATGCGAACTCCATTCATCTTCTATGTTCGCAAATCATAACCGACATCAAAGATCGAATCCGAGAAGCTCAACATGTTTCTGTAACAGAAAACGACGTACGCAATGAGCTGTCTTGTGGACCAGAACTTAAAATCGAAACCAAATCCGACGGTATTCTGTACTATCTAGATCGCATATGGATTCCCGATCACAATAACCTTTGTGAATTCCTTATGAATGAGGCGCACAAAACACGGTACTCTATACACCTAGGAGCCGACAAGATGTATCAAGACCTTCGATACACCTACTGGTGACCTGGAATGAAAAAGGATATTGCTGTTTTTGTATCCAAGTGCCTTACCTGTTCCAAAGTAAAAGCTGAACATCAAAGACCTTCAGGACTTCTAACCCAACCTGAAATACCTGTATGGAAGTGGGAAAACATAACCATGGACTTCATTACCAGGTTACCTCGCACCTCCAGTGGGTATGACACAATATGGGTAATCATTGATCGTCTCACAAAACCACCTCACTTCATTCCGATCCGCGAGGACTTCAAGAACGGGAAGTTAGCTCGTATCTACATCAGTGAGATCGTAAGCCGTCATGGTGTACCTTTAAGCATCATTTTAGACCGTGATGGTCGTTTCACTTCACGAACATGGCAAGCCGTACAAGCCGCCTTGGGTACACGATTAGACCTCAGTACCGCTTTTCATCCTCAAACTGATGGACAATCTGAACGCACCATCCAAACTCTTGAAGACATGCTTCGAGCATGTGTCATAGACTTCAAAGGGAATTGGGACGCTCATCTACCATTAGTTGAATTTTCGTACAACAACAGCTATCATTCAAGTATCGGCATGGCACCTTTCGAAGCTTTATATGGTCGTAAGTGTCGATCACCAATATGTTGGCACGAAATTGGAGAAGCACAAATCACCGGTCCAGAATTAATTCAAGAAACAACAGAAAAGATCCATCAAATTCGAAACAATCTTCTAGCGGCACAAAGTCGTCAAAAGAGTTATGCAGATAAACGACGAAAGCCCTTGGAGTTTAACATTGGTGACCAAGTACTTTTAAAAGTATCACCGTGGAAGGGAGTGGTTCGTTTTGGCCAAAAAGGCAAGCTAGCACCACACTACGTAGGACCTTTCAAGATACTCGAAAGAGTAGGACCAGTAGCATACAAGCTTGACCTACCAGAAGAGCTCAACAGAATTCATCCCACATTCCACGTATCAAACTTGAAGAAGTGCCTCGCCGATGAAAACCTCCATATTCCTCTAGAAGACATTCAAGTCGATGAATCTATGCATTTCATTGAAAGACCAGTAGAAATTATGGACTCCGGATAGAAGCGTTTAAGACGAAATCGTATTCCAATTGTCAGGGTACGCTGGGAGTCGAAACGAGGACCTGAGTTTACTTGGGAACGTGAAGACTCAATGCGCGAGAAATACCCACATCTTTTTCCTGTTACCAATACTACTTAAATTTCAGGACGAAATTTCTAGAAGTAGGGGATACTGTAACATCCGTCGAAAAACGGGTTTCCAAAACCCGCTTCGTTTATTAATCGAATATCAAGTTATAAAATTTCGTTGCGTATTTATGATTAATATTAATTTTAAACAATACATAGTTAATAAACATTTTAGAATTTAAAAACTATAATTATTAAAAAGTAAAAATAAATTAAATAAAAAAGAAAAGAGGCTGCCGGGTTTCGAACCCGGGTCAGCCGGAAGAAACAAGCAACACCCAACCACTCCGCCACTTGACTCATTTGTGATATCTATTAAAACAAATAACATTTATAATAAAACACGAAATCGAATTCAGTCATCAGCGCGCCCAATCCGCAGTCGCCGGAATTACCGACGATTTCGCCAATTATCGACGGTTTCCTTTGACTGAACGCATGTATTAACCTCGACATCGGTTATAACCGATGTCTAATCCCGCGATCTCAGTCATAACCGCCGGAGAAAACCTTGACCAAGAATCAAGACCAAATTCGGACTCAATTCATCCTGATTCTTCCATATAAATTCACACCCAAGTCTCTGGTAATATTTTCGCTCAAAATCGCACAATTTCTCGAAGCAATTACACTCGCCGGAGATATTCTGTATTGCCGGACATTCGCCGGAAAACCGAGACTTACATCAAATCGGTAAATTTCTCGACTCTTTTGTTTTCAATCCATTGTTAGACTTATACTAACTTCAATCCTTCAACCAGAATCGGTCCCAGACGACATTGCCGGATAATCTGCACTCGCCAGAAAATCTCTGGAAATTTCCAAAATCACGCTGTGAATCGGTACAAACATCTAAACCCTCTGATAATCCTTGTTTAGTAACTCAATTTCACAACTCATCGATCAAAATTGTTAATTGATTCAATCAGACGGAATTCACAAATCAGAGCCGACGACCATTGCCGGAATTCTGAGAAAAACATTCGATTCGGTACATTCGATTCCGTAACTCTATTTATTCATTACATTTCAATCACTTATATGATCGACGAACGATTTAAACCAGAACAGTTGGATATCGCTTGTCTGTGTCTTTGAATGAAGAAGACGAAGTCGACATTGCGTATAAGTTTAATTAAAACAAGATATTAAACCGGGTTAGACACACAGTCCAGTGGTGGACTGTGTGCAAACACATAGCGCACGTCACGAGTTCGAACCATACAAACACACCGACTTTCTGAATCAAAACCATTTTTTTTAAACAGAATCAGATCAAGTCACGGTATGTCTATAAGATTAAAATAAACCGTAAGTTAAACAGATAAGACACACAGCCCAACTGGTTGGGCTGTGCGCTTACAAACCAAAGGACCCGAGTTCGATCCGGCTCCCTGCAACCGGTTCAACCATTTTAAATCCTTTTAATATAAACTAAATAAATTAACATTTAATTAGTATATATATATAATTAAAACATAGAATATTTTGGGTTAGACACGTAGCTCAGTTGGTAGAGCTGCCTTCACGCGTACGAGAGGTCCCGGGTTCGAACCTCACTCAGTGCACACTCAGATCACAGTCCGACCGGTCAACGGTCCGGTCAACGGTCAACAAAAAAGTCAAATTTTTTATTTTATTATTTTTTTATTTAATTTAAAAATCAATTAAAAATACTTAAAAATAATATTTTTAAAGTTAGAAAATGACCTTAAACTCACAAAAATAAATCTAAAAAATTCTATTAAAATTGTTAATAAAATCCACTTATTTACCGAACCATTTCGTTATTATTTTAGGTTAGTTTTTCCTCGTCGATCAAATCCCAAAACTCGTGCGCATTCAACATCATCAAAAGAACGCACCCAATGTGAGTGAATCTCTACCAATTCCCCGTTTTAATCACATTGTGGGGTGTATCATGTGTCGCTTAATTATTTATTATATTTAACACTTGTGCGTCCATCATATCCATGATCAAATGTGTATCCAATATGTATCAATTGTTTGTGTGGTTAATGTTTAGATTAAATTTATCATTTTCAGTACATACATTTCATTAGGCCCAACAGCTCCCCGTGGGAGACGGGTTGAGTACAGGTGCCTCATTTCGATCGGCTCCGTTTGATTGAGCCTTGACCTCACATACATCATCATAGGCTCGTACGTTCCCCATTACCTATGAGCGGAACGTGACGTTGCCAACATATACATTATCATTCATGTCATATACTCATTCAAGGTGGTTTGTGTTTGGTTGTTTATATAAGTTTGCTCACATATGATTATTGAACAATTTTTTATATTAAATACAACAAGAAATCAATAACACTCGCCAACTTTTGTTGACCCAAAATCTCCCATTTTTACACATGATACGGGTGATCCAGTTGAAGCAAGAAACATATAGGACGGCCTAGAAGAATAAATCAGTTTAGGCTTTGGATTTTTTTACTTAGTTTCTTTTTCCTTGTAATTGTATGAACTTGTTTTGAATATTGAAGATGTAATTCGAATTTAATAAATATGAAACATTTTAGTAAACATCATGAGCTTTGGTGATAACCCAATTATGCCCCGACTCTTATTCCGCTGCGGGTCGGGGTGTGACAGTTCTACAGTCTGATTTTCCCTAGACGTGGCAGCTGTCGACGAATGATCAGGCTGCTGATCATCACTAGATACATCATGAGACACATAATCCCCCTCTTCATCATCGGGAACATAACTTCCTCACTCCTAGAAATATTAGGTGTTAAGTTTTCATGACAGTCAAAGAAATTTAATTAATCCAACTCATAGTTATCAACCACTTCTTTGTTATTAGCTGTTTTTAATTTAAACGAAAACACAAGTTCATAAAATTCGACATCCCTTGAATAAAATTCAACATTATCATCAAGATTCCACAATTTATATCCTTTCTTCATATTTGAATAACCAATTAAAACACATTTATAAGCTTTACAAGAAAACTTATCAGAATTATCCAAGACTGTCCCAAAACACAAACACCCAAAATTCTTCAAGCGATTAAGAGAGGGTTTAAAACCATGTACTAACTCAAACGGACTCTTACCTAACAGCACAGATGATGGAATCCTGTTAATTAAGTAAACAACCCTTAACACACAATCTGACCAGAACTTTAAAGGCAATCCCCCTTGAAACAACAAGGACCTATCCATATTTAAGAGATGTCGATGTTTTCTCTCCACCACACCGTTTTGTTGTGGGGTGTAAGTACAAGTTGTTTGTTGAAAAATTCCCTTTTGTTTACAAAAAACACTCATTTGAGAATTAACAAATTCAGTTTCATTATCACTTCTAAAACATTTTATTCTTGTTTTAACTGAGTTTGTAATAACTCATAAAACCCACTGATATTCTCGAAAACTTCACCTTTATTTTTTAACATGTAGACCCAAACCGATCGAGAATAATCATCAACTATTGTTAGAAAATATTTAAATCCTTCTCTACTTACCACTTTATATGGTCCCCAAACATCTAAGTGTATTAACTCACCAACATTCTTTGTTTTTCGTTCACTTAAAGAAAATGGGACTCTAATTTCTTTAGCTCTATGACAGACTTCACAACCAATATTATCATGTAAACCAATACCAAGACTATCTTTTAAACTGGCTAGAACTTGTTTTGAGGGATGTCCTAACCTATTGTGCCACAACTCAGCACCATTCATAGTATTAAAACACATATTTGCACAATTACCATTTCTACTGACAAAAAACAGACCATTAAGCTGCCTACCAATCACCAGGACTTTCTTTGAACTCAATACCTGAATACAACAGTTATTTTCATCAAACAAAATAGTCAGTTTGCTGTCTCTAGCAAGTTTATATACAGAAATCAGATTAACAGTAGGTAAATGCAACATTGCATCAAATTGTTTCCACATAGTGGTTAGCCTATTATAGTACTCAGCAACAGTACTACCACTTTGAGAAATGCAGTTTATTTTCTTATACAAATCATAGAAAACTGAACCATCCACTTTGTCATAGGTCTCTTTCAAATCAATCCAAACCTCAGAAGCAAGTTTAGAAAAAACTTGCCCTAAAAACAACTCCTCAGAAATAGACTTCAACAGCCAAGTAAGAACCATAGAATTACACCTATCCCACTGGGCAGCTAAGACAACAACATCATCAGACTTAACACATTTACCATCAATAAAGCCATATTTAATTTTAGCTTCTAATGCCAATTTCATTGCACTTGACCATACATCACAATTTACTGTTAAGAGTAATTGATAAAGAGCTAGAGTCACTAGGATGCAAAAAAAGAGGGTCTCCTATGTCCAATTTACAGATAAGAGTCACAGAGGTACTAGCAGTATCACCCATGATATCAAACACAAAAACAACAAGATAGTAAACACAAAACAACGCAAGACCAAGTCAGAGGCCAGATTCTAGGTTCATCACTCTATAGGTGCCTGGACAAGCATAACTCAGTTGCACACTACTCTAAATAAATGCAATATACACCACCATGACTCGATCAAGTGCCGGTCCGACTACCCCGGTAACAGCAATGCCTAGACCGAACAATGCAGCGAGTACAGAAAATAAAAGAGTAGGGAATATAAAGATCTCACAACAGCGTTTAACTCCCTCCAAGCAGCAGATCTGATTTGTAACCTTCTAGGGTTACAAATTTCAGATCCAAGAAGAAGCGATCAAACCCTAGCTAGGGTTCCAAGAACCTTCAAGATCTTGTACGGCACAGTTTTCGAGGTACAAAAATCGACCAATATTTTTCTGATCTACCACTAGATCTTGTAGCGGAACCACCACCAGGACTCAAGAGCACACACTGTGCTCTGATACCATGTCACGAACAGAGATACGAACTGAAATACAAACAAACTGAAATATAGCGACAAAATATGTGACATAACTCTTATTAACCCAAACCAAAGATTTACCCCCCAATACCTGAGATCTTACAAATTATAAGATCTCTGATGATACAAAGTACAACAGAAACAATGATGATCATCCACTGATGATCATCCAACTCAAGAGAACAATCTCTTTAACAACAGAAAAGAGATTGCTGCTACACCAGACTAAGAGTTTAGAAACCCTAGTTACAAACAGAGAGAACTACAGATGAAGTGTGTGAAGTGTGTGTGAGATCTGATCTCACTACACACACTGAACCCTTTTATACCAAAACTTGCTCAATTTACACTTAGCCCCTCCAACTATGCGCCAGAATATACCGCAAGTCCCTCCAACTTCCAGATATTATCAAATACCAACTGTAACCCACAACAACCAACAAAATAACAAATTAGTTATAACAAAATGAAATTAGTTATAACAACATGTAGTTATAACACGATTCTGTTATAACATATTGAATGAACTAATATAAAACCACATATCATATTTTAACATATTAATTATGTTTTTTTAATGCTAAACTTCATATATAAGGTTACCATATTCTTCAAATTGTAAAGCATCGTATTACCCCACTTTGGTCAAGCTATGTTGTCTTAACCAAGCTCACGCTAGCTTCAAAGTTTGGCTTTTTTGAATGTTCCCTTGGGAAACCGTGCCACTTAACAGTCGTTGTACCACCACAAGAGTAGAACTCTCTAGCGTAACACACGATGGGACGAAAACCCGGTTAGGCTTGGAATCGAATTGAAAACCTCACACAAGGCCTGGTTCAAATCATTCATTGCATATATCCACTCCAATATGATACAAGTGAGAATTGAACTTGATTACTTGAGTCTCCATTGAAAAACTTAAGTCTTATACCACTAGGCCACAAATGAGGGGATGATACTAATTACCTATAATGACATTACCCACACATGAAGGGTAACAACGTTGTAGAAACATTGGAGGAAAAAGGCGGTGACCTTTCTTTTCTTTTCCTATTTGCATAATTACATGGTATTTTCCATTGGTCCGGGTATATTACGATTTTACCCATAATTTAAAATTACAAATTTGCCCTATGTTCAAAGTTATGATTTTGGTTCTGGTTAAAAATTACAGGATTGCCATCGATTTAGCTTTTGGCAAATTACGATTTTACCCCATCTCAAAATTACAATTTTGTCCACAATTAAAAATTACAATATTACTATCGTTTTTTTTAAAGATGTGTGGGGAATAGTGCCAGGCTGCTGCATGACACTCCCCCAGTAGCCCAGGTATGTTACAATTTTACACCAGTTCAAAATTACGAATTTGTCCATGTTCAAAATTTACAGTATTGCCATCACTTTATCTTTTTGCAAGTTATGATTTTACATCAGTCAAAAATTATAATTTCTCTCTCAGTTCAAAATTACACTATTGTCATCGTTTTAGTTTTTTAGCCAAACTATAGAAATGTTTTGTTTTAATTGGTTAACTCGATTTAATTTTTTTCAATGTCAAGAAACTGCTTAACACTCGCTCATTAGTCCTGACAAGTTACAGTTTTGCCCCGAACTCAAAATTATGATGTTACCATCGTTTAAGGTTTTTTTCTAGCAAAACTATAGTTGTGTTTTTTTAATTGGTTGAGAATATTTGGCCTATCAACCTGCAACGCAGACGGGGCATCAACTAGTTATGTACGCGGTGAAACTCACGATAAAAAACTCCTTTAATTGCATACTGTGTTAATTATGTACACTTATGGACGTCAGGCATTCAAGCATTATTTGGCCAAAGGAATAGTAACTTGTTGGAAATTTTTGTAGTGTGAATGAATATTAATTTAGTGAAATTATAATTTAGTAAAATTATAATTACTAATTAAACTCTTCATATGAAAAATTAAAGATTAAACTCTTGAGTAGAGTTTTTATGTCAATATATTTGTTATTATTAGAGTTTATATCTCTAATAAAATAACTAATTAAGTGAGACTTTTCACTTATTCTCAACTCTTGTAAAAATAGTAGGCTATGTGCCTCATTTTGAGAAAGAGAAATGCTAGAAAAATACGAGAGAAGTAATACAAGAAAACACATGAATTCATGGAGAGTTCTTGGAAAAGAAGAGATACTTGAATACCCATGTGTTGGGTACTTAGACATATAAGTTTTCTCTACTCAATTTCATCTCCATCATATCATTATTTTTCCAAAAGTTCTAACACTATAATTTTATCCGGTGTAACCTCGGGCGCGTGGCCATTTCCGGCAGTACAGACTGCTCCGGCTGTTGTACTCTGGGAGACAGACGTGTTATATTTAGTAGAGGCGCGAAATCTGTTTTAAGGGAAGTGTGTTGAACACGTGCCTCAGCCACAACCGTCAACATTTGTTTTGTTCATTTTGTAGGAACTTATTGTATAAGAAGATGTGGTTCAAGACCTCTTTGAAGCCCACACAACGGACCATTCAAGAAGACGCGGTTAAGGCTCTTGTTGAAGACAACGTTTGAATCGATTTATTTAAATATGTTGTATTTCATATTTAATTTTGTATGATTTGTACACGGTACGGGTACTACAATTTCCTAAAATTATGTAAAGAGAGTATCTTTACAATTTTATATTTATTTATATAATTTTTATTATAAAATTATGATCCATGTCTTACAAAACTTGTATTGCCAAGGGTTTTAATGCCAAATTCTTCAGTTTTGAGGATCCAAGGGTTTTAATGTTATGTTCTTCAATTTTTATACAAGTGATCAAACGCGTAGATTAATGGTGTCATTTAGGTTATGCGCTCATTTAAACCTATAACATAATACAATACTAGACTATAAATGCTAGTAGTTGTATACTAGCGGGTAACATCTGTAATTTTATGTAATGATTTGGAAATTTTCATTCTTGAAATAAATGTGAAATTTGTATTGTAATATGTTGGACTAAGAGGTAAAAAGAATGTCAAAATTAGATTTTTTTTACTAATGGAGTGGTGATCTGTTGATAAATACAAAACATTTAAACATCTTGAAAGAGGGAAGTTTTGTATTTAAATCGAACGGACAACAAGGAGTAAAAAAAATTTGCCGCTCAAAGAGAAATCTGTGTATGTGAGTTCATTGACACAAAAGATTGAATAAAAATTGGGGTGCAAATTCTGATTGAAATCACATACACGTGATTAGTGATGAATAGTAACCACTTTTTTCTCTACTGTGTATTCTATTTTTCATAGTATTAAGGGGTTTTGAAACCAACATGTGGCTCTCGTAATTATACATGATTAAGACATCCAATAACCTTGAAACATCTCACGTGATTATTATAACAGTTTATTTATCTGTTCAAGTTTAATCATCTAGCCTAACCAAGAGTACGAGTATCTATATTTTTAGCTAGTTAAACCGATTTGATCTCGAGTGGAATTTTTAAGACATCATCTTACAAATATCATTGATTGATAGAAATTGTGGCTTTCGAGAAATGGCTATCTTGACCAAAATGGTTTTTTTTGAACGGCAAATTTTGATCACTGACGGATTACTGGAGTATCACCGTGTCATCAGTAGAATCACCCGATTATATCCATCTTCACTAGGCAATAATGTCTATACAATAATTTAGGAGGAAACCCAATAAATATAAGAAAAACACATTGTGAGAATCGAACTCAGAACCTAACGGACTCTAATCCTTATCCCATCATTAAAATGCCACTAGGCTATAATGGTTATTTGGACCAAATTTGACCTACATGGATGATTTTTATGAGTTTTTCTCTTTTATTTTGATGATAAGTATTAGTTAATAATATTGTATTTTAGTGTTTCCTTGTATCTAGCTTACTAGACCAAGTTAGATTTATCTAGAGATTTGGTTTCTTAAGCTTTTCCATTTTATTTTGGTCAAGCCTTCGCCACCGGCTAATGAGTCGTTTAAAGCCGTTGTCTTGTGATTGGGATAAATGGAGGTTTTTCAATGTGTAATGTGTATGTTGTTTTTTTCTCTTTTGCTAGTCGTTGCTAGCGGGGTTTGATTGCAATAATTTAGCTTTTTGAAAAAATAACATAAGTTAACTTTGATAAATATTTCTTTTAATTATAAGTATGCACATTTGTTGAAGCTTTGGATTTTCTATTAAGAAATGTTATAATGAGTATAGTAATATAAATTAAGTGTGTTTTAACTGTCACACTCCGACCCGCAGCGGAAAAGGTGATCGGGGCATGATTGGGTTATCTCAAAGCTCATGACATTTATTATAACGTTTCATATTTATTATTACAATTTAAAAGGAAGCATACAATCATAATTACATCATGTCCTACACATCATTCTAGACTTCCTTATTTTCTTCTAAGGCATTTCCTATGTTTTCCTTGCTTCATCCTGTTCACCTGTATCATGTGTAAAAATGGTTTTTGGATCAACAAAAGTTGGCGAGTGAATCATATGAAAACATTTGAACAAGTTTATTGAATTGATTATAAAATAAGGTGCATAACCACATATGAGTAAATATAGAGTAAACATATTCACAAAACACTTAATATCAGATAATGCACACACATACAATAATAAATTGTTTTGAGGCACGCGTTGCTCAACCCGTCTCTCACGAGGAACTGATGGGCCTAATGAATGAGTTTTAAGGCACGCGTTGTTCTACGAACTGATGGGCCTAATGAATGATTTGCATACAACTTGACAATATGTAATACATAACTACAAACAATATTTACATTCTAAGTTTAAATCATAATATGGTATGGCACGAGTTTAAATAAACGAATTAATTTTAGTGACACATGACACACCCCAAAACGTGTAATTAAAAAGGGGAGTTGTAAGATTCACTCACATTGGGTGCGTTCGGTTGATGATGTTGAGTGCGCACTAAGTGAAACTAACCTAGATAATAACATAATGGTTCGGTAAATAAGCGGATTTTATTAATCAATTTTAGTAGAATTATTGGATATATTTTTGTGAGTTTAAGGCTATTTTCTAACTTTAAAAATGTTATTTTTAAGTATTTTTAATTGATTTTTAAATAAAATAAATAAATAAAAATAATAAAAAATGTTGACTTTTTGACCGTTGACTTGTTGACTTGTTGACCGGTTCGGTCGTGTATATGACATGCGCTGGGTGAGACTCGAACCGGTGACCTCCCGTACGCGTGCACGCAGCTCTACCAACTGAGCTACGTGTCTAACCCGAAATATTTCTGTTTTTAAATATATTTATATACTAATTAAATTAATCCGAAAATCATTTATTCTAAAAAGGATTTAATGTATCGATTCGGTGCTCGCCACAGGTCTCGAACCCGGGACCTGTGGTTTAGTTTGGCACACAGTCCACCGCTGGACTGTGTGTCTGACTTGGTAATTATTCTGGTTTTTATTATACTTAACATCTTACTGAAGTTAACCCGGTTCGGTTTCTAAAAAAAACATTTTATTTCTGTGAAGGTGCGTGTGTCAAGAATCGAACTCGGGACGTTATGCATATTGTTTGCACACAGTCCACCGCTGGACTGTGTGTCTAACCCGTTCATAAAACTGTTTTTAAATAATCTTATATCATATCTGTACTTCGTCTTCTCCGATTAAAATTTCTGATTATGATAATTCAACTGATTTATGTCTCATTCGATTTACAAGCTTTATAAGTAATTGAAAGGTAATGAATGGAGAGAGTTTGGGGGAAAGAATATACCGATCAGCGTCTTTCACAGAACTCCGGCGAAGACTCGTCGGCTCTGTTTGTGAACTTCGGCTGTTAGAGTCAATTACCAGTTCTGTTCGATTAGTTATGATATGGAGGTACTTAACAAGGATTTACAGGAGTTTGGAGGGTTATACCGATTCATAGCGTAAGATCAGAAGTCTCAGAGGTTTTTCCGGCGAGAGCTGAATATTCCGGCTACGTCGTCTGGGATAGATTCTGATGGTTGGATTGAAGTTAGTAACAGTCTAACATCGGATTAAAACGGAAAGAGTCGAGGTATTTACCGTGTAGATGAAATAACGGTTTTCCGGCGAGTTGCAGAAAGTTTCCGGCGAGTGAAAATGCGTCGAGAAAAGGTGCGATTGTGAGCGAAAAGGTTGACAGAGGCTTGTGGGTGTATTTATAGGGAAGAACATCGATGAATTGGGTCCGTTTACCGTCTTGATTCGTCGGTCAAATATTTCTCCGGCGGTTATGACTGATGTCGCGGGCTGGACATCGGTTATAACCGATGTTAAGGTTAATGCTTTGGTTAAATCAGAAGAAACCGTCCAATCTCGGCGAAATCGTCGGGATTTCCGACGACTGCGATTGGGCGCATCAGTTTTGAATTCGAGTTTGATATTTGAATTAATTGTTTTGATATGTTACTAAAGAACACAAGTGGCGGAGTGGTTTGATGGATGAGAGTTAAATCGTTGTTGACCAGGTTGACCCGGCTGACCCGGGTTCGAAACCCGGCAGCCTTGTTTTATTTTTAAACCACTATTTTTAATACTTTTTCAATTATAACTTTTATATTCCAATATACTTATTAATTATGTATCGTTTAAAATTAATTTGGGCATTAAATACGCAACGAAACTTTTAACTGATTGTTCGGTTAATAAACGGAGCGGGTTTGGTAAATCCGGTTTTTTACGGATGTTACAGTATCCCCTACTTTTTAGAAATTTCGTCCCGAAATTTAAGTAGTGACATATTTGTCTAAAAAGGATGGTGTTTAATTTGACAGTTACATACTTAGAAGGGAGTAAGGGTTTAAATTTTTGTTTGAGGCGGTAACGTTCCTTGTAAGGGTTGAGTACCCTGCTACAGGAATCGCTTTTTGTTGCCTACGGTTAAAATATTGATAAGCAGAGTTGATTCACTAAGTATGATATCATGCGTAAGAGTTTTGATATTTTTTGGAAAATATGGTTATATCCTAAAGCAAAACTTCTAATACTAAAACCTACATGGAACTTCTCATAACCGCCTGATAATGCCTCTGATCCTTTGGCAAGAATACTTATATATAGGAAGTACCAGCGGCGTATCCACCATATTCTTGTCAAATTTTCATTGGTTTTATCAGTAAGTTATGATTGGTTCTATGAATGTTACTCTAGAACATAAATAAACACAACAACCAGTATCTGAGTCCCAATTGATAGTATACATGTTTGAATGGTGACATAATCCAATTTCTTTAAATGATGAGTTGATATGAATGCTAAATCAGTGAGTATAACACATATTTCAATCAAGACAATACTAAATCCTACATGGAACTTCTCATAACCGCCTGATAATGCCTCTGATCCTTTGACAAGAATACTTATATATAGGAAGTACCAGCGGCGTATCCACCATATTCTCGTCAAATTTTCACTGGTTTTATCAGTAAGTTATAATTAGTCCTATGTGACTCTAAAACATAAACAAACACAACAACCAAAGCTTGAGTCTTAATTCTGATAGTATACATGTTTGAATGATGACAGTACCTCTCTCGTTTGTTATGATGAAGTGGAACACAATCCAATTTCTTTAAATGATGAGGTGATATGAATGCTAAATCAGTGAATGTAACACAAATTTCAACCAAGACAATACTAAATCCTACATGGAACTTCTCATAACCGCCTGATAATCCTGATCCTTTGGCAAGAATACTTATATATAGGAAGTACCAGCGGCGTATCCACCATATTCTCGTCAAATTTTCATTGGTTTTATCAGTAAGTTATGATTAGTTCTATGTGACTCTAATACATACATAAACACAATTAATCATAGCTTGAGTCTTAATTCTGATAGTATACATGTTTGAATGGTGACAGTACCTCTCTCGTTTGTTATGATGAAGTGGAACACAATCCAATTTCTTTAAATGATGAGGTGATATGAATGCTAAATCAGTGAATGTAACACAAATTTCAACCAAGACAATACTAAATCCTACATGGAACTTCTCATAACCGCCTGATAATCCTGATCCTTTGGCAAGAATACTTATATATAGGAAGTACCAGCGGCGTATCCACCATATTCTCGTCAAATTTTCATTGGTTTTATCAGTAAGTTATGATTAGTTCTATGTGACTCTAATACATACATAAACACAATTAATCATAGCTTGAGTCTTAATTCTGATAGTATACATGTTTGAATGGTGACAATACCTCTCTCGTTTGTTATGATGGAGAGGTTAGTCTATGTAGAAATGGAACACAATCCAATTTCTTTGAATGATGAGATGATATGAATGTTAAATCAGTGAGTACAAAACAAACTTCAATCAAGACAATACTAAAGTCTACATGGAACTTCTCATAACCGCCTGACAATGCCTTTGATCCTTTGGCAAGAATACTTATATATAGGAAGTACCCGCGGCGTACCCACCATATTCTTGTCAAATTTTCATTGGCTTTATCCGCAAGTTATGATTGGTTCTATGTGACTCTAAAACATAAACAAACACAATCAACCAAAGCTTGAGATAACATAAAGAAAAACATAAAAACTAAGCGGTTGGAGTTGAATCTTGATTTTCGGTGAAGGAGACTAGTTGGATGGTTTCGTTTGGGCCGTCATTCTCTTCAACAGGGTTGGCGTTGGTGTTGAAAACTCTTCCTCTTGCTGGTGGCCTAGTGATTAGGTTTCCTTGATTTGCTTGGTTAACTGGGTTTGCTTGAGCTTGGGCGTTTATGATGTTAACCAACCGAGGGCACGTGTTTCTAAAGTGGGTAGGGTCGCCACAATTGAAACAAGTTCGAACATATGGGAACATGGGGTATTGGGGTTGTTGATAGGTTTGGATCATGTTTTGAGTAGGGGGAGAGATTTGGTTTTGAGAGGTGCGGCAAACCTTGCTCAAATGACCATAGCGTCCACAATTCGCACATAGTCGACAAGGTAAGGTAGATGGATGGTGATAAAAACAGGTGTTACATCGAGGGTGAGGTCCAAGGTATGGTTTCTTATTTGGGTAAGTTGAGTTGGGTGCTACTTGAGTGATTGGGATAGCTTGGATGGGTATGGCTTGTGAGGCTGGCTGGTTGCGTTGGGAGACAGCGAAAAGTTGCCCATCCCATTTTCTCTTAAAAATAGGTTGAGAAGGGGATTCGGTTTGGGTGGAGTTTGAAGTTTCAATTGATGCTTTATCCTTCTTCTTCTCCTCCTTAAAGTCTTTATTCCGGATGCGGTTCTCGGTGAGCTCTGTAGCTAACTCCATTGCGGCTTCCAAGGTTACAGGTGTGGTACTTATTACAGAGTCTTGAATTTTTGACGGAAGACCTCGAATGTAGTGCTCGATCAAACGGTAGAGGGGAGTGAATAAGTTGGGAACCATTTGATTTAACTCGAGGAATCTCTTGTTGTATGTGGTGTGGTCTCCTTCCTTTTGCTTCAACGAATAGAACTCATCCTCTAATTTCTTGATTTCGCTCCTTGGGCAAAACCGTCTTGTCATGATTTCCTTCAACTCTTCCCAAGTCAAAGTCATAGCATCTTCAACACCTCGTTTGGCCTTCTCTGTATTCCACCAAGTAAGTGCTATTCCAAATAAATGACCAGTAGCATATCGCACTTTGCGATCATCGGGGCAATCGCAATTTAGAAAAGTGTTCTCTATTTCTTCAAACCAATGGAGGAGAGCGGTGACACCTTCAGTCCCTTCGTATTTTGGAGGATCGCAGGATTTGAAATGCTTGTAGGTGCATTTAGTGGTATTTGGGGAGGGTTGATAACATTTTGATCTTCTTGGTTGACAGGATTAGCTGTAAGGGCTTGTTGGACTTGAATTACAATGTTGGGTATTACGGCAACCATTTGTTGAGCGATTAGGGCAGCCATGCGCTCCCGGGCTTTTCCTGCTCTCATCTTCCTACGAGCGAGGCTAGAAGACATCTACAAGGAATACATATCAAGAGTATGAGTTGGATGTTTTTGGGATCATGGGTCGTATTTAGGAATGAACATTCATAAAATAAATATAACATAATAAATCTACTACATCCATAGGATGTCTTGGGCTTTGCTCGTAATTGGGCCTTGCATGCCGCCATACTTCACCTTAGTAATCATGTGGGCCCCCATGATTATCGGGTTTTTCATATGGTTCGCATGTGTTAGCCTGGTTACGTACACTAAAACCCGGAGAAAATCGAGAAATATGTAACGTATGATATTCGGAATGTGTCCAGGTGTGGACACGGTGACACCTCAAAGTGGGGTTAGTTCGAACGACGTTTGGTGTGGCATTCTTTGGCCTAATAGGTCCTTCGTACTCTCATCGTTAGTCCCCAGGTAGGCAAACTGGTCCGTTATATTGGATTTATACGAATGCCAACCTAGACAGGACGTTCCGACTACCGGTACTTGTACCCTTACAGTTACTACATGCCCGTCGCAGAACTCACTTTGATGAGATTTGAAAAATGAAAAATGCGACAAAATCTTTGAATAACGAATGTATGAAGATGATTTGAATATGTGAACATTGAAATATGTATGATGAATGTGTATGTAAGTATGTATGTTTGACTGTAAGTATAAACAAATATGAAACAAATAAATATCATAAGTTTGCATGTAACCACATAAACAATTAAAATCTAGTCAACTATAGTATAGGCTCTAAGGGTCTAATAACCTATCCTATATCCTTATAGTCATGGCTCTGATACCAATCTGTCACACCCCGACTCGCAACGAAAAAGGTGATCGGGGCATGATTGGGTTATCATCAAAGCTCATGACATTTATTATAACGTTTCATATTTATTATTACAATTTAAAGGGAAACATACAATCATAATTACATCATGTCCTACACATCATTCTAGACTTTCTTATTTTCTTCTAAGGCATTTCCTATGTTTTCCTTGCTTCATCCTGTTCACCTGTATCATGTGTAAAAATGGTTTTTGGATCAACAAAAGTTGGCGAGTGAATCCTATGAAAACATTTGAACAAGTTTATTGAATTGATTATAAAATAAGGTGCATAACCACATATGAGTAAATATAGATGTAAACATATTCACAAAACACTTAATATCAGATAATGCACACACATACAATAATAAATTGTTTTGAGGCACGCGTTGCTCAACCCGTCTCTCACGAGGAACTGTTGGGCCTAATGAATGAGTTTTAAGGCACGCGTTGTTCTACGAACTGATGGGCCTAATGAATGATTTGCATACAACTTGACAATATGTAATACATAACTACAAACAATATTTACATTCTAAGTTTAAATCATAATATGGTATGGCACGAGTTTAAATAAACGAATTAATTTTATCGACACATGACACACCCAAAACGTGTAATTAAAAAGGGGAGTTGTAAGATTCACTCACATTGGGTGCATTCGGTTGATGATGTTGAGTGCGCACGAAGTTGGATTTAACCACGAGTGAAACTATCCTAGATAATAACATAATGGTTCGGTAAATAAGCGGATTATATTAATCAATTTTAGTAGAATTATTGGATATATTTTTGTGAGTTTAAGGCTATTTTCTAACTTTAAAAATGTTATTTTTAAGTATTTTTAATTGATTTTTAAATAAAATAAAATAAATAAAAATAATAAAAAATGTTGACTTTTTGATCGTTGACTTGTTGACCGTTGACTTGTTGACTTGTTGACCGGTTCGGTCGTGTATATGACATGCGCTGGGTGAGACTCGAACCGGTGACCTCCCGTACGCGTGCACGCAGCTCTACCAACTGAGCTACGTGTCTAACCCGAAATATTTCTGTTTTTAAATATATTTATATACTAATTAAATTAATCCGAAAATCATTTATTCTAAAAAGGATTTAATGTATCGATTCGGTGCTCGCCACAGGTCTCGAACCCGGGACCTGTGGTTTAGTTTGGCACACAGTCCACCGCTGGACTGTGTGTCTGACTTGGTAATTATTCTGGTTTTTATTATACTTAACATCTTACTGAAGTTAACCCGGTTCGGTTTCTAAAAAAAACATTTTATTTCTGTGAAGGTGCGTGTGTCAAGAATCGAACTCGGGACGTTATGCATATTGTTTGCACACAGTCTACCGCTGGACTGTGTGTCTAACCCGTTCATAAAATTGTTTTTAAATAATCTTATATCATATCTGTACTTCGTCTTCTCCGATTAAAATTTCTGATTATGACAATTCAACTGATTTATGTCTCATTCGATTTACAAGCTTTATAAGTAATTGAAAGGTAATGAATGGAGAGAGTTTGGGGGAAAGAATATACCGATCAGCGTCTTTCACAGAACTCCGGCGAAGACTCGTCGGCTCTGTTTGTGAACTTCGGCTGTTAGAGTCAATTACCAGTTCTGTTCGATTAGTTATGATATGGAGGTACTTAACAAGGATTTACAGGAGTTTGGAGGGTTATACCGATTCATAGCGTAAGATCAGAAGTCTCAGAGGTTTTTCCGGCGAGGGCTGAATATTCCGGCTACGTCGTCTGGGATAGATTCTGATGGTTGGATTGAAGTTAGTAACAGTCTAACATCGGATTAAAACGGAAAGAGTCGAGGTATTTACCGTGTAGATGAAATCTCGGTTTTCCGGCGAGTTTCAGAAAGTTTCCGGCGAGTGAAAATGCGTCGAGAAAAGGTGCGATTGTGAGCGAAAAGGTTGACAGAGGCTTGTGGGTGTATTTATAGGGAAGAACATCGATGAATTGGGTCCGTTTAACGTCTTGATTCGTCGGTCAAATATTTCTCTCGGCGGTTATGACTGATGTCGCGGGCTGGACATCGGTTATAACCGATGTTAAGGTTAATGCTTCGGTTAAATCAGAAGAAACCGTCCAATCTCGGCGAAATCGTCGGGATTTCCGACGACTGCGATTGGGCGCGTCAGTTTTGAATTCGAGTTTGATATTTGAATTAATTGTTTTGATATGTTACTAAAGAACACAAGTGGCGGAGTGGTTTGATGGATGAGAGTTAAATCGTTGTTGACCAGGTTGACCCGGCTGACCCGGGTTCAAAACCCGCCAGCCTTGTTTTATTTTTAAACCACTATTTTTAATACTTTTTCAAATATAACTTTTATATTCCAATATACTTATTAATTATGTATCGTTTAAAATTAATTTGGGCATTAAATACGCAATAAAATTTTTAACTGATTGTTCGGTTAATAAACGGAGCGGGTTTTGTAAATCCGGTTTTTGACGGATGTTACATTAACCAATAAAAAAATTAATCGTGTTATGCTTTAGTGATAACCAGATTAGAATTTATCGTGTAGGTTTCAGGTTTAAATCACAGCACCAGCAACCTACCCCGGACATGGTAATTTACCTCTATATGATGATCGTAAGACTGGTTGATGACGCTTTTCGATGACAAACATCAAAAGAAGTAGAATGAGGGAGGTATCTTTTATTTCATTAAGAAAATATCTCCAATAAACAATAACAAAGTTTTGTATGTATTTAGTGATATATATATATAAAAGTTGTGAAGAAAACAAATAACCGTTTCAAAAATTTTAGTAACCATAATTCACTATACTTGTAATACAGGAGGATTTTGTGGAACAAATGAAGCCACTAAAACACTCAAAAGACGACTCAATTAATGATAGAATCTTGATCAACAACTCAACAAGTCATAGACAAATTTTATAAAACAAGAAGAAACATCTAGTTTACATGGAAATACCAACAACTCGACCATCAACTGTTTCTAACCATAGTGCGTTATATCAACCGGTAGAAGCACCCAATATGGTTATGCAAAATTTCAAAGCGTTTCCGACACGAACAACACATTTGGATTCTTAAAGCGCCATCATCAAGTCGCTTGAAACCAATGCGTTCCCCTTCACCTTGATCCACTTGTTTTAACCCTACACATTCTTCTCCACCTTTGTCTGCCTCCGTGATTGCCTGTGAAATTAACAACAAATTCTTAGGACTTCATGTATGATTAGTTAGTAAAAAAAAGCCAAAGAATAGTAAACTAGAACTATAAGGTTCAACCATTTAAATTAGTTTTTGGTGTAAAACTTGTATAGATATAAAAAGCCACTGATTTTTTTATACTTATATTCTTTCAAAGATATTTTATTTTGCCAAACAATAACTTCTTATTTGTAGAATTTTGATCAAAAAAATTACAAATTCTTACATAGTTTTCTACAGTTCATAACATTAACAATCCTAATAGTTTTCTAGAATTTTAATAGTTTTCAAAAGCTTTGTACAACCAAATACATATAGCGTTTTACCTCAGAGGGGTTGTCTTCTCCTGCATTTTCTTTTTCTTGTACTTCAGATTCATGACTAAAATCCCGATACCTTAATTAATAAAAAAACACTATTCTTTTTATTAAAAAAAAGAAGCCATAATTCTTTTATAAATATCCATCATTCGTTAATCAAAAAACCATACAAACAAGCAACAAGTTGATAAAAAAAAGCATAAAAACAAGTAACAAGTTCCAAAAAGAAAGATGAAGATTAATATTGAAGGACTTAATTAACCAGGAACCTTAATCTTGGGACATCTTCTCGATCCAAAGTCTGAGAACCCGAGTTTCTTGACGGGCAAATCTTTCTTTTACCCAATGCCGTCCAACGAAGCGAGTTTCTTCTTGCAGTTCTTGTCCGGTGTCTTTTATACCCACATGTATCTGATTTAGTCCCCCGAATAGGGTTCTTGTCGGTGGCAGCCGCTACTACATCACGAATCTTACAGATTCCACGGTTAATAGCCGCCGTTAGCTCTGATTCTTGGGTGGTGGAGGATGAGGGCGGTTGGTGGTGGAGATTCTTGGTAAATACGGTGGTGATGGGTGGCAAGCAGCCACCGGAATCTAGATTGCTGATGATCATTTTGTTTTTGAATATAATCTCACTTGATAGCTCGATATATATTGTATCGACTTATATATTACTAATTTGTTCGTTAGTCACGAAAGAAGCCCCTTTTTAGGAATTTATGTGAAGCAGGGTAAACGGCTGATTTGATTAACCACTTTTCAAATTAATTATTTGAATATGTTTTTTCTAATAAATGTAAGCATTTAATCGAATACTACGTTTTCATAAAAATAATGTAAGCATGTTTTTTTTGCGCACATGGTTATCACAGTGTTCAAATCGTAATATTTTCATAAAAAAAGTAAATTTAAAAATAGAAAATTACGAAAATAAAAAAGTTTGCGAAAATAAACATTTGATGCAGTCTAAGGTAAGTCTAAGGTAGACGTATACACATGACGCGTCTAAGGTAAACTATTCAGGTAACCCGATCGAAATTTGACACGTGGCACCAACCTTAGGCATTTTTTTACCTTCTACCATGATTTTTAAACAGACGTAACTTTTTCAAATCTTAATATTTTAAAAAAAAAAGTTTAAGAATTTTATTATCTTTAACTAAGTGTATTTTTTAAATATTATCTTATGAAAAAAGTTATGCACGTTTAAATATCAAGGTGGCAAAAAGAAGGAAGTATGGAAACCCATGGTACATTTTTAGACACATTAGACGTGTTTCGACGCATCAGTTATTCCTTTTAGAAACATTGACAAACCTAGAAATCTTTTTCACGGAGCGGGGAAGGGAATTTACAAGAATTGTTTGTCTATCGTTATACAATAATTTTTAAGCTCAGATCAAATCAGATCTGATCAGGTTATATAAAAAAGGTAATCAACTTATTATATGATATAAAGATAAAGTCCATTAAAGATAAATTCAATAGAATAATTTTTAATTGGATTACCAACAAACAATTTCATATGGAATAATCTTTCATCTTTTAATATTTTATATTTTAACTAGTTGGATTCCAGTACGCTTCAATGCGGGCATTTAGTTTATTATTGGTCCAGTTTATCATAGTATCAATATGATACCAGCAATCGACATGACAATTGACATATGTTTTACATGCACTGAAAACCATAAGAACAAATACTCGTACCGGTGCTGTTCGGATGATATCGTTTCAGTTTATTACGGTACCCGTATCTTACAGATACTCGATATAGCAAACGATACCAAAAATAAATATTTTATTACGAACATAACTCTGTTTAACCCAGATTTTATGTCGTCACGTCGAGAAAACTAAAAATACGGTACTAGTACCGATGTTGTGTAATCGGTATATGTTCAGTTTGTGATAATTGTAACATCCGCAAAAAAACGGGCCTCCAAGATCCGACCCGATTTGAGAATTTATATATATGTTTTTTATATATTATATTAAAAACATATTAATTTTTTTGATTTTTAATAAAAATCGCTATATATAATATATAATTTTTTAAAAAAAAAATTGTACTACACATGTGCGTTAATATGAAAAAGCCTAAACCGCCTAACCCACCCCTACCGACACCCCCAAAAACCTAACCCCCCCTCCTAAAAAAAAAACCTAAACTCACCCTCCCACCAAAAGCCTAAACTCCCAACCCCAAAAAACCTAACCCCCCCACCCGCACCTCTCAGAAAACCTAAACCCCGCACCCGCAATCCCCCCCCCCCCCAAAAAAAAAAAAAAAAAAAAAACAAACCTAAACCCCCTTCCCCCACACCAAAAAACCTAATCCTAATGCTAAACCCTAAAAACTAACTTAAACTCTAAAGCTAAATCTATGCATATATTGCAAATGTGCAGCACATACATATAATGCACACGTGTAGTACAATTTTTTTGTTTTTTGTTTTTTATACATAAAAAGTAACGATTTTTTATAAAAAAATTGTAAAAAAATTGGTATGGTTTTTAAGCTTTTTTAGTTAGTTTTTAGTTTTGTCATTTATATATAGTTTTCTAATGATCATCTCCATATATATATATATATATATATATATATATATATATATATAAATCTATATAGTGTACACTTACTTAACTGGTAATTACTAAACTTCCAAGGACCAAACTGTTTATAACTTATAAGCAAAAGACCACTTCGGTAATTGTTGAAAGTCTATTGAATCAAAAACCAAGAAATATATAAAAAGAAAAAAGAAAAATGCTTGACCCAGTGATGCATGCCCAAGTGTAGAAGACCGGGCCATGACGTTTCTGCAGTTCCATAATCGAGCTTTCAACGGTGATTTACAAAAACGGGCATAACTTTGGCTACAGGTCTCCGTTTTAGGCGTTCAACCAGTCAAATCGAAGCTTGAAACGAGGAGCACTTCAAGTTTTGGTCCAAAAAAACGCATTATAGTGGGTGTTTCGGGCATTTTTATGTTTTTCCATATTTTATGTATTTTCTTTTTGGGCTTTTGTTTGGGGCCCATGGCCTTTTTATGGCCCATTTTGAATTTCAGTTGTTATTTATGCTCTTGAGATGTAATTCGAATGGTCAATTGATCAGTTTATGCAATAATCACTTTTCACTCCAAATTCTTGCCCTTTGGTTGAATTTTAGGGGGTTGGGGAAGATTATCACGGGTATTCATATCCTACGCTACATCACCGGGGGATTGAACTCGTGTCTGCCGGAGTCGCAGCACGCCAAGCCAACCACTCCACCAACTAATTAGGTTTGTAACGAGTTGTATCGGTTATTATTTTATGCCACACATAGCCGTGAAAACGGAAATTCAAAAAGTCAGTTTAGCGCCTTACGCTGAACGTGCAGACAACAAGTTTCCATTCACCTTTCCTGTGATTTAGCCTAACCATAATTACATTCCTCTACACCTAGACATCTTCACAAGAGGATACATCCGTGAGCCACAAGACCTCCCTTTTATCTCCACTCTTCATCCTCGACGGTTGCCATCATCCGTTTTCTAATCCAAGACAACTCAGACTTTACCACTGTATAAACGCGATCATCTCCCCCTAATCTCGGTTACTCTCCTTCTCCCTTCAACTCTACTCTCGCTGAGAAGACATAACTCGGAGTACCGATTCGCCGGAATAACCAGACACGTCGGAAAAAAACCTATCACCGGAAAAACGAGTTTGAGAGTTGGTATAGTCCGTTGCCTTCCTCTCTCTCTCTGTATCTTCCTACACTCGCGAAAACTTCCGATCGTTCTTTTTATTTTTGTTATTTACTCATAAGGTGTAGGGATATAAACTTTCAACCGGAACTCGGAGGTTCCGCCCGGAACGCAAAAACCAGTTCGATATACCATACTCCTTTACTTGTATAATTTTCCTTCTAATCGACGCTTTTATGCAGCTAGATAACACTATAAAACTTAAACACGTAATACTCTTTCAAACTGTCTCATGTACGATGTCTTCTTTTTTTATGTCTCGAAGAAGATGACCATCAGGTCTAACAGATATATATTTTGTTGGAATTTCTCTGTACCTTTTAGTAAAATATTTTTTTTCAATTTGTCAAACAAATTGAACGCAGCGGAAACATGTACACAAGGTTCGGTTCTAAACCGATTCCACTAGTGATCTCATTACAATCAAAATAGGTTAAAAAAATGAAAGAATCGTGACTACCAAGTAAGACACTTAGGTTCGACGAACGATCTCGCTAGATGATCGTTGACCACGAAATCATGTTTGTTCGTTTGGAACAATTTCAAACAAACCTTAAACTAAAGAAAAATAAAGTATAAAACTTTACTCACCTTTTTGCGTAATCGAAGAAACAAGAACCTTTGTGAAATATTGACAACAACTATTGTTTTTGTTGCTGTTCTTGTTGCATCAGAACCGTAGCAGGAGAGCCCCCCCAAAAAAACAAAATATATTCTGCTGTTATTACTACTTGAACGGAGAGTTCTCCTTTTTGATATTTTAGAAGTCTTCAAAAAAACCATTTTTTAAGAATTCTACTGAAGCCGTATCTCTACAAGAGATTTTATGGAGATACATATAACTTATTATCAAAAGATATATATATATAATATATATAATATATATATATATATATATATATATATATATATATATATATATATATATATATAATTATAATCTATTCACAACTCTGTTATAATTATCTTATAATTATAACAATATCACATTTTATTAATTATCTAAATAATTAACAATATATATACATATAATTTATTATAATTAACAAATTAATTATAATATTAAATCCGGCTCTCCGTAACTATTCTAAATTATCACACGTTTTTTCATTGCGCTTATTATTTCGTGATCCAGTGATTAACGATTAAAACACCATTACATGGTCGTTGCCCAAAGTGTAACTCTTTGGGTCGTACCTTCACGGCAACGTGGAATTCTAATCTACAATTGAACATTGGAGGGATATAGTCCCAAAAATCATGTGCTTGCGTAGGATACCATACCCTCATAATGATAACAGGTCACTAGAATAACCTTGTGCGCAACACGCAATGGTAGGCCAACCTTAAAAACAACAGGTTGCTCAACAAACCTTGCGCAAAGGCAAGTTAAACCTGAAAGCGTAGGTCCCAGACCCTGCGCTAATTGAACAAGCTTCTAGCTGCAAATTCCTAAAACCTTGCACAAGGCCAAGACTAAGATGAGAGCAACTCATACTTAGTCTTGAGAACAAAAGAACTTGACCCCTACAAGTTCACGCTGGCCAAAAAGCACTGATAAGGCACGCGGTAAGGAGAAGCGCAAAGAGGCATTGATCAAGTACAAAGGTACAAAGTGGCAGAGCTGTGACCCAATAACTGCTCGGCAGGTTGTGCTAGACCACGTTGCATGATGAGCAGTCGTGCAGAGGACAAAAAGTACGCAAGGACGTACACGTGGCACTAACAAGCTCACGCCAGCGACTGTCACACGATCTCCACTAACGGCTGATGACAGGCCCGACAACAAGGACAACTGCCAGGACACGTGGCCCCTTCCACTGTGAGCCAAACGCCCCTCCTGCCAGAGACCATTAACGGTCGTAGTAGAGGAAACAGAATGGATATTCCTGGTTTTCGGTTCTAGGCCCAAGGCCCATCAGCCCATCTCCTGCACATATCTCTCCGGCTATAAAGTAAGGATCGCACCTCAAGGTAAAACACACAGTTCTTGCTCACTCACTAATTACTTGCATTATACTTTGCAAACCTCGATACTTATTCCCACGCCGAAGTGTGGTCACGGACAAAACCCTCCCCCTTTTCTCCCGTGACGAGACTAACGGTGTTTTTGGTATTGTAGTAAGCTTTAACCAAGATCATACAGACGAGCAAACGAGATATAACCTTTATATGCAGAGACCTTGTAACAGAATCTCGATATCTCTGGATATAGTTTGATTCAGTGTTTCTTCATTGGTGCCATTCGATTTTTTCTGCTCTCACACCTTTGTCTCTTGTTTGTTTCCTCTAAATCTAATTTTCCATGGCTGACGGTCCCATCAAGTGTACCACGAGGTCCTCGGGCCGAGGGCAAGAACCCAGTTCATGTTCCTCGGACTGACGGACAAGTGGAAGAAGGATTTTCCGAAGACGCTGGTGTTCACCATGATTTAGGTCTAGTGAATATCCCGGTGACTCTCGGAATCCAAGCTGAAACTCCTTTTGTACCAATCACATCAATATTACCTCCGAGTGAAACTCCAATGTCATGGTACATCAAATCTCAAACGGCTTTAAACGCCGTTTATGCGCAACTTTGTGAGCAAACTCACGCATCTGCTGCGCCGGCGCAACCGCCTACAGCTCATGTGCATGCCTCGCCTGCACCGCGAGTACTAAGTTACAATTTGCCTGCCGGGGAGAATGTACCATAACATCTCCTTACCAGAGAAATAGAATATTGTCAGTCGCTACCAAGATATGATTCGAACACTCAAAGGCGAGCGTCGTTCATTCACGATTGGGCCCACGTCCATTAGAGGGGCGGGACACTCAGCGTGAAGAAGTCGATAGAATGTACGGAGAAGGTGACAGCGCGAGCGTGTTCCACCGATTTCGAAAAGATCATACCGATTTCCGGAGGCTGAATATAATTAAAACTTGATCTACAGGCTAGACGAAGCAGCAGAACATTCTAAGTTCGTGAAGGAGATTGCGCTAGCCCCACTTGAACGCGCAAAATTACCTTCCAATATGGGAAAGTTTAATAGGTTGACAGACCTAGACGACCATATGCGTTTGTTCACTGTCGCGGGGCTTATCGTAGGTTGGACGTTGCCTATGTGGTGTCATCTGTTTGTCCAAACCCTTACAGGTGCCGTACGCCTGTGGTTTGACAACTTACCAACGGGTAAGCTCACTTCATGGAACGATCTCAAGGTTAAGTTCCTGACCCACTTTAGCCAGCAAAGACAATACGTCAGAGATTCTTCAGACGTCATGAACATTTGGCGGAGGATGATGAAAGCTTGGAAGATTTCATCACGTGCTACAACAAAGAGGTTTTGGAAAGCGGTGATGTACACGAAGACCTGATTCGTGCACAGTTCAAATATGCTGTTCAATGCGATGAGATGATAAAAGTCTTGTCAGGAACCGCTGGCCTCCCAAAAAAGTTGGGAGAAACTCATGGCGGCGGCCAAGGTCTACGCGCAGACGGAGCGCAACCTGAATTCCAACCGACCTCCTTTACCTCAGTACTGCCCTTAAGATATGAGCAGGAGTTTTGGGAAGAAAAACAAGAAAAAATGGAAAGAGTCCAATCAGAACCCTTCTTATTCGCTAGTCGATGCACGCACAACGATCAAAAAGATTGCTACCCAAAGAGCACCAAAACAAGAAAAATTACAGACAGTGGACACAATTAATGAAGACCCCAGCGGAAGTGCTCAGCACGCAGGATCATCAGCTCAAGCAGCCACCGCTGATGAGAAACAATAAAGGTCAAGATCCTAACCTTTTATGCGATTATCACAAAGACACCGGGCACACAACCGACAACTGCATCAGTCTGCGCACAGAAATAGAGAAGGCATTGAAGAGTGGAAAGCTCACTCGTCTGCTTCAGAACGTGCGCAAGGAGGTGTGTCAAATTACTCGCGGCGAAGAAGGCTCGAGTAACAAGAAAATGAAGCAAGCATTCGTTCATATGATACAGGGTGGTCCAGCGCGCAAGCATTGCCATCAGAAGAGTTGTACGCCACATTGGCGAGAACAACAAGTTCTTTTTCCCATAGTTCCCGGCAGCCCCCAGGAGGAGCGACCGGTTGTGATAACTGGCATCTTTGGCCATTATCGCACCGACTACATGTTCATTGACCCGGGAAGCTCTATGGACATCATCTATGAACAATGTTTCCAGCATCTAGACCCGGAGGACAAAGCACACTTAGAGCCGGTTGATTTCCCATTGACTGGTTTCTGTAACAAAGCCGTTTTCCCCTGGGGCAGATCTCCTTTCCGGTAACTCTTTCTGACGAACGACATTCGTGCACGGTCCCTGTTAACTTCATGGTAATGCCAGCAACATCTCGCCATGACGTGTTACTAGGCCGTCGCGATCAAAGAAATTTCAACATGATTACATCAACTCCCCACGCTGCGTGTGGCTTTCCAACAGAAACTGGCATGGCAATTATGTATTCCAAGAAAGAGGTCATGTCCATTAGGGAAGAACCGCCCGTGAAGGTAGCAAAGTCATCCTCAAACGGTGAACTAGAAAATGGGTAGTCAACAACAAGTACCCAGAAAAAACGGTGTTGTTAGGTCCCGCTATGACCCCTACAGTCAAGGCGCGACTTAAACAACTCTTGTTCCGCAATATGGATATTTTTGCGTGGTCACTGGTAGATATGACGGGGGTACCAAGAGAGATCGCAGAGCATGCACTGCAAACATTTCCTTCAGTCGAGCCAGTCATTCAGAAAAAAATGCAGTTTTGGAGCAGAGAAAACTCGCGCAATGAACGAGCAAGTCTTAGAGCTCCTCAAGGATGGAATTCTAAGAGAAGTGCGCTACCAAACATGGGTGGCCAATCCGGTTATAGTCCAGAAGCACAATGGCGGTTGGCGCATGTGCGTCGATTTCAAAGACTTGAACAAAGCATGTCTGACTGACAGCTACTCTTTGCCAGAAATCGATAAAAAGGTGGACTCCCTCGCTTCTTTCCAGTGGAAATGCTTCCTTGATTGCTATAAAGGCTACCACCAAATTCAGATGAAGAAAGAGGATGAAGATAAAACAGCCTTCCGCACAGACAAGGGGATATTTTGCTACACAAAGATGCCCTTTGGGTTGCGCAACGCAGGAGCCACCTATCAGCGTTTGATGAATCATATCTTTGGAGACAACATAGGCATGACTGTCGAAGTGTACATTGATGACTTGGTCATCATGAGTCCGGATGAGGAAAGGATGCTGGCAAACATTCAGAAAACTTTCGCATCCCTACGCAAGGTCAACCTAAAGTTGAATCCCGGGAAATGCTTGTTCGGAATGGAAGAAGGTAAATTCTTGGAATTTATTGTCACGCGTGATGGTTTCAAGGTCAACCCTGAGAAGGTGGAAGCAATTCAGCGTATGCCTTTGCACTCGACCATCAAGGAAAAGCAACGGTTGGTTGGGCGACTGGCTGCGCTGAATAGATTCTTCGCAAACCACGTGGCGAAATCCTTCCCATTCATCAGCACTTTGAGAAATTGTGTGAACCAAAACAAGTTTCAGTGGACTCCTGATGCGGAGAAAGCCTTCCAACAGATGAAGGAATGCTTGATTCAGTTGCCTACACTCACGGCCCCCGCAAAAGAACGAACCATTGATCCTTTACCTATCCGCATCGGATATTGCTCTGGGTGCAGTCTTGTTAGTCGAGCGTGTAAGAGTCCAAACTCCAATTTACTATGTCAGCAAGATGTTAACTGACCCGGAAACAAGATACCCGATGATGGAAAAACTTGTTTTAGCTTTGGTTCACGCATCCCGTCAGTTGCGAAGGTATTTTTCAGACCACGTGATCGAAGTTCTCATGAACTATCACCTGGGCCAGGTTTTATCCAAACCTGACATATCCGGCCGCTTAGCGAAATGGGCGATCGAATTAGGTGGACACAATATTGTATACAAACCAGGCTCAGCTATTAGAGGCTAGATATTAGCTGATTTCGTAACGAAAGTGCCGAGCAACAAAGTGCAAGAATGTGAAGCTGTTCAGAATCCAGCGCCTGTCACAGACAACCGTGCATGGATCCTTCACACTGACGGTGCATCCAATGATGACGGCGCATGGGCTGGTCTTCGTTTAATAAGCCCTGATAACCAGGAGTTTACGTACGCCATCAGATTGGACTTCAAAAGCACAAACAATGAAGCCGAATAAGAAGCGTTTCTGGCAGTCCTTCGGTTAGCCATTAAAATAGGTGCTAGGAATTTGGAAGCGCATGTCGATTCTCTTTTGGTCGCAGATCAAATCAATGGCCTGTATGACGCAAAAGGTGAGACGATGGCCCTGTACCTTGAACACTTTGATAACCAAATTCCAAATTTTTAAAGTGACCCACATCAACCGAAGCGAGAACAAGCATGCAGATGCGCTCAATAAACTTGCGGCTATGAGCTTCAAACACCTCATGCTAGAAGTGCGCATCGAGGTGCTAAAAAACCATTCTACTCCGCTACGTCAAGTGAATGTCATAGAAATGGGAAATCCTTCTTGGATGTCTCCCATCATCTTGTTCTTGCAGTCTGGGATACTCCCAAAAAACAAGGCGGAGGCAAGGAAAGTAACAAGGCACTGAATTATGAAATGGAAGATGGAATACTTTACTGGAAGTCAAACCTGGGACCACTCCTCCACTGCGCAGATCCGCAAGACGCACAATACGTGATCCGCGAAATACATGAAGGGTTGTGTGGAATTCATGCCGGTCCACGCATGGTAGTTGCAAAGATCATGAATGCTGGATACTATTGGCCTGGCATGCACTTAGATGCAGTCGAAACGCTACGAAAATGCACATCATGTCAGCGACACGCGCCTAAGACACTGCACCCTAAAAACCCCATGATCCTAGTCACAATAGCATGACCCTTTCAACAATGGGCAATCGATATGGTGGGACCCTTTCCTGATGCCCCAGGTACCGTAAAGTTCATAATAATAGCCGTCGATTACTTTACAAAGTGGGTGGAAGCCAAGCCTCTCGCATCCACCACAACAACGGTAGTTTGCAAATTCATTTGGGAGCACATCATTTGCCATTTTGGTTTACCTCTGCGCATTTTCAGTGATGACGGCCCCAATTTTGCTTCTGAAGAGCTGCAACAGTGGATGACAGAGATGTATATCGAGCATGTGTTCACTTCAGTCACGCACCCCCAAGGGAATGGCCAAGTTGAAAGTATAAACAAAAGTATAGTCAAAGGGATCACGACAAGACTGGGGACGACGTAGAGAGGTTGGGTAGATGAGTTGCCAAGTATCCTTTGGGCTCATCGGACCATGCCAAGAACCAGCACGGTGAGACACCATTTAGCCTGGTTTATGGGACGGAGGCAGTAATTCCAGCTGAGTGGGCCTCCAATGACTGCGCATGGTCGCTATGCAAACCCAGAATAATGAGGAAGAGCGCAGGCTCAACTTGGACCTCTTAGAAGAGAGGCGTGAAAACGCGGCAATCAGTGAAGCAAAATTAAGTCTAAGCTCGAAAAATACCACAATGCGCGAGTCCGCATTTGTGCCTTCCTACCTGGTGATTTTGTTTTAAGAGATAACGAAGCGTCCAACTCTAAGAGTCCAGGAAAACTTGCGCCTAAGTGGGAAGGCCCATACATAATCCACGAAGTCCTAGGAAAGGGGGCTTACACCCTCAAACGTTTAGACGACACAAGCATTCCTAGAACATGGAATGCGCAACAAATAAGGCGATGCTATATGTAATCTGAGCATCTTCAAATGCCAAGGCTTTACGATTTATCAATGTTTACGCAATAAACTAGTGAACCTATGATCAAATCTTATCAATTTTGTACATGGCTCTTACGCTTTATCATTAATACAAAAAACAAAATCGATGCATGGCATTCATTATTTAGACATTGTTACAAATGCGCGAAACTACTTTGGGTATACGCGAAAACACCATGGTATAACATGACTCATGAGCAGAATTCACTTCAGGAGTTAACTTTTGTATGCGCATGGGGTGTGACGTTCATGCATGAGCTCATTACCAGTTTTATTTGCTATACCTATACAAAGTAGTTATTTTCACGCCAAAATTGTAACTTTAAATATACACATTGGATTATCATTTCAAATATACAAATATCTCTGCAAAGAGTACAATGTCATTAATCAAAAACATGTTGCGCGATTACAATCAAGACTCCTAAAGATCATAAACATCAAACAGTCAAGGCACTCTCATCCTACCCTTCTGACTCTTCAATCTCCACAACATCATGAAAAACGTCCTTTAAGCGGCCAATGAAATCGTCATGTTGGAGCGCTTCACTTACCAGATCCATCACTGGTAGTTGCAAACGATCATACTCTTGCTTCGCCTTGGAGAAGGCAACATCGGTATTGACCCCATGGGTAGAGGCGCTGCTGGTATCCCACTGAACGTCCAAAGCACGTGTTATGTGGTGAGCGCACTCTGCATAGCCCTGCGTATATCCATCATGGCGTGCTGTGACCATCCGTTAAATAAAACGAGAATCAAGACAAATGGTGATCAAAATAACAACAGCGAACTTACATTCACGACTCCATGCTACTGCATCCAGAGCATGTTGTCCGTCAAGGGCTCGGGCATACTCTCTACGGTGGTGCGGGCTGCTTCAGAGTCTTCCATTTTTTGCTCACTCGCGCCCACGTTCACCTCCACAAGGCCCAACTTTTCTTGATCCTCCAAGAGCCTACGCTGTAGTTCTGCCTTTTCAACCATGGAAGCTTAGAGATCCTTTTTCGCACTTTCAAGCGCTTCCCTAGCCTCCGCCTGATTACGCAATAACGAGGTTAATCTGGCAATCTCTTGATCCCATAAAATAATAAGGGCGGAAGTTTCTACCTCTTTTTGTTCACTTCGTTCACGAGGCGACCTCGCCTCTTTGGCGGCAACTGCGGTTCCTCCTTCTCCTTCTTCAAGCGTTCAACCTCAGCGCGAAGGCCCACCATTTCATTCCTTAAGGATATTTTCTCGTTATTGTCCCTTTCACAAGCCTCTCTCCATAACTCGCGCTACTCAGCAAGCGTGGGGGTGGCGCCTTCAGCCTTCTTCTTCCACCCTAGCACGGTCCATTCCTCGGTCCGCTGAGCTTCAACAAACTTGGCTCTCTCAGCCTCAAGCTCTTGTTTTTGTGCGGCCACTTGGGCCCGCTCAAGGACCATCTCCTTCTTCGCAGCCTCAAACCTTTCCTGGTCTCGGTGCATGCTGCGCCACTCCCTGATGATCTTATGAGTATTGGAGGCGGAGCTGGTAGCTAGCTGTAGGTACGCGCGGTATGTTTGTTCATAACTTTGTTCCCCGCGCGCCCTTATTTCTGCTTGGGGAAGGCATCCTTAAACCAATCCCGGCAAACTTGCCAATGGCTGAACTTCTCACCCTGCCTCAACTTCCAGACAGGGGTGTGGATCTCAGCAGCTCGGCTTTCAGAATAAGACCGATAGTAGTAGTCACCCGGGGTTTTGTCCGGGCGAATCCGGGACCCTTCGGCAGAAGGGCGCTCCCCAAATCCCCCAGCTTCACCCCCAGGCACTTGCTCCGCTGACTGAGCCCCCCTGAGGCACATCCACAACAACTTTCTCACTATCCTCTTCAACCACACCACCCTCTTCAATCACAACCTCTTTTGGCACAACGGCCTCCACATCCACATTTACCTCCGCTACTCCAGAACTCGATTCATCACCTTTAACACTAGACGCTTGCGCCGTCTCAAAAATGGGTGGTGAAATAGAAGTCTCGACAGGCGCGGCTGGAGCAGACGAAGCAAAAGATGGTGTCTCATCTTTTCCTATAGAACGAAAGCGCCAAAACGGTTAAACAGGAAGAATATAAAATAAAGCACAAGTCATAAGTGTTTAACTGGAGAAAACTAAGCGCATCCAGGTTCCCACGTTTTCCAATAACTTTCCTCTGCGCAGCCTTCTTCAGAGTCTGTGCAGCCGTATCGCCCTTGGGAAGGACCCTCTTCCTCTTCAACGGCTCCGGGCTAGACTCCACGTCTATCGGATCATCCGGATTTGCAGCCAGAATCTCCGCCACATCTCGAGGCTCCGGCTTGGGTTTTTTCAAACCTACAGGCACAAGGCCCTCCATGGAATCAGAGACTACCACATAGTCATTCCAAGTATCAGACACAGAACACGTACCTTTCGGTGGGTCCGCCCTGGGTTGTGATGGCTTCTTAGTGGCCACAACGCTAGGCCCCGCGCGCCTCTTCTTTTTTGAATATGGGCCGACACCTAAATTCTCCAGTGCACTTGCATCATGGCGCAACATACTAAACAATCTGAAAGGGTGCAAGTAACAAACAATAAATGCTTACCACTTCCAGGCGCAGGGGCCGCCAGATCTGCACTTCGAGGTAACTCGAAGTTCCCAAGAATCTGGGAATGCCATGCTGGCTCCTCTGGATTGAGCGGGATATTCTCCATCCGCCCTTTCTCTCGTTGGAAGGCCGCTATGTATAGCACCACCCCTGAGAAAACGCGCATAATATTAGTTAGCGCCCAGGGAGAAATAGTGAAATAATAAAATAATGGAACTTACTCTTATCCTCCTCCATGTACACACCGGTTTTTCCTGGCGGTTAGGCTTCCATAACAGGCTCGTGCCGACAGCCACCAATGCTCTCTCTGGTAACTGAACTGCCAGAATCTCCTTTATGTCCTAATACCAGGCCTCCTGGTCCGATATCGACATCGTCTCCATGGGGATGTCTTCCGCCCCGCGAAAGTGCATCTGCAACGGAATCACAGCGGCCTTGATGAAGAAGAACTTCTGCTTCCAATCATGATATGACTTTGGAGGAGAGTGCAGTATCTTCTTTGCTTGTATCCGGTGCTAAAAAGAACTTCTGCTTCCAATCATGATATGACTTCTGCTTCCAAGCAGTGTAGTTGGTAAAACACCTGAAACCGGTTGACAATTGGGTGAATGCCCATGGAGCGGCACAAGAACTCGAAGTGTTTAATCTGGATCATCCCCATCGGATTAAGATGCGAGACGTGGAAGTGGTAGTGGTCCAAAACGTCTAAGAAAAACTTTATCACCGACAACTGGAAGTTGCCGTCGGCAAAGAAATTGAAGAAAAGGGTGACATAACTGGCAGGGGCGTCTGCGGCGGTGTCCCCCTCGGAGGGGTACCAGGCACCCCACTCCTTAGGGAACCGAAAACCGGCAACGAATCACTGGAAACTACTTGTCGACCACTTCAATGAAGGCAAAGAAGTGGAAGTTTCCTTGGCAACGGTGCTCTCAGATTCTCTGGTCGACATTTCAATGGCCGGAAGAAATAAAGAGTTTTGGAGAGGAAAGAACAAGAAGAGATGAAGAGTGATTTCTAACCTAGGTGGATCACCTATTTATACCCATCGTATTTAATGTGATGGGGAAGCGTGACAATCCCGCAGGCCCAGTAGCGAATCCGCAGATGACGCGTGGAGGGCAAGCGGGAAACTGAAAGATGCCACGCGTGCGTGGCAGGTACTTTCTCTGGAATTCATTAATGAAAAGGCAACTGCACTGTTGACAGCCTGCTACAGCCATCAGAGGTCACTTCCACCTCACTTTTTTCTCAACAACTCGCATGAAAACTTCAGCATGACGATCAAATTTTAAAAACCTTATCGTGAACAGAGGTTTCCCCCACACAAGGGTTTTCTTTATTCCTTTCCTCACAGATACCTTGTAGATTTGTTATCGTTGAAATAAGCGCGCATACATGAGTTCTTATAGTCCAGCACTCCACCTACTTGCCAAGCTGCGCATAGGAGCACCACTGGACTGGGGGGACTTAGAGGGGTAGGGTCCCAAAAACCCTGTGCTTGCGTAGGATACCATACCCTCATAATGATAACAAGTCACTAGAATAACCTCGCGCGCAGCGCACAATGGTAGGCCAACCTTTAAAACAACAGGTTTCTCAACAAAGTTTGCGCAAAGGCAAGTTAAACCTGAAAGCGCAGGTCCTAGACCCTGCTCTAATTGAACAAGCTTCTAGCTGCGAATTCCTAAAACCTTGCACAAGGCCAAGACTAAGATGAGAGCAACTCATACTTAGCATTGAGAACAAAAGGACTTGACCCCTACAAGTTCACGCTGGCCAAAAAGCACTAATAAGGCCACACGGTAAGGAGATGCGCAAAGAGGCATTGATCAAGTACAAAGGTACAAAGTGGCAGAGCTGTGACCCAATAACCGCTTGGTAGGTTGTGCCAGACCACATTGCATGATGAGCAGTCGGGCAGAGGACAAAAAGTACGCAAGGACGTACATATGGCACCAACCATCTCACGCCAGCGACTGTCACACGATCTCCACTAACGGCTGATGACAGGCCCGACAACAAGGATAACTTCCAGGACACATGGCCCCATCCACCGTGCGTCAAGCGCCCCTCTTGCCAGAGACCATTAACGGTCATAGTAGAGGAGACAGAATGGATATTCCGGGTTGTCGGTTCTAGGCCCAAGGCCCATCAACCCATCTCCTGCACACATCTCTACAGCTATAAAGTAAAGATTGCACCTCAAGGTAAAACACACTATTTCTTTCTCACTCACTAATTAGTTGCATTATACTTTGCAAACCTCAATACTTATTCTCATGCCGGAGTGTGGTCACGGAGTAAACGCTCCCCTTTTCTCCCATGACGAGACTAACGGTGTTTTCAGTTTTGTAGTAAGCTTGAACCAAGATCATACATATGAGTAAACGAGAGATAACCTTCATATGCAGAGACCTTGTACCAGAATCTAGATTTTCTGGATATAGTTTGATCCAGTGTTTCTTCAAACATCATATCCAACAATCTCCCACTTGGTCGATTGCTCGATTAGGTTTCAGTGTAGACAATAGTGGGTGCCTAGCTGCATCATATTGCCCCCGGTAAGGCATGACAAATTATTTCAACTAATTCTTTACACAAATCAATTCTTTGGTTATGCAAATACTATAGCCCTGGTTATCGAATCATTTATCCCTCTATATTGAACACTTGGTGAATATGAGACATGGATCCAATTCATTCTCATATATTATTCAACCATTTCTAGTTTCGTTCTTGAGTTGAAGTGGTTTATCAAATTACTACTAGTTCGAGCGTGGCCACGCATTTAACACCAGTTCAAGCCAATGAAAGGCGCCTGAGTGTTCCTCTCCTAAGTATAGAAGCACATATCCCTTTGGCTACAAACAACTCCCACTAAACTTCAGATCATTCCCAAAACTATCCTTATTATTGCCAGTGACGTACAACGTTAGATAGAATCAAAGAGCAACCATTAATTTAAGTTAGTTCTATTATGCACCGCAGGTCTTAGGATACAATGATCGTACCTATTTAAAATGTCTTATGACTAAGATCCATTAAGATTATTTTGAAATGAGTTACGCCCAGTATGATTCAAGTAATCATCTTAGTGAATTTGGTTCTCAACACTTTGAGTATCCATTATTTAGATCAACCATTTAATTCACAATAGTCTTTTACCAGATTGGTTCTCACGAATCTGATAGACTACAGAAATTTTAGAATACAATATTCATAGATACTTAACATACTAATATTTGAACACAGGTATAATAGTTTAAAAGACATTCAACCATTAAATTCAAATAAACTTAAAATACTGTTTACAATTCAAAATGCAACAAATTACTAAATTACAAAATCAGATCCATTGTCTAGCATATCTAAGACCTATACTATCCGTATGCTTCTCGTGTCTCACTTGAGTCATATGCTTTGTAAACATGTCTGCTAGATTCTGATCAGTATCAAGTTTCTCTACTACGATGTCTCCTCTTTCCAAAACTTCCCGTATGTAGTGGAATTTTATGAGAATATGCTTCACGCTGTGATGCGACCTTGGTTCCTTTGCCTGAGCAATTGCACCTGTATTGTCGCAAAATACCTCGATAGGCTTCTGTATGCTTGGTATAACTCCGAGATCAGCAATGAACTTTTTTATCCAAACAGCCTCCTTGGCAGCTTCTGAAGCCGCTATATATTCTGATTCAGTGGTCGACTAGGCCACCACGCTTTGCTTAGAACTCTTCCAAGTTATAGCACCACCATTTAAAGTAAAAACATAGCGTGTCTGAGATCGTGAATCGTCACGATCCGTTTGGAAGCTTGCATTAGTGTAACACTTTACTCTCATCTCTTCTTCCAAACCGCCAAATACCAAAAACATATCCTTAGTTCTTTTTAAGTACTTTAGGATATTTTTCACAGCAATCCAGTGAATTTTACCAGGATTCTGTTGATATCTGCTAGTCAAGCTTAGAGCGTACGATATGTCCGGTCTAGTATATAACATGGCATACATGATGGAACCGATAGCATAGGCATATGGAACCTTTTTCATATCCTCTTTCTCTTTGTCCAACTTGGGACACTGATGACTACTCAGTATGGCTCCACTTGCCATTGGCAAGAGACCCTTCTTGGAACCTTGCATTGAAAAGAGTCGAATGACCTTATCGATATACGTACTTTGACTAAGTCCAAGTAGCCTCTTAGATCTATCTATATTCCTAGAATATAAGCAGCTTCTCTAAGATCCTTCATTGAGAAACATTTACCAAGCCAGGAGTTAACGTCCTGCAGCATTAGGATAATGTTTCCAATGAGAAGTATGTCATCTACATATAGGATTACAAAAGTAATAGAACTCCCACTTGGTTTCTTGTAAACACATGGCTCATCTTCGTTTTTGATAAAACTGAACTGTTTGATTTTCTGATCAAAACGAAGATTCTGGCTTCGAGATGCTTGTTTCAATCCATAAATGGATTTATTTAACTTGCAAACTTTCTCAGGATTCTTAGGATCTACAAAACCTTCAGGTTGCTCCATATAGACATTTCTGTAAGGTGTCCATTTAGGAACGCGGTTTTGACATCCATTTGCCATATCTCATAGTCATAATAGTAGCTTTGGCTAGAATCCTAATAGACTTAAGGATGGCTACAGGTGAGAAGGTTTCCTCATAATCAGCTCCTTGAGTCTGAGTAAAACCTTTAGCAACCAACTGAGCCTTATAGGCTTGCACGTTTCCATCCATGTCTGTTTTTAACTTAAAAACCCATTTACTTCATACAGTCTGACATTCAGGAGGAAGTTCAACCAAATCCAAACTTGGTTGTCATACATGGATTTCATCTCGACGCCCATGGCTTCGAGCCATTTTTCAGATTCGTTGCCTGAAATTGTAGCCTTGTAGGTTGACCGCTCTTCTTGATTAATTATCAAGACTTACCTATCAGGTGAATACCTATTAGGTTCATGATGATCCCTCGTACTTCAGTGGACGCCTAGTGTTACATCATATTCCCGAATCCTCTCAGGTTCAGGTGCAACCATATTTTGTTGAGATGCAGATTCGACTATTGGTTGATCAATTTGTGGTTCTCGAATTTCCTCAAGATCCACAAGATTATCTCCAACTCCTCGCGCCATAAGCTCATCCTCTAAGAATGTTCCTTGACGCTTAGTGAAAACTCTATTTTCAGCAGGATTAAAGAAATAATAACCAATCGGATATGCATATCCAATGAAAACAACTTTTTCATCACGAGGATCAAGTTTATCCGAACACTCCCTAGTAACATAAGCATTACATCCCCATATGCGAAGGTAAGAGACTGTAGGTCGTTTACCATGCTAGATCTCATATGGTTTCTTTTCTACCTTTTAAGTAGGAGCAACACAAGACGTGTAGCAGTTTCAAGAGCATAACTCCAAAAGGACTGTGGTAAGTTTGTACGATACATCAGTAATCGAACCATATCTAATGAGGTTCGATTTCTCCTCTCATATACACCATTGAGTTGTGGTGTCCCAGGTGGATTTAGTTGTGATATAATCCCACAATTCTTTAGATGTTCATCAAACTCTTGATTAATGTATTCACCACCTGGATCGGATCAAAGTGCCTTAATCGTTTTCCCTAGTTGATTTTGTACTTCATTTTGGAATTCTTTGAACTTTTCGAAGGTTTCATGTTTAAACTTCATAAGATAAACATATCTATATCTACTATAATCATCAGTAAATGTAACGAAGTATCTTTCCCCATTCCTTGACATAGTCCTGAATGGACCACATACATCAGTATGTATGAGTCCTAACAAGTCTTTGGCCCTTTCAGTAGTTCGGGTAAAAGGGCCTTAGTCATCTTGCCACTTAGACAACATTCACATAAATCATAAGTCTCTTGACCCGTGGATTCTAGAATCCCAGCAGTTTGGAGCTTCCTCATGCGATTGATGTTAATATGGTCAAGACGACAATGCCAAAGATATGTTTGATTAAAGGCAGTTTTAACCCGTTTAGAGGAAAGAGAGCATACAATATTATTTGATCTATTGTTAGAAGTATCTATTTCATAGACACCATTGTGAGGCTTAGCCTAAAAATAGAACACACCTTTAAAAATGCAGAAATGCTACCATTAAAACTATCAAAAGCATAATTAAAACCTTATTCTCTTAAAGCAGAAAGAGAAATAATATTCTTAGTTAAACTAGGAACATAAAAACATTGTCTAAAGTAATAAACAATCCAGAAGGTAATTCAAGAATAAACTCTCCAACTGCCTTCACTGCAACATTCTGTCTATTCCCAATGTGCAGCTCTAAGTCACCTGCTTTAGCTTCCTAATCCTTTTTAGTCCCTGCAAATTATTACAAATGTGAAAACCACATGCAGTGTCAAACACCCAATATTTGATCAAAAAGGAAAATAAATCAATAACATGTATACTTGAGATTCTCCTATCTGCAGCTTCTTAAGCTTTAACTCAGCCAGGTACTTTGGACAATTCCTCTTCCAATGCCCGATCTCAACATAGTGAAAATACTTGGCATCTTTATGAGGCTTTGCCTTCGGAGTGGCATCCTTTTTGCCTTTGCCCTTATCTTGCTTACCCGCCTTGCCCCTTCCCTTGGATGGCTTCTTCTATGTAATTCTCCCTTCCCTGATCGCAATACTAGATTACTCTTAGTAGGATGTTTTTTCAGCATTTTTAGCATCTGATGCAACTCTAGGATCGTTCTTTCCCACCCATTCATGTTATAGTTCAAAACGAACTGATGGTATGAATTGGGTAGCGAGTGAAGGATCACATCCGGATTTAACTCATTACTAAGGGGTACGTTAAGATGCTCCCATGATCAACGAAAGACTTCATCTTTAGTACATGAGAATTGACCGAAGTACATTGCTTCATGTGACATGTAATGAGAGATCTCATCACCTCAAAACGCTCATGACGAGCTTGCTGCTGAAACATGTTTTGCTCACTTATCTCCGAGAGATTTCAAACTCATTACTAAGGGGTATGGTCCCAAAAACACTGCGCCTGCGCAAGGGACCATACCCTCAACAACATACTACACGGATAACCTTGCGCGCAATATGCAATGGTGCGCCTTCCTTGGAACCAATAGGTTATACAACAAACCTTGCGCACTCAGCGCAAGTGTAAACTAGACCAACACATACAGGTCACACAATGAACCTTGCGCACTCAGCGCAATAGAAAATTAGACCAATATATACAAGTCACACAATGAGCCTTGTGTACTTGGCGCAATGCTGAATTAGACTTAAACGCGCAGGACACTTGACCCTGCGCCGATCAAACAACCCTTTACCGCGAAGTCCTAAACCTTGCAAGGCCAAGACAAACATGAGAGAATCTCATAGTCTTGTGGACAAAAGGATTTATCCCTGCAACTCTGCGTTGGCCAGAAAGCATTGACAGCCTTGGAGAAGGGAGAAGCGCAAAGAGGTGTTGACTATTTACCAGGGTACAATGTGGCAGAGCTGTGACCCAATGGTTATTCGGCAGGTTGTGCCAGACTGCGTCGCATGAACAGTGTTGCAGACGCCAGACTGTGCACCAACCGTACTTACGCCAGTGAATGTCACACATTCTCCACTTTCGGCTGATTGCAGGTCTGACACTAGAGACAGCTGGCTTTACACGTGGCACCATTCATCATCCGAGAAAGCACACTTCCTGATAGAGAACATTAATGCTCCTACAGGGAATACTTAATGTTCGGCGCAGAGGGACAAAGCGGATATCTCTGGTCGTCTGGGCCGGGCCCAAGGCACAAGGCCCATCAGCCCATCTCCTGAGCCCACTTACTTTCGGCTATAAAATAAGTATCAGATCACAAGGTAAAGCATTCACAAAATCCACAATCACATCCACAAACTTACGAGCTAACTTATTGCATACTACCTGAGCTTACTTGCTTATTACTTGCAATCACCAAATAGTTATCCTCACGCCGAAGTGTGGTCACCGAGAAAACCCTTCCTTTTCCCCGTGATGAGACTAATGGCGCTGCTAGTTTTGCAGATCAGTTTGAGTGAGATCACCCTGAAGAGCGAGCGAAGAGGCAACCTATTATGCAGAAATCTCTCGGTTGTAACTAATATATCCCCGGATATCCCTAGGTTCAATTGGTGTTTCTTCATTGGCGCCATCCGCTCTTTACTCTCTCTCACATCCGTTTCTTCGTTTCTTTTTTTCACAAACCTCACGTCCAAATGGCTCATTTCCCATCCAACACTCCACGAGGTCCTCGAGCTGAAGGCAAGAACCCAGTTCATGCCTCTCGACTTGACGGACTAGTGGACGAAGCTTCTTCCGGAAATGTCGGAGCTCATCACGACTCTGGTCGTGTAAACGTTCTGGTTACCCCCGGAGCTCAAATGGAGACTCCTTTCGTACCAATCACTACAGTCTTAACCGGGTGAGACCCCGACGTCTTGGTACATCAAGTCTTAGACGGCTCTGAACGCCGTTTACACGCAACTCTGCGCACAAAAAAACTTCTGCTGCCCTAGTGTAGCCAACTACTCAGGTGCATGCTTCGCCTGCACCAAGAATACTGAGCTACGACTCGCTGGCTGGAGAACAATCTACTCAGCATTTCACAAATCTGTGACAAAAAATTTCCAACACACTTCACCGACAAAGAATGCTTAATTCTCAAGTTGGGATTGAATATTCCTGAGGAGTGGATCCTCATGCGCGCTTCATGAGAGAATGATCTTTATGTCCTAGACATGAGCGTCGCATCCACAACGTCACAGAAAGTTCAATGCTTTGTTTCTAAAGCAACCAAGAAGGAGTCAATCTTATGGCATCGGAAGATGGTGCATATACACTTGAGAAAGATGAATTATTTGGTGCACAATGACCTAGTGGAGGGTGTTAATCTGAAGAATTTTCATTTATCTGATGATTGTCTGAGATGTAAGAAGGGGAAACAACATAAGAAATCACACCCAAGAAAGCTACTAAGATCTATCAAGCTACCACTAGAAAGGATTCATATGGATCTTTTCGGGCTAGTAAACGTGAAAAGCATTTCTGGAGATCTATATTGCCTGGTTGTGACAGATGATGTTTCTAGATTCTCATGGGTTTTCTTTCTGGAGAGTAAAGATGAAACGTTTGAAAGTCTTATGATTCTCTTCATGAAGCTTGTAAACCTGTATCACTTGCCTATCAAGAGAATCCGCAGTGACAATGGTACTGAGTTCAAGAACAAGAATATTCTCGAATCCTGCAACGAAAAGGGGATTCTTCACGAATTTAATGCTCCCTATACTCCTTAACAAAATGGAGAAGCTGAACGTAAGAATCGCACACTGATCGAGATTGCCAAAACGATGCTCGATAATTCAAAACTTCCAATTAGTTTCTGGAGCGAAGCAGTCGCATCTGCATGTTACACCCTCAATCGTGTGTTGACAGTCAAGCTTCACAACAAGACCTGTTTTGAGCTGCTAAACCATCAAAAGTCGAACCTCGCGTTTTGGAGCCTTTTGGATCGCCATGTAGTGTTCTATACCCAGATGGTAAATTTGGAGCCAAATCCTTGGAAGGATTTTTCGTCGGTTATGCTAGTCCACAAAAGCGAGTCTTTTTGCCGAGTCTTAACCAGGTCATTCTTGCACAGCATGTTGATTGTCAACGATATACTACACCAACACAGAAACCTGGGGATCCATGGCTGTTCAACTACAAAGGTTTGTGGAATTCATTTGACCTACCTGAAGTACCATCAAAAGAAAAACTTGTTATGCTCTTTCAACAGCATCAAATCTCAAATCAAGAGCAAGTTTCTAGACCGTTGGTGATTTCCCCGTCACTTCCTGTCTCTAACACTTTTGACATATGTCCGAGTAATAATCTGCAGGAATCAGTCTTTGTACCAATCTTGAACACTGCTGAATCATCTGTCCATCAACCAATTAATGCCGACTCTGATCGTGAACCGACGTTTGATGATGGAGGATCTAGTTCCAATGAAGGACCTGAGCACATTGAAAACTTTATGAATACCCAGGCTGATCAATCCAATGTCAGAAATGAAGCTACGTCATCTGAAGCGGTTGCTGATGAAATGGTAACGAATTTGCAGAGTCAAGTAGATGTTCCGAGTGAAGTGATGCCAAGGACACTATCTTACCATCTGTCGGAGAATATCATTGGCAGCTTACAAAGCAGAGTGAAAACTCGCAATCAGATCAACAAGGATCTAAGTTGCTTTTATACCAGTGTTTCTCCTTTGCAAACCAGACTTTCTTACAGTTATTTTGTTTCGCAGGTTGAACCAGGAAGCTGTAGAGACGTTGAAAGAGGAAAGCTGGGTGGATGCAATGCAGGAAGAGTTGCTTCAGTTCCAGAAACTTGGTGTCTAGAAGCTTGTTGACCTACCGGATCATCATAAACAGATTAATACATGATAGGTCTTCAAGTGCAAGAGAGATGACAGAGGTATTGTGGTCAGAAACAAATCTCGGCTCGTGGTCCAGGGTTTTCACCAGCAAGAAGGGATCGACTACACTAAAGTCTACGCCCCCAGTCGCTCGTCTTGAAGCTATTCGCATATTCTTGGTCTTTTCTTCTTATAAAGGATTCAAGGTGTATCAATTAGATGTCAAATCTGCTTTTCTTTACGGAAAAGTCAAAAAGGAGGTATATGTCGGCCAACCACCGGGCTTTTTCGATCCAATACACAAGGATAAAGTCTACCTTCTGAACAAGGCGTTATATGGTCTACATCAAGCCCCGAGAGCTTGGTATGAAACGATTTCAAGACATCTTCTTGACAACGACTTTCTCAGAGGAACTGTAGACTGTACCCTCTTCACAAAGGAAGTAGATGGACATCTGATTTTGGTACAAATATATGTGGATGATATTATCTTTGGATCAACAAATGATAAGTTGTGCAAAGACTTCGAAGAAGTCATGAAGAAGAAATTCGAAATAAGTGCTATAGGGGAGATGAAGTTCTTTTTAGGACTTCAGGTTGAACAACTGCCTGATGGTATTTTCATTCATCAGATGAAGTATGTTCATGACGTGTTAGAGAAATTTGACATGTCAGGAACTGCACCAACGTTAACTCCATGTGCTCCAAATACCGGCATTTGTCCAGACCCTCATGGAGTGAAAGTTGATGAAACATTATATCGTTCCATGATCGGATCTTTGATGTATCTTACAGCTTCGAGACCTGATATCATGTATCTAACATGCCTATAGCTCGTTATCAGTCCAATCCAAGAGATTCGCACTCGTTAGCCGTCAAACGAATCATGCGATACTTGAAAGTATATCCATGCACTGGCTTGTGGTATCCTCGATATGACGACTTCAACCTTGCGGGTTACTCGGATTATGATTTTGATTGCTGCAAGCTTAATGCCAAATCTACTATGGCTGGTTGCCATTTCTTCGGAACCCGTTTGGTAACATGGCAATGCAAGAAACAGACCGGGGTCCCTCTCTCTACATGTGAGGCTGAATACGTTTCAGCATCCAACTGTTGTTCCCGATACTTTAGATACAACAGCAGATGAGAGACTACGGACTGCAATTTCTTGATACGCCAATTTATGTAGATAACAAGGCGGCTATTGATATCACCAAAAATCCTATTCAACACTCACGCACTAAACATATAGAAATTCGACACCACTTTATCCGTGATTGCAACGAGCAAAAGTTGGTTAGAATTGAAAAAATCCATACTGATGACCAAAAAGTAGATTTTTACACCAAAGTATTTGGTCGATCAAGATTTAAAAATCTTTTAAAGTTAAATGGTTCAAAAAATTTGACATTAGGGGATACACTTGAGGTTAAATTTGAGGATGACGAGGACTTGACGTGAATCTCATCAGTATAACATGTTTTTTGTAAATATTTTTCTTCAAAATTAAAAACCAGAAATATATTTTTGATTTTAGGGGGAGAAAAGTCATGAAAAATTCAAAAACATTATAAAGACAAAAAGAGTTTTTGTGAAAAAGAGGGAATCATATTACATTAATAAGACTATCACAGTATGCTAAAGATATGGAATGTTCAAAACAGGTAATTAAAAAGATCTTGCTGAGGATGTGCCAGTAGGCTTCACTCGTTCAGTAATAAACTTAAAAGAAAAACTGAGTAATTTGTGGGTTGACATCTCTCGGATATATGGACTTAGTACTCCGAAATTTCGTTTGAGAGAATGCTAGATTCTGTGATACTAGGTCTTTATATTTAATCGATATCTGGGGTATTATCCGAGTTCTTCTAATTTTGCATCGGAAATGACCTAGAACTTGTATAATACTTTACGCATTATTCGCCTACAAAAGCTGCACAAAAATGAATATGTGATAAACATTTACGACAACTGCAGTTCAAAAGATTCCTTATTGGAACACCACCTAAAGTCGAGCCTTCATCTCTTTCTCTGTATGGAAATACTAACCTGAGCTCTCAAGGTCTCGCAATTCACCCCATTATAGATATTAGTTAGATATATTCACCTTTGAAACGAAATTCTGGGAATCTCGATGCGGGAGTATGTTCTGAGATGGGAAATACAATTATTTCATGTTCCTTAATGTTGCCTAACATATCGTGAAACAATTGAGCAACGTGTAGAGGTTTAAGTGGATAAGTATATTGGAAATCTGGGTAAATTTGTTTAGGAACTTAAAGTTACTACTAAGATCAATGGTACTTGTGATTTGTCAAAATATCTGATATGATCCTCTAAACACAAAACTAACATAAAATATGTATGTAAATACATCTTTATTTACTTGTTCTTTCTTTTCGGAAAAATCCCAAAAATATTTTTAGTTTATCTTTAGCAATCTTTTTTAGATTTTAGTCTACCGATGATGAAAATATCGTTAGTCCAAGTCAAAGCGACAGTTGCTGGAAGTAAGCTGAAGAGCACGGGCTGGGAGCTACAATCAGAAAAGAAAATTTCCTGAAATGTCAAAAGTTCATTAATTTGAAACTTTAAATTTTAGAATAAATCTGTTTTGGTCAAACAACGGTCAACTAAGGTTATTAACTTGGACTTGGTAGGCAAATCGGATAACCAAGGTCATTAACATGGACTTGGTTAACTGAGTGGGTTATAAAAACAGATAAAATTTCACAAAAAATCAAAAAAAGATAAACAAAGTGCATAGAACTGACTCGTACGAGTGACACACTGATTCGTACGAGTGACAAAAAGCTTCATTCGTGCGAACCATCACTTGTATGAGTTAATCTGAATGAGTATAAAAGGCTTCTCATTCGCACGAGTCACACTATGGACTCTGTGCGACCGAGAGCTTACTTTTGTGATTCAGTTCTTTTCACTCACTTTCTTGATCTTCGTTACCTATCTATACTTCGGGGAGGTTGATTAGCACACCCTCTTTCGATGGGCAAGGTACTAATGCTTGTTTTGAGCCGTTATAATGCCAAAATTGGACCAAAAGGACATAAAATGTAGATTTAGGATAATCAGACCGGTAAAATATAAAATTGAACTTAAAATCGTTAAAATCGGCCCTTTTAACCTATAAATCAACCTTCAATTTGTTAAAATCTACACGTTTTAAGTTCAGTTTGATAAGGTGTTATTTGGTACGACTTGCAACTCATATGAATCATCACTCATATGAGCAAGGATTTCAAATGTTTGTTTATCATATTCACTCGTACGAGTAGGATCTTAAAGATTTATATCTTTGTGGCTCGCTCGAATCATCACTCGTACGAGGAAGTTTGCTCAAAACCCTTAAAATTTGTTACACATGTTATTCATTCGTACGAAGTAGTGGCTCGTACAAGTGGGGTTCTGACTCAGACTTAAATTCTTGTCTAAGTATATGACTCGTACGAATGATGACTCGTATGAGTGTGTAAAATTTGAAATGTTTGAAAAATTTTCTAAGTGTTTGAAATGTTTATGCTTGCAGATCAAGAAGTCTTCATTTTCACCGTTTCACAACATCTGTTGTCTTCTATTTGAGAATATTCCTGAAATTGCAGCATATAGAGAAGTACTAGATTTTTAAGCAGACTTCCTATTACTAAGGCGCTTACTGATAGACACACGGCTTATCGTTCTCACATCAAATATTTTTGGAATACCGCTGAATTCAGTGAGGAAGAGAACACTATATTGTCTGCAGTGAGGATTAATGATGAAGATATCACTGAAGACTTAATCTGAACGGTGTTAGAGTTTAAAGATCATGAAGAAGACCCAACTGGTTTTTCAGAATACATGGTTAAGGGGTGCTTCAATAGGATGGGATATGCAGGTTTCGTCAACGCAGCTCCTTTTAAGAAGGTAAATCTCAGTGCTCCGTTCTAGTACATTACACATTGTATTATTCATGCCCTCAGCCACAGAAAGGGTGGCTTTGGTGATCTGATAGACTATCAAATGTGCATGATTACAACACTTATTCTGAACCTGACCTACAATTTTTCAAGACTGATCTTCTCATAAATGGTCCAAAATATTCAACGCGAGAAGTTTCTTCAGTATCCAAGTTTTGTTCAGATGTTTCTCGATCACTTACATCCAAATTTAAAGAAGAAGAAAGATGATGTTTTAAAGCTTGAACATATGGATGTATCAACACTAAAAAAGATGAATTTGCATCTAATACCTTTCCCAATGCAAAGCCTGTATTCGGGGCTATTATCAACAAAGACTATATGGCGTCGCCAAAGGAGAAGTGGCGAAAAGATGATAGTGGAGACGAGGCTGAAGAGCTGGAAGCGTTAGACGGTTTTAGTGCGAAGAGAAGCGTATGGTTTTCTAAAGAAGATAAGAAGGGGGTAAGGGGACAAAGGGAAAACAAACGTCCACATTTTCCTCCACTGCCCCTCAAAAGAAGCAGCATGCATCTGACAGCATGAGGTTGGTAGACGAGTCAGAGCCAGAAGAAAATGTCGAAACATTGGTTGCTGATATCGAACGAGAAGCGTTTGAGGTTCAAGAAGGAATAGTTGAAGAGGCATCCTCCTATAGTACTGATCAAGAGGATAGGATTGCCGGAGAAAGATCTAAAAAAAGAGAATTTGAACGTTTGGCCGAAATTCAACATAAAGCAGAAGAGAAGAAACGTAAAGCGTCAGCGGAAGATGATACGACTTATGTGCCTTCGGGTTCTGACAGTGACACCCCTGTTCGCAAATCGTCAAAGAGATCTTCTAAACGTCTAAAGAGGCCAGCTGTTAGAAGCACAGATTCTCCAAAAGACAAATAAAAAAGAAAGGTGCAGAAAAAGGTTGATGAAGCAGTAAATGTTGAACCGATTCCTCAACCACCACCATCACCACCTCCTCAACCAACTCCACAACCACCACCACAACCTACACCTCAATCTCAACCTTCTTAATCTCAACCCCAGTTCTTCATATGAACAAGACTTGAAGATCAATTTGACTTCGATTTGGTGATATACCAGGGGGAGAAGAATTTTTGCAGATATGTTCAATGACACACGTTTTAACAAGTTGGAAAACCAAGTTATGCAAAACAGTGTAAAGATTGCTAAATTAACAGAGCAAATTAAAGGGCTAAAAGAAGAAAAACAACATCTTGAAGCTATCTTGGCCAATATCGTGTCAAAGAACGAAAGATTGAGGAACCGAATTGAAGAATATAATGAAGGAGGCCTCAACATTAAACGAAAATTGAGCTTATTCGAGAAAATTCTTACGAAGAAACTCGGAATTAACTTAGCTGCAGAAATAGATGAGATTGAGAGAGTTGAGGCTAGAGAAAAGGGTTGCTAAGCGGGAACGCATTGCAAAAGAATTATTAGACGCTCAAGAGAAAGGTAAAGCAAAGGCTGGTGAGGAACCCGTAATTTAAATAACTGAGCCAGAAGCTGAATCTGTGCCAGTATCATCTGAAGTGGTGGTGTTTGCAAAAACGAAGAAGTTTGTTTTGATTGAAAAGCCAAAGGATGTTGACATTGACATGACGAATCTTTCAGCTAAACATCAAGAATGGCTAAATAAAAGAAAGATGGAGAAAGAAATTGACGCAGAGGTAGAAGAATTTGATGAGAATCCTGAGGAGGAATATGAAGACTTAGACGATACTGATTATGAATTTAAGGATATGTCTGATGATGATAATGGTGGTGATGATGATGATTTCGGAGGTTCGGGTATCCTTGTACCAGATTCAGGTTTGAATGAAGATATTGATTTCTCTGTGTACTTGGATGATTCTTCCAACCAAGTGGAAGGGGATAAAGAACTAGGAAAGGCTCCTGAAAGCTCTAAAGATTCCACGCACGCAGGGATTTTCACAGTGACGGATGTGTCAACTGTTCATGCCGTGCCCAAATCAAAGATCTTGTATTTAGAGCATGATGTAGAAGAAGGAGAGTTCGTCCATTGCTATACAAAGGAAGAGATTGCACAATTATTGGGCATAGACAGAGAGGCTTTTGAAATCGATTTCGAAGACGAGCTGAATGATATCAGTGCTTTTTAGCCTGAAGATTATGTCTTTGAACATTTTTCTTTGAACATTTTTTGAAGACATAATCTTTAGACTGAAAAGCACTGATGTCATTCAGCTCATCTTCGAAATCGATTTCAAAAGCCTCTTCGTCTACGCCCAATAATTGTGCAATCTCTTCCTTTGTATAGCAATGGACGAACTCTCCTTCTTCTACATCATGCTCTAAATACAAGATCTTTGATTTGGGCACGGCAGGAACAGTTGACACATCCGTCACTGTGAAAATCCCTACGTGCGTGGAATCTTTAGAGCTTTCAGGAGCCTTTCCTAGTTCTTTATCCCCTTCCACTTGGTTGGAAGAATCATCCAAGTACACAGAGAAATCAATATCTTCATTCAAACCTGAATGTGGTACAAGGATACCCAAACCTCCGAAATCATCATCATCACCACCATTATCATCATCAGACTTATCCTTAAATTCATAATTCAGTATCGTCTAAGTCTTCATATTCCTCTTCAGGATTCTCATCAAATTCTTCTACCTCTGCGTCAATTTCTTTCTCCATCTTTCTTTTATTTAGCCATTCTTGATGTTTAGCTGAAAGATTCGTCATGTCAATGTCAACATCCTTTGGCTTTTCAATCAAAACAAACTTCTTCGTTTTTGCAAACACCACCACTTCAGAAGTTACTGGCACAGATTCAGTTTCTGGCTCAGTTATTTCAATTACGGGTTCCTCACCAGCCTTTGCTTTACCTTTCCCCTGAGCATCTGATAATTCTTTTGAATACGTTCCCGCTCAGCAACCCTTTCTCTAGCCTCTGCTCTCTCTATCTCATCTATTTCTGCAGCTAAGTTAATTCCGAGTTTCTTCCTAAGAATTTTCTCGAATAAGCTCATTTCTCGTTGATTGCTGAGGCCTTCTTCATTATATTCTTCCATTCGGTTCCTCAGTCTTTCATTCTCTGACACGATATTGGCCAAGATAGCTTCAAGATGCTGTTTTCTTCTTTTAGCCCTTTAATTTGCTCTGTTAGTTTAGCAATCTTTACACAGTTCAGCATAACTTGGTTTTCCAACTTGTTAATACATGTGTCATTGAACATATCTGCATAAAATTCTTCTCCCCCTGGTATATCACCAAATCGAAGTCAAATTGATCTTCAAGTCTTGTTCATGTGAAATACTGGGGTTGAGATTAAGAAGGTTGAGATTGAGGTGTAGGTTGTGGTGGTGGTTGTGGATTTGGTTGAGGAGGTGGTGATGGTGGTGGTTGAGGAATCGCTTCAACATTTACTGCTTCATCAACCTTTTTCTGCACCTTTCTTTTTTATTTGTCTTTTGGAGAATCTGTGCTTCTAATAATTGGCCTCTTTAGACGTTTAGAAGATCTCTTTGAAGATTTGCGAACAGGGGTGTCACCGTCGGAACCCGAAGGCACATAAGTCGTATCATCTTCCGCTGACGCTTTACGTTTCTTCTCTTCTGCTTTACGTTGAATTTCGGCCAAACGTTCAAATTCTCTTTCTTTAGCTCTTTCTCTGGCAATCCTATCCTCTTGATCAGTACTATAGGAGGATGCCTCTTCAACTATTCCTTCTTGAACCCCAAACGCTTCTCGTTCGATATCAGCAGCCAATGTTTCGACATTTTCTTCTGGCTCTAACTCGTCTACCAACCTCATGCTGTCAGATGCACGCTACTTCTTTTGAGGGGCAGTGGAGAAAGATGTAGACGTTTGATTTCCCTTTGTCCCCTACGCTTCTCTTCGCAATAAAACCGTCTAACGCTTCCAGCTCTTCAGCCTTGTCTCCACTATCATCTTTTCGCCACTTCCCCTTCGTGACGCCATATAGTCTTTGTCGATAATAGCCCCGAATACAGGCTTCGCATTGGGAAAGGCTTTTAGATGCAAATTCATCTTTTTTAGTGTTGACACATCCATATGTTCAAGCTTTAAAACATCATCTTTCTTCTTCTTTAAATTTGGATGTAAGTGATCAAGAAACATCTGAACAAAACGCGGATACTGAAGAAACTTCTCGTGTTGAATATTTTGGACCATTTGTGAGAAGACCAGTCTTGAAAAATTGTAGGGCAGGTTCATAATAAGTGTTGTAATCATGCACATTTGATAGTCTATCTGATCATCAAAGCCACCCTTTCTGTGGCTGAGGGCATGAATAATACATTGTGCAGTGTACCGGAACAGAGCACTGAGATTTGCCTTCTTAAAGGAGCTGCGTTGATGAAACCTGCATATCCCATCCTATAGAAGCACCCCTTAACCATGTATTTTGAAAAACCAGTTGGGTCTTCTTCTTGATTTTTAAACTCTAACACCATTCGGATTAAGTCTTCAGTAATTTTGACTTGAACATCTTCATCATGAATCCTCACTGCAGACAAAATAGTGTTCTCTTCCTCACTGAATTCAGCGGTATTCCAAAAATATTCGATGTGAGAACGATACGCCGTGTGTCTATCAGTAAGCGCCTTAGTAATAGGTAGTCGGCCTAAAAAATCTAGTACTTCTCTATATGCTGCAATTTCAGGAATAGTCTCATCTAGAAGATAACAGATGTTGTGAAATGATGAAAACGAAGACTTCTTGATCTGCAAGCATAAACATTTCAAACACTTAGAAAATTTTTCAAACTTTTCAAATTTTACACACTCGTACGAGTCATCATTCGTACGAGTCATATACTTAGACAGGAATTTAAGTCTGAGTCAGAACCCCACTTGTTCGAGCCACAACTTCGTACGAATGAATACCATACGTAACAAATTTGAAGGGTTTTGAGCAAACTATGTTTCTTACGAGCCACAAAGATATAAATGTTTAAGATCCTACTCGTACGAGTGAATATGATAAACAAACATTTGAAATCCTTGCTCGTATGAGTGATGATTCGTATGAGTTGCAAGTCGTACCAAATAACACCTTATCAAACCGAACTTAAACGTGTAGATTTTAACAAATTGAAGGTTGATTTATAGGTTAAAGGGTCGATTTTAAAGATTTTAAGTTCAATTTTATATTTTACCGGTCCGATTATCCTAAATCTACGTTTTATGTCCTTTTGGTCCAATTTTGGCATCATAACCGCTCAAAACAAGCATTAGTACCTTGCCCATCGAAAGAGGTGTGCTAATCAACCTCCCCGAAGTATAGATACTTAATGAAGATCAAGAAAGTGAGTGATAAGAACTGAATCGCACAAAGTAAGCTCTCGGTCGGACAGAGTCCATAGTGTTACTCGTGCGAATGAGAAGCCCTTTTATACTCATTCAGATTAACTCGTACAAGTGATGGTTCGCACGAATGAAGCTTTTTGTCGCTCGTACGAGTTAGTTCTATGCACTTTGTTTATCTTTTTTTGATTTTTTGTGAAATTTTATCTGTTTTTATAACCCACTCAATTAACCAAGTCCAAGTTAATGACCTTGGTTATCCGATTTGCTTAACAAGTCTAAGTTAATGACCTTGGTTGACCAAAACAGATTTATTCTAAAATTTAAAGTTTCAAATTAATGAACTTTTGACGTTTCAGGAAATTTTCTTTTCTGATTAGTTCCCAGCCCGTGCTTTTAAGGTTACTTCCAGCAACTGTCGGTTTGACTTGGACTAACAGTATTTTCATCATTGGTAGACTAAAATCTAAGAAAGAATGCTAAAGATAAACTGAAAATCTTTTTGGGATTTTTCCAAAAAGATAGAACAAGTAAATAAAGATGTATTTACATACATATTTTATGTGAGTTTTAGAGGATCATATCAGATATTTAGACAAATCACAAGTACCATTGATCTTAGTAGTAACTTTAAGTTCTTAAAAAATTTTACCCAGATTTCCAATATACTTATCAACTTAAACCTCTACACGTTGCTCAATTGTTTCAAGATATGTTAGGCAACATTAAGGAACATGAAATAACTGTATTTCCCATCTCAGAATATACTCCCGCATCGAGATTCCCAGAATTTCATTTCACATGTGAATATATCTAACTGATATCTATAAACGGGGTGAATTGCGAGACCTTGAGAGCTCAGCTTAGTATTTCCATACAGAGAAAGAGATGAAGGCTCGACTTTAGGTGGTGTTCCATTAAGGAATCTTTTGAACTGCAGATGTCGTAAATGTTTATGACGTACTCATTTTTGTGCAGCTTTTGTAGGCGAATAATGCGTAAAGTATTATACAAGTTCTAGGTTATTGCCGACGCAAAATCAGAAGAACTCGCAGTATACCCCAGATATTGATTAAATATAAAGACCTAGTATCACAGAATCTGGCATTCTCTCAAACAAAATTTCGGGGTATATATCTGAGAGATGTCGACCCACAAATTACTCAGTTTTTCTTTTAAGATTATATCTTGAAGAACAATTTAATGAACGAGTGAAGCCTATTGGCACATCCTCAGTAAGATCTTTTTAATTACCTGTTTTGAACATTCCAGATCTTTAGCATACTGTGATAGTTTTATTAATGTAATATGATTCCCTCTTTTTCACATAAACTCTTCTTGTCTTTATAATGTTTTTGAATTTTTCACGACTTTTCTCCCCCTAAAATCAAAGTCACATTTTTGGTTTTTAATTTTGAAGAAAAATATTTACAAAAAAACATGTTATACTGATGAGAATCACGTCAAGTCCTCGTCATCCTCAAATATAACCTCAAGTGTATCCCCTGATGTAAGATTTTTTGAACCATTTTACTTTAAAAAATTTTTAAATCTTGATCGATCAAATGCTTTGTGTAAAAATCTGCTTTTTGGTCATCAAGTATGGATGTTTTTCAATTCCAACCAACTTTTTCTCGTAGCAATCATGGATAAAGTGGTGTTGAATTTCTATATGTTTAGTGCGTGAGTGTTGAACAAGATTTTTGGTGATATTAATGGCCGCCTTGTTATCTACATAAATTGGCATATCAAGAAATTGGTGTCCGTAGTCTCTCATCTGCTATTGTATCCAGAGTATCTGGAACAACAGCTGGATGCTGAAATGTATTTAGCCTCACATGTATAGAGAGCGACCCCGGTCTGTTTCTTGCATTGCCATGTTACCAAACGAGTTCCGAAGAACTGGCAACCAGCCATAGTAGATTTGGCATTAAGCTTGCAGCAACCGAAATCAGAATCCGAGTAACCCGCAAGGTTGAAGTTGTCATATCGAGGATACCACAAGCCGGTACGTGGATATACTTTCAAGTATCGCATGATTCGTTTGACGGCTAACAAGTGTGAATCTCTTAGATTGGACTAATAACGAGCGCATAGGCATGTTGGATACATGATATCAGGTTTCGAAGCTGTAAGATACATCAAGGATCCGATCATGGAGCGATATAATGTTTCATCGACTTTCACTCCATGAGCGTCTGGACAAATGCCGGGATTTGGAGCTAATGGAGTTGACGCTGGCGCAGTTCCTGACATGTCAAATTTCTCAAACACATCATGAACATACTTCGTCTGATGAATGAAAATACCATCAGGTAGTTGTTCAACCTGAAGTCCGAAAAAGAACTTCATCTCCGCCATAGCACTCATTTCGAATTTCTTCTTCATGACTTCTTCGAAGTCTTTGCACAACTTATCATTTGTCGATCCAAAGATAATATCATCCACATATATTTGTACCAAAATCATATGTCCATCTACTTTCTTTGTGAAGAGGGTACAGTCTATAGTTCCTCTGAGAAAGCCGTTGTCAAGAAGATGTCTTGAAATCGCTACATACCAGGCTCTCGGGGCTTGATGTAGACCATATAATGCCTTATTCATAAGGTAGACTTTATCCTTGTGTATTGGATCGACAAAGCCCGGTGGTTGGCCGACATATACCTCCTCTTTGACTTTGCTGTAAAGAAAAGCAGATTTGACATCCAATTGATACACCTGTCACCTCTCTTGCACTTGAAGACCCATCGTCTATATATCTGTTTATGATGATCGGATAGGTCAACAAGCTTCCAGACACAAAGTTTCTGGAACTGAAGCAACTCTTCCTGCATTGCATCCACCCAGCTTTCCTCTTTCAACGCGTCTCTACAGCTTCCTGGTTCAACCTTCGAAACAAAACAACTGTAAGAAAGTCTGGTTTGCAAAGGAGAAACACTGGTATAAAAGCAACTTAGATCCTTGTTGATCTAATTGCGAGTTTTCACTCCGCTTTGTAAGCTGCCAATGATATTCTCCGACGTATGGTAAGATAGTGTCCTTGGCATCACTTCACTCAGAACATCTACTTAACTTTGCAAATTCGTGACCACTTCATCAGCAACGCTTCAGACGATGTAGCTTCATTTCTGACATTGAATTGATCAGCCTGGGTATTCAGAAAGTTTTCAATATGCTCAGATCCTTCATCGGAACTAGATCCTCCATCATCAAACGTCGGTTGACGATCAGAGTCGGCATTAATCAGTTGATGGACAGATGATTCAGCAGTGTTCAAGATTGGTACAGAGACTGATTCCTACAATGTATTACTCGGACCTACATCAGAAGTGTTAGAGACAGGAAGTGACGGGGAAATCACCAACTATCTAGAAACTTGCTCTTGATTTGAGATTTGATGCTGTTGAAAGAGCATAACAAGTTCTTCTTCTGATGGTACTTCAGGTAGGTCAAATGAATTCCACAAACCTTCGTAGTTGAACATCCATGGATCCCCTGGTTTTTGTGTCGGCGTAGTATATCGTTGACAAACAACATGCTGTGCAAGAATGACCTGGTTAAGACTCGGCAAAAAGACTCGCTTTTATGGACTAGCATAACCAACGAAAAATCCTTCCAAGGATTTGGCTCCAAATTTACCGTCCGGGTCTAGAACACTACATGGCGATCCAAAAGGCTCCAAAACACGAGGTTTGGCTTTTGATGGTTTAGCAGCTCAAAACAGGTCTTGTTGTGAGGCTTGACTGTCAACACACGATTGAGGGTCTAACACGCAGATGCGACTGCTTCACTCCAGAAACTAATTGGAAGTTTTGAATTATTGAGCATAGTTCTGGCAATCTCGATCAGTGTGTGATTCTTACGTTCAGCTGCTCCATTTTGTTAAGGAGTATAGGGAGCATTGAATTCGTGAAGAATCCCCTTATCGTTACAGGATTCGAGAATCCTCTTGTTCTTGAACTCAGTACCATTGTCACTGTGGATTCTCTTGATAGGCAAGTGATACAGGTTTTCAAGCTTCATGAAGAGAATCATAAGACTTTCAAACATTTCATCTTTACTCTCCAGAAAGAAAACCCATGAGAATCTAGAAAAATCATCTGTCACAACCAGGCAATATAGATCTCCAGAATGCTTTTCACGTTTACCGGCCCGAAAAGATCCATATGAAGACTTTCTAGTGGTAGCTTGATAGAATTTAGTAGCTTTCTTGGGTGTGATTCTTATGCTGTTTCTCCTTCTTACAGCTCAGACAATCCTTAGATAAATGAAAATTCTTTAGATTAACACCCTCCACTAGGTCGTTGTGTACCAAATAATTCATCTTTCTCAAGCGTATATGCCCCATCTTTCGATGCCATAAGATTGACTCCTTCTTGGTTGCTTTAGAAACGAAGCATTGAACTTTCTTTGACGTTGTGGATGCGACGATCATGTCTAGGACATAAAGATCATTCTCTCGTGGAGCGCGCATGAGGATCCACTCCTCAGGAATTTTGAATCCCGGCTTGAGAATTAAGCATTATTTGTTAGTGAAATGTGTTGTGAATTTTTGTCACAGATTTGCGCAATGCTGAGTAGATTGTTCTCCAACTCCGCAATGCAATTCAACTTGTCGAAGGAAACCACTCCATTCGTAAGAATACCTTCTCCCACAATTCTTCCACCCTGAGTTCCAGCAACAACAACAACGTAACCTCCTCGGATAGCTTTGACGTCGTGCAACAATGCAAGCATCCCGGTCATGTGTCAGGAAGCTCCACTATCCATAATCCATTTTGACATGATCGACCTTGGGAGCCCCTGCACACATGAGGAAGAAACTATTTAAACAAAAAACCCAAGCCTGCTTTGTCTTGGGTGGGTTAGGAATATCAAATTTTGGACTAACTTTGATTTTGATATTCTGTTTGACCTCTGTTTTGGTTAGAACAGGTGGTTTCAGTTCTACTAAAGATGATTTGACTTTTGCTACCCAAGCTTGTGTTTTCAAAATTGCCCGTTTAGAATAAAATTGACGATGTGGAAGTTTCACCAATTTCAAATTTAGAATTAAGTTAAATCGTTGATTTTATATTTTTATAGGATTCATTGTTTCTTTTTAGAATTTGTTTTGGTACAAACATGGGTGACTTTTGTTTCACATCTTTGGTAGATCTGTTGGAGTTAAAAACAGGTTTTGGATTTCTTTGCGAACATTGTCGTGCAATATGCCCAACATTGTTACATTTGTAGCACGTCCTACTGTCTTTTTGAATAGGGGAACCCAAATCTCATTTTCTTCTCTATTTTTCTTTCTTGAATTCATCATTGGATTGTTTACCAATGATTTCTCTTTCTTTTTCGGTAGTTGTCCCATAGAACAAAATTGATTTTCTTTGTAAAATTTAGCTTTTGAGACTTGTTATACATTCTTTCCCTTTGAAAACCCAACCCAACTCTCCTGTTTTCAGGATAGTCTCTGTTCCTTTGATGGTAGGGTTTGTTAACTCATTTTGATTTAGAATGAAATGATGCATCTCATTTTTCTAGATCAGAATGGTCCACCTTAACAAGCTTGAACAACTTTTCAACACGATCCAGATTAATATTCTGAATTGGGAAATCCTCATCGGAATATAGTTTATCAGATCCATGCATTTTGTATACAATGACGTTTTGATCATTTTGTATACAATGACTCAGTTACAGACACGTTTACCTCATTCACATTCGCCATAAAAGCTCTGTTGGTTTTGTCGGTCATATTTTCCAACGTCTCTTCAATCTTCTCTTCTTCTTCAGGCTTCTTCTTTCTTTACAAGACAATATGGCTGGAATCAAAATAACCTGCAAAAGTTTTAAGAATATCATTAGGTAGGAGATGTTTAAATGCACAATTTAAAAATTCCTCTTCTTCTGACGATGTGTTATAATATTCTTCAGGAGCTTCGTCAAAAGATGCCTCTGAATATTCTTCAGTAACTTCAGGTTCTTCAATGATTTCTGCGACCAATGCCAAACTTTCGTTCTTCGTGATGTACTTGTTCCAGTTGAATCGTTCATCCTCTTGAGTGACGACTAGAGCTTTGTCTTTGGAGTTTGATGGTCCATCTTAGATTTGCACCATTCTTGTTTTGGGTTGAGGACGATGATGAATGGCTTTCTTGTAATAATCGTCAGCTAAAGGGTCCTGATTACCCTGGACCTCTCTATTTGGACATTCTCGTTTGAAATGACCAGTCTCTCGACATTTGAAGCATGTAAATTTGGACTTATCGAAGCCAACTTTCCCATCAAGTCCTCCCAAATTCTCTTTCAGGTAATCTCCATGAAACGCTGCGCTCTTCTGACGATGGAAGCCATACACCATTTAATGTCAATGAATTCCATCTCAACCGGATCAATCTGATCATAATCCTCTTTCGTCATCTCTGAATTCCCAATTTTTCCTGCTAGTAAACTTTCGTACGATTCAAGTACCAAGGCAAGTAATCACATATGTTGCTTTGCGGTGTTCTCGTCGAAGTTTTGAGCATTTTGGAAATCAACAGCAATATTGCATTGTGGAACCCGTTGATTGGGATTAGATTGATTGTTCTGGTGATTTTGTGAATTGTTTGAACTATGGGATGATTGTGGGCCAGGAGGCGTATTTGGGTTGACAGACGCAAAAGATTGAAATCCACTGGCTTGACTTGACTGTGGACTTGGTGTGTTGAAAGTGCTGAAGGCAGTTTGAATATTCGGAGACTATATCTGCGTGGCAGGACTATCCTTGTAATACAAATTTACATCTTGTTGTATCTGGGCGCCTTTGCTTTTTGCCATTTTTTGAATCTCTAACTCGTGCCCTTCCAATCTCTCAATAAATCTTGGTAATGAGAAATTACCATACTCTGTGCCGTTGTTTAAAATAGTCAAGTAAGTTGACCATTCTCCTTGAGGTAAAGAGTTTGCCAGCTTATCGACCAATTCTTTATTTGTCTTCACAATTCCCATGCGCTTCATTTGGACCACCAAGTGACGGTATCGTTCAATCAATTGTTTCACCGTCTCTCCCTTGATTAGAGTAATGATATCGAACTCTTTACTTAGTAACACTCTCTTTCCCTTCCGAAGCTGTGCGCTTCCTTGGAATTTTAACCGTAAAGCATTCCATAAGGATTGAGCATCATCATCATGCTGTAGGAGTGCCAAAATATCTTCCTTGATGGCTTGCTGCAAGATGTTCATAATCTTTTTCTCGTTAATGAACTTTTCTCTTTCGAATTCCGAGAGTTGAGCTAACGTTTTCTCAAGACCATTCTCTCCAATTGGATCTTGATATTTTGATTCAATGGCAAACCAGCTAGGTGAAATGATTTGCTTGAACCCAGTTCATAAATCTTTCACCCCAGCTATCATAGTCTTCAAAGTTCATAAGCTTTAGAGGCTTTGTCATTGTGCGCATCTCTTTTTCAAGATCCATATTCTGAGGTGCGGTGGTTGTAACTGCCGAAGCAGCAAATGCATTGTAAAATTGTTCTTCCATTTTTTTTTGCAAAATTTCAGAAACACACTTTCGAAAAGCACTAATTATAATGACAAGAAATACGAAATTTTAAGGAAAAAATTCTTAAAAATGTTCTTCGTGCGAATGACAGAGTTGCTTGTGCGACTCAGATGGTCGTGCGAGTAATATACTCATGCGAATCAAAGATTCGTGTGAGCGAGATGCTCGTGCGAATGAAAAGATTACTCGTGCGAATGACTAGTTCGTGCGAATCATAGCCTCGTACAAATGACAATATTGTAACTTGTAGATTTTAACGTGATCGATTAGAGTTGATTTTAACGTGATATACTAAAATCCTAGTCCAATTTGTCCATGAATTCATCCAAATCTGAGATCTGTGTGAAAAGGAATAGATGTTGAGAAACTTTAAAGGTTGAATCTGGATCTGCAATTTCTGAAATTGTTGGTTGACTGCAGAACTTGATGTTTGTCCTCAAATCAAGCCTCAAGGCTCTAATACCACTTGCGAGAGGGGATCGGCTCTCCTCTTATGAGCACCGGACTAATCTGACTCAGCTAACAGAGGCGGAATTCATTGTTAGCGAGTTGGACAAACAAACAAGAAAGATATACTGCTTAAACGCCTTGATTTGTATTGATAAACGCAAACGGTTATAGAATGAGTAAACAGTTTGACAGGGATTCGCCATAGTCACACACCAACAGATCGATATCTGATACAACACTCAAGCTCCTCTATTTATAGGTCAACATGATTCGCACAGGAGGATGAGTGTTTGACTCGTGCGAGTGGTGCCTCGTATGAGTGACAAGATGTCACTCGTATGAGCCACTAACTAAACAAATAAAACATTTATAAACATACAGTATTTGACGTTCTAAGCCCTATATACATAACCGTCATATCCTAGACGTAGGCAATAGACATTATGCACCAACACGCAGGATTGATCAGAGGCTGGACGCTGCCTATGTGATGTCACTTGTTTTTCCAAACTCTCATAGGCGTTGTGCGCCTATGGTTTGACAACTTGCCCAAAGGAAATATGGCGTCATGGAATGACTTGAAAGACAAGTTCATGACGCATTTCATCCAACAGCGGCGTTACGTCAGGGATTCTTCTGACGTAATGAATATCTGGTGGGGTGATGACGAAAGTCTGGAAGACTTCATCACCCACTATAACAAAGAGGTGCTGGAGATAGGGTATGTGCACGAAGACCTGATTCGTGCACACTTCAAGTACGCTGTACGCTGCGATGAGATGATCAAAGTCTTGTGGGGAACTACCGGTCTCCCAAAAAGCCGGGAGAAGCTTATGTCGGCAGCAAAGGTCTATGCACAGACGAAGCGCAACCTCAATAACAGTAGACCTCCCCTACCTCACCACCGTCCCCAAGACATGAGCAAAAGTTTTGGGAAGAAGAAGAAGAGTTGGAGGGAGCACAGCCAAAACCCTCCCTACTCATCAGTCGACGCACGCGCGACCATCAATAAACTCGCTACCCAGCGAGCAATGAAGCAGGATAATCGCGATCGTCAATGGACCCCACTGACTACAAACTGGCGGAGGTACTCAGCACCGAGGACCACCAGTTTAAGCAACCACCATATATGCGCAATAAGGAAGGTCAGGACCCCAAAGTTTTTCTGCGATTATCACAAGGATATGGGGCATACAACTAATAACTACATCTCCTTGCGCATGGAGATAGAGAAGGCGCTCAAGAGTGGGAAGCTCACCCACTTACATCAAAATGTGCGCAAGGAGGTGCGCCAGATCACTCGAGGCGGCGAGGACCAGAGTAATAAAAAAGATGAAGTTTGTTCATATGATCCAGGGTGGCCCGTCACGCAAGCGCAACCACCAAAAAAGTTGCATGCCTCACTGGCGCGAGCAGCAGGTTATCTTCCTCGTAGTTCCCGGGGGTCCACAAGAAGACCGACCGGTCGAGATAACTGGCATCTTCGACCATTATTGCACCGATTATATGTTCATAGACCCTAGGAGCTCTATGGACATCATCTATGAACAGTGCTTCCAACAGCTTGACTCAGAAGACAAGGCGTGCTTAGAGCCGGTGGACTTCCCACTCACAAGTTTCTGCAACGGAGCCGTCTTTCCTCTAGGCCAAATTTTTTTCCGGTGACTCTTTCCGACGGGCGACACTCTCGCACGGTCTCGGTCAATTTCATGGTCATGCCCGCAACTTCACGCCATGACGTATTACTGGGCCGACGCGCTCAACGAGAGTTCAGCATGATCACTTCCACTCCCCATGCCGCCTGCGGGTTTCCCACAGAAACCGGGGTGGCCATTATGTATGCAAAGAAGGAAATCATGTCCGTTGAAGAGGAACCACCAATGAAACAACCAAAGTCCCCATCCAGCGGTGAACCAGAGAAATTGGTACTAAACAACAGGTACCCGGAGCAGACAATGTTGTTAGGACCCGCCATGACTCCCGCAATCAAGGCGCAGTTAGAACAACTGTTTTTCATAATGTAGATATTTTTGCCTGGTCACCGGCGGATATGACTGGAGTACTGAGGGAAATCGCTGAGCACGCGTTGTACACATTCCCTTCAGTTCCACCCATCATGCAGAAGAAGCGCAACTTCGATCCTGAAAAGGCCCACACACTGAACGAGCAAGCTTCAGAGCTTCTCCAAGCAGGAATCATCCGAGAGGTAAGCTATCAGACATGGGTAGCCAACCCAATCATGGTCCAAAAGTCCAACGGCGGTTGGTGCATGTGTGTCGATTTCAAGGATCTTAACAAGGCATGTCCCAAGGACTGCTACGCCTTACCTGAAATCGACAAAAAGGTGGACTCCCTCGCTTCATTCAGGTGGAAATGCTTCCTCGCTTGCTACAAAGGCTACCATCAAATCCAAAGGAAGAAAGAGGATGAAGACAAGACCACTTTCCGCACTGACAAGGGGATTTTTTGTTACACAAATATACCCTTCAGATTGCGCAACGCAGGAGCCACCTATCAGCGTTAATGGACCACGTATTCGGGGAGTACATTGATTACCTCGTCATCATGAGCTCGGATGAAGAGAATATGCTGGCAAACGTTCAAAAAATGTTTGCATCCTTGCCTAAGGCATACTTGAAGCTGAACCCTAGCAAGTGCTCGTTTGGAATGCAAGAAGGCAAATTTTTGGGATTCATCGTCACGTGCGACGGTTTCAAAGTTAATACCGAGAAAGCGGAAGCGATTCAGCGTATGCCTTCCCCCTCAACTATCAAAGAAATGCAACAGTTGGCGGGGCGATTGGCTGCGTTAGACAGGTTCCTGGCCAACCACACAATGAGGTCCTTCCCATTCATCAGCACTTTGAGGAACTCTGTAAAGCAAAACAAATTTCAGTGGACTCATGATGTGGAGAAAGCCTTCACTCAAATGAAGGAGTGCTTAATTCAGCTACCTACGCTCACGGCACCACAAAAGAACGAGCCACTGATACTTTACCTTTCCGCAACTGATATCGCTCTGGGCGCAGTCCTGCTAGTAGAGCGCGCAGGAGTTCAAACTCCAATCTACTACGTCAGTAAAATGCTAACTGACCCAGAGACACGATATCCCATGATGGAAAAGCTTGTTCTAGCGTTGGTCCACGCATCTCGCAGGTTGCGTCGGTATTTTTCCAGCCATGTGATAACAGTTCTTTCGAACTATCACTTAGGCCAAATTTTGTCGAAACCGGACATATCTGGTCGTCTAACATAATGGGCAATTGAGCTTGGTAGACACAACAAACCACGCCCAGCAATAAAGGGCCAGATATTAGATGATTTCATTGCAGAAGTACCACACAATAAAGCGCAAGAGTGTGAAGCTATACAGAATTCAACACCGGTTACATACGACCGCGCATGGATACTTCATATAGATGGCGCATCCAATGATAATGGTGCAAGGGCTGGTCTTCGCTTAATAAGCCCCGGTAATCAGGAATTCACCTACGCCATCAGGTTGGATTTCAAAAGTACCAATAATTAAGCTGAGTCGAAGCGTTCTTGGCAGGCCTTCGGTTAGCAATAAAAATGGGCGCACAGAATTTGGAAGTAACGTCGATTCCCTTCTAGTCATAGGACATGTTAACGGCCTATATGACGCAAAAGGCGAAACGATGGCTTTGTATCTCGAAAGGCGCAAGCCTTAATAACTAAATTCTAAATCTTCAAAATAACCCATGTTAACCGAAGCGAAAATAACATGCCAACACACTCAGCAAATTAGCCGCTACAAGGCTCAAGCACCTCGCGCATGAAGTGCGCATTGAGGTACTCAAGGACCCTTCTGTTCCTTTGCATCAAGTAAACATCATTGAAGTAGGAAATCCTTCCTAGATTTCCCCCATAATCATGTTCTTGCAACACGGGATCCTCCCCGAGAACAAAGCGGAAGCAAGGAAGGTCCAGAACAAGGCACTCAACTACGAAATGGCAGATGGTATCCTATACTGGAATTCATATCTTGGACCGCTCCTCCGATGTTGATCCGCGAGATGCACATACTTGATCTGCGAAATACATGAAGGGTTATACGGAATTCACTTTGGTCCGTGCATGGTTGTGGCGAAGATAATGAATGCCGATTACTATTGGCCTAGCATGCACCCCTAGATGCGGTCGAAACACTACAAAAGTGCGCATCATGCCAGCGCCATGCACTGAAGACTTTGCGCCCCAAGAATCCCTTGATCCCAGTGACAACTGTATGGCCCTTCCAGCAATGGGCAATCGATATGGTGGGACCTTTCCCAGATGCCCCAGGCGCGGTGAAGTTCATAATCGTCGCCGTTGATTACTTCACTAAGTGGGTAGAAGCAAAACCCCTTGCATCCACCACAAAAGCTGTAGTTCGGAAGTTCATTTAGGAGCACATCATATGCCACTTTGGGCTACCCTGCGCATAGTCAGTATCAATGGCCCCAACTTTGCAGCTAAGAGCTACAGCAATGGATGAAGGAAATGCATATCGAGCATGTCTTCACTTCGGTCGCGCATCCCCAATGGAACGGCCAAGTGGAGAGCATAAACAAGAGCATCATCGAGGGGATCAAGGCGAGATTGGGTACGACGCGAAGAGGCTGGGTAGATGAGTTGTCAAGCATTCTTTGGGCTCATCGAACCATGCCAAAAACCAGCACAGGCGAAACTCCTTTCAGCCTAGTGTATGGAACAGAGGTAGTGATTCCTACAGAGATAGGTCTCCTTTCACCGCGCATGCTAGCTGCGCAAGCCATAACAACGAAGACGAGCGCAGACTCGACTTGGACCTACTAAAAGAAAGGCGTGAAAATGCCGCTATTGACGAAGCAAAGTACAAGTCCAAGCTCGAAAAATACTACAACGCGCGAGTACGCATATGTACCTTCCTACCCAGTGACTTCATTCTACGCGACAATGAAGCGTCTAACGCTGAAAGTCCTCGAAAACCCGCACCTAAGTGGGAAGGTCCTTACATTATCCATGAAGTCCTAGGAAAGGGCGCATACACCCTTAAACGCATGGACGGAACAAACGTCCCTAGGACATTGAATGCGTAGCAGCTAAGATGGTGCTACATGTAAATTAGCAAGTTCATTATCTTATTGTCTACCTTGTACATGGCTCTTACGCCTCATTGATTAATAAAGACAAGGGTTACATGAATTATTTTATCTTAATGTTTCGTTACAAATGCGCGAAAGCACTTTGGGTCTACGCGAAAACACCTTGGTACACAATGACTCCTGAACCAAAATTCACTACCTATTGCATGCAAGAGGGGATGTTCATACACGAGTTCATTGACAACTCCATACTGTTGCATCCACAACATGTTGTTGGTCAGCGACTCCACCAACAACTCGGAGATGGCGCGGGCGTCTTCAGAATTCTCTAGTTTTTTCTCGCCCGTGTCCACCTTGGCCTCTACTAATCACAGTCGCTCCTTATCCTCCAGGTGCCTGCGTTGTATTTCAGCCTTTTCCACCAAGGCCACTTGGAGATTTTTCTTCCCCCCCTTAGGTTCTTTTTGTGCGCCCTAGAAATCCCTCTTTGCACTTTCCAAAGCGGCACAAGCAGCAACCTGGTCATATACATAAGGTTAGTATGACGTTCCTGTAGCTCATACAAATAAAGGAAAAATAGTGAGGCAAGTTTTTACCTCCCTCTGCTCACTGCGCTTGCGGTCCACCCTGGCCTCCGCGGCCGCAGCAACTGCTGCCTCCTTCTCCTTCTTCTCGCGCTCTATCTCCACGCGCAACCGGGCCAATTCATCCCTTAATGATTTTTTCTCGTTATTGCCTTTCTCACAAGCATCCTTCCACAACTTGTGCTCCTTCTCAAGTGGCATCGGAGCTTTCGACCCTCCTGTTCCACCCTAGCGCGGCCCATTCTTCAACCCGCAGGTTTTCGGCAAATTTAGCCTCCTTAGCCTCGAACTCAGCTTTTTGCGCAGACACTTGGGCTCTCTCGTTATCCAGGTCCACTTGGGCAGCTTTGAATTTGTTCTGTTTTTTCAGCAGGCCTCGCCATTCACGAACAATCTTGTGTACAACGCGCGCACGCACCTCCGTTGGAGGGAGGTTCATTTAAACCACTCACGGCACACCGGCCAGTGAGAGAAATCATCTCCTTTTTTTAATATCCACACAGGGGTGTGGATCTCTTCAGCACGGGCGCGGTGTATGACCTGTAATAATAATAATCACTCAGGGTTTCGTCTAGGCAGATTGTAGATCCTTTAGCAGAAGGGCTTCTATCAGATCCCCCAGCTTCACCCCCGGGTCCTGGCTCTTCTGTATGCACCCCCAGCGGAGCATCCGTTTGCTCACCCTCATCGGTAACCATCATCATCGGTTCCGTCTCAAAAACCCCCGCACCATCAACCACCCGAGGTTATTCCACCACCACTACGGAATCCACAATAATCTCTACCTAAGAACCTTCCACCACCACCTCAGGATCTTCCACCACCACCTCATGTTCCGCCGCCCCAGCAGCGGACTCCCCACCCTGTGCGCTGGACGCTTGTGCGCCTTCACCCACAGGCGGGGGCATTGGAGTACCTCTTTGGACGCCTCTTCCGCTTGAGAGGCTCCGGGCTGGATTCGACCTCCATCGGGTCGTCTGGATTGGCGGTCGGGATAACTACCGGCTTTGGCGCCGGCTTCTTCACACCTACCCTCCCATGAGTCACATACTACTACATAAGCTTTCCAATGATCTTAGATAATGCGCTTACCTTTGGGAGGGTCCACCCTGGGTTGAGTCAACTCCTTCTCACCCGCCGCGCACGTCGTTTCTTCTTATGATCTGGGTCAATGCCCAAGTCTTTCAAAGCGCCTACACAATGGCGCAACAACAACTGAGCAATCTACAAAGATGTCAACACTCAACAATAGAAGGCTTACCAGTCGGAGGCGCGGTGGCCAGCAGATCCTGCTTCCTGGGGAGTTCAAAATTCCCCAGGATTTGCGCATACCAGGTGGGCTCCTCCGGGCCTAGGGTAATTTTCTCAATGTGACCCTCGTTCCTCTTGAAGGCCGCCAAGAACAGCGGCGCCCCTGCAAAAAATAGAAACACATGGTCAGCCTACGCACAAGGGGAAATCAAGAAACACAACAACAAAGCAAAGATACTTACTCCTATCCCCTCCATGTAAACCGGCTTTTCCCGGCGGTGGGTTAACACACCAAACTCATCCCGGCCGCCACCAATACCCTTTCCGATAGTTGGATCACTGGGTTCTCCTTCAAATCCTTATACCAGGAATCCACAACTGGTACAGGAGTGGTCTCTACCGGAATCTCCTCCACCCCCCGGAAGTGCATCCGGAGGGAACGACACCAGATTTCACATAAAAAAGTTTTCCCTTCCAATCGTGGAAGGACTTGGGAGGGGAGAGAAAAATTTTCTTGGCCTGTACACGGTGCTGGAAAGAATAAAACTCCATTGAACAATGGAGTTGGTAAAAAATGCGAAACGGTCGACGGTTGGGACAGACCCCGGCGACCGGCACAAAAACTCAAAATGTTTTATCCTCACCCTCCACATCGGATTCAACTGGGAGATGTGGAAGCCGTAAAATTCAAAATTTCAACAAAAAGTTTTGTAACCGGTAACCAGAAGTTACCCTCAATAATAAAAAAACTTGAAACAAAGTGATGTAGCTGGCTGAAGCATCGGCGGCTGTATCACCCTTTGCTGGGTACTGGGCATCCCAGTCCTGGGAGAACCGGTAGCCGGAAACCATGCGATTAAAAGTGGACCCGCTCCACTTGATCACCGATAAAGAGGTCAAAGCCTCTGTAGAAGAAGAAGTCTCCGGACCCCTAGCCGCCATAAAAATCAAAGAAAAGAAAAGTTTTGAAGACAAGAAAACTCAAGAACTCAAGAAATTCTCAAAGAATTTCTAAAGACACAATTTGAAGGAACAAAGGAAACCCTAGATGGTTACCCCTATTTATACTAATCACATTTAATACATTTGGGAACTGTGACGCACGCGAGGAAATGACAACCAATCAGCGTAAGACGCGTGGCAGGCAAGTTGCCACTGACGGTTACCATGCGTGCGTGGCTACCACTCTCTCTTCCAATTCATTAATGAAGGTGAGGCGGTACTGTTGACAACATTCAACAGCTGTCAAATGTCCTCTACATGACACTCTTTTTCTCACCAACCCACCTGCAACGTCAGCGTGACAGAGATTCAAATTTCAAAAGACATCATTATGAAGAGTTTCCTTCACACAAAAGTTTTTCTCCAATCCTTCTAGAATTTTTGCCCTTAAAATAAGCGCGCATACAAGAATTCTTTTAGTCCAGCACTCCTCCTACTTGCCAACATGCGCATAGGAGCAGCACTGGACTGTGGGGACTTGGAAGGGTATGGTCCCAAAAACATTGCGGCTGTGCAAGGGACCATACCCTCAACAACATACTATAAGGATAACCTTGCGCACAATATGCAATGGTGCGCCTTCCTAGGAACCAATAGGTCATACAATGAACCTTTCGCACTCAGCGCAACGGTAAATTAGAACAACACATACAGGTCACACAATGAACCTTACGCACTCAGCGCAACGGCAAATTAGACCAATACAAACAAGTCACATAATGAGCCTTATGTACTTGGCGCAATGGTGAATTAGACTTAAACGTGCAGGACACTTGACCCTGCGCGGATCGAACAACCCTTTAGCTGCAAAGTCCTAAACCTTGTAAGGCCAAGACAAATATGAGAGCATCTCATATTCTTGTGGACAAAAGGATTTATCCTTGAAACTCTGCGCTGGCTAGAAAGCATTGACAGCCTCGTAGAAGAGATAAGCGCAAAGGGGTGTTGACTATTTACCAGGGTACAATGTGGTAGAGCTGTGACCCAATGGTTATTCGACAGGTTGTGCCAGACTGCGTCGCATGAACATTAATGCAGACGCCAGACTATGCACCAACCATACTTACGCCAGTGACTGTCACACATTCTCCACTTTCGGTTGATAGCAGGTCTGACACCAGAGCAGCTGCCTTTACACGTGGCACCATTCAGCATCCGACAAAGCACACCTCCTAATAGAGAATATTAATGCTCCTACATGGAATATTTAATGTTCGACACAAAGGGACAGAGCGGATATCTCTGGTCGCCTGGGCCGGGCCCAAGGCCCATCAGCCCATCTCCTGAGCCCACTTACTTTTGGCTATAAAATAAGTATCAGACCACAAGGTAAGGCATTCACAAAATCCACAATCACATCCACAAACTTACGAGCTAACTTATTGCATACTACCTGGGCTTACTTGCTTATTACTTGCAATCACCAAATACTTATTCTCACGCTGGAGTGTGGTCACGCAGAAAACCTACCCTTTTCCACTTGACGAGACTAACGGTGCTGCTACTTTTGCAGATCAGTCCGAGTGAGATCACCCTGAAAAGCGAGCGAAGAGGCAACCTTTTATGCAAAAATCTCTCGGTTGTAACTAATATATCCCTGTATATCCCTAGGTTCAATCGGCGTTTCTTCAATATGCTCCCAATTTTTTCAGATTCTTTTGAAGTTCCGGAATCATCATAGCAAGCATAAGACATGTCACATCTTGGGAATCATCAACATGTTTTTCCCATGTCCTGCGGGCAGCACCTATAGTAGCAGCAGGTGCTTCGGGGATCGGTCCATCAAGGACATAAGCCTTTTTCCTCACCCTAAGAACAATTTTTAGGTTGCGATACCAATCCATGAAGTTAGAATTATCAAGTTTAGCATTTTCAAGGATGGACTTAAGCGAGGATTTGGTGTTATCAGAATTGTTTTTAGACATCTGTAGAATTTAGAAGAAAATTTTATTAGTAATTTTCATGCATTAACGTAATTCAATTTTGACCCAAGATTTACAAATTTTAGGAATTAGGATGAGATCCCATCTCCTCATAACTTAGTGAATGGACTTATCATAGATTGAAGGGTAGGTGACGATCACCAATTGTGTCAACTACACAATTCTCGGTTTGGTGTCGCATGACGAGTGTTCTCAAATATTGGTACATTAACCCCAACTACGCCCACTTTCATAACCGTAGAAAACGAATGCACGGTAAACACTAACATTTGCTCTCGTGTCGCAAAAGTGATATTTGTCCTCAAATCAGATGGATAGCCCGGCCCATGTAAGCATGGAAATCGCGTAACTACCCCTAACAGAAACCATAGGCCCGGATGCGGGGTAAACACTAGCACCAGGGGTTCGAATAGATCAGTTCGGGTGTTCTTAATCTAGGGTGGCGTAGAATATCGATTTTATTTGGGTTATATTTTAAAATTACCAGTCCGGGTGGTTTTAAAATACTTGTATGGCCTATGGCATGAACGTAGGCTATACAATTCCTTTGCAAAATTTAATTTTACGTTTTAGTTTGTGACGACTTGAAACACTTTTCAATCACTCGATTGATTAATTTTAAATACCGTATTTAATCTAAGTTGGTCGTGTCGCAAAATATATTTTAATTAATAACTTTTATTAATTATGGTTTAAAATTAACTTTTAATTTTGTAAAACCAATTTTGATTTTGTATTTTAAAATAAACAGTTTACTTTAATTACCTGTCCAGTACTTAATAAACCTTTATTAAAATCGCCGTTTTAATGATCGTGGATTAATTATTAATTTTATGTACATGATAAACATTTCATGGCAAACGCAAAAATAAATAAATAAATATACAATTCCTGGTTCAAAATATGTTCGGTTCGTTCGAGCCAAAAAACATGAACCGAGCCCATTAAGTGTAGTACAAACCCTTTTGTGCTCTCACTTAATTTTGGATCCAATCCTAAAAAAACTTTCCCTTTTTAAAAAATTTTTCTTTTAATTTTTTAAACACTGAAAAAATATGAACCTTTGATTACGTTTTAATATTTCAACTTGGGCTATATTAAAATCATTATTTTAATATTTCTGTTTTTTTATTTACTTAAACCGTGAAGCTTCAAAACTAATTTTGTACGCATGTTATAACTAAAATTTCTAGACCCGATTTGCATAGTACGATCATTAAGCTAAATGAAATAGGTTAAGGCCTGGTATTTTGTCAAAGAGGACTTTGACAAGCGTTCATGTTTGGCCTTAATAAAAACTTGCCTATAAATATTATATATGACAGGTTCCTATGCCAAATGTACTCGATTTTAAGCATGCAATGTTATAAATTATTTTATAGATCTATAAACACTTTTATAAAATAACCTACTTTGATTTGTAAGGTGGCTCTGATACCACTGTTGAAATTTCCGTTTATCTTTTAGTAAAATCTTTTTTATCAATTTGTCAAACAAATTGAACGCAGTGGAAACCTGTACACGAGGTTCGGTTATAAATCGATTCCACTAGTGATCTTATTACAATCAAAATAGGTTAAATAAGTGACTACCAAGTAAGACACTTTGGTTCAATGAACGATCTCGCTAGATGATTGTTGACCACGAAATCATGTTTGTTTGAAAACAAACCTTAAACTAAAGAAAAATAAAGTATAAAACTTTACTCACGTTTTTGCGTAATCGAACGTAATCGAAGAAACAAGAACCTTTTTGCGTCCTCTTGTAAATATTGACAACAACTATTTTTTTGTTGCTGTTCTTGTTGCATCAGAACCGTAGCAGGAGAGCCAACAAAAAACAAAATATATTCTGTTGTTATTACTACTTGAATAGAGAGTTCTCCTTTTTGATATTTTAGAAGTCTTCAAAAACCCTTTTTAAGAATTCTATTGAAGCTGTATCTCTACAAGAGATTTTTATATATATATATATATTATATATATATATATATATATATATATATATATCTTTAAGAAATTGTAATCTAATCACAACTCATTTATAATTATCTCATAGTTATAACAATATCTCTTCTTATTTATTATCTAAATAATTAACTATATATACATATAACTTATTATAATTAACAAATTAATTATAATATTAAATCCGGCTCTCCGTAACTATTCTAAATAATCACACGTTTTTTCATTACGCTTATTATTTTGTGATGCAGTGATTAACAATTAAAACACCATTACATGTTCGTTGCCCAAAGTGTAACTCTTTGGGTCGTACCTTCACGACAACGTTGAATTCTAATCGAACATCATACCAACATATTTAACAACTGAAATGATCACAAGATACTGATGTGGTGTAGTGGTCTTTCGTGTCGAGTTTCAATCGGAGGGCGCGGGTTCGATTCTGCACTCACGCGGGTCTGAGTGGTCATACACCTGCGTTTCTTTTTCTTGTTATTTTTATTACTGTAATTAATATTCTTAAACCATATTATTTTTTATTTACTTGAAAATTCTGTTTATTTAAACATTTAAGAAAAAGTATCAGATTATATATATAAGGGTTATATATTTTATTATTTAAACAAATGATATATCAGTTTTATATATATTTAATAAAATCTAATATATATATGTAGGAGCGGTTTATGTATTTATAAACCAGACTTTATTTTTTGAACAAATCTCTTGATTATATCAATTCATTTATATACAACTATTTACAAATCGGTATTATATATATATACCAAATAAATAGGAAATAATAAGCTAAATATATTGAATTTAAACGAATGTACGAGATTATTTTATAAAAGTATGAGTGTTACTTATTTGATATTTTATAATCTCTAAAAGTGTAACTTGATTTATATAAATATATAAAGTATATGATAGTATGTATAAATATGATTTACTTATATGAATGTATACTATACAATCTGATTAATTTACTTATATTATATTGATTGGGTTAATATAAGTAAATTAATCAGATTGTATAGTTATATATTCATATAGATATATCAACCCAATCAATATAATATAAGTAAATTAATCAGATTGTATAGTTATATATTCATATAAGTAAATCATATTTATACATACATATATATGTATGTATATGTAAATATATCAACCCAATCAATATATTATAAGTAAATTAATCAGATTGTATAGTTATTCATTCATATAAGTAAATCATATTTATACATACTATCATATAGTTTATATATTTATATAAATCAGGTTACACTTTTAGAGATTATAAAATATCAAATAAGTAACACTCATACTTTTATAAAATAATATCGTACATTCATTTAAATGCAATATATTTAACTTATTATTTCCTACTTATTTGGTACGTTTCTAATTCTTATATTAGAATAATACTCCCGATTCCAAGTCCTCAAATTCTTTTCGCGCGCTTAGTTTTATAAGGAATCGAAAAACGCAAACACTGTGAGTGAATCTACAACTCCCTTTTTTCTTCATTATACGTTTTTGGGTGTATTATATGTCGCTTTATATTATTTCTTTTATCAATTACGTGCAATTACCATCTTGTGAAGTATATGTGTTATGTCTTATGTGTTATTGTTTGTTGTTTACTTGGTGCATTACATTCATTTAAGACGTTACATCATTATGGGCTCGTCGGTTCCCATGAACTATGAGCGAAACTTGACGTTGCCAATCATACGAGGTCAGCTCCGTTGGATTGAGCTTAGACCTTGCAACACACCATAATACCGTGCAACATGCATACATTCATTTGAATCATTACAATTGATTTGTTTATTGTTTGAGGTTGTGTTATGAGGTTTGACATATGACATACAACATATTTACTTACATTGGTTGATGCACGTTTTCTTAATAAACAAATTAAACATATTTTTTCCTATAACAAGGAGATTTACTCACCAACCTTTTTTGACCCAAAAACTACTTTTACACATGATACATGTGAGCAAGCATGAAGAGAAGATTGGACATAGGATGAGCCTTAGTTAACAAGATACCTATTAATGAAGTTAATTGTTATGAACAATGTCTTATATAGAATTGTTTTATTTTGAAGTATTTGCTATGTGAACCATTTAACATAAATTAATGAATATCTAAAACATGTAATAGCAAGTCATAAGCTTGGATCAACCAAATCTTGCCCCGATCATCTAGTCCGCTGTATTCAGAGTGTGATAATAATAAACAATCAACTATATAAGACCCGTTAGAATAGAAATCGAATGATGCATAATAATAAGCTCATGACGACGATATTTTTGAAATTTAATAAAACGTTAAAATATTAATAAATCCGAGAAGTGTAATCAATATCATTTGAAAAAAAACTAAACCGATGTTTATACAGTATCGATACTGATATTGTTCATACAGTGTCGGGGATATAAAAAAAAGAAAATCAATAAAATTTATAACTATAAAAAAATACATATTTGTTTAAGGTTAAAAGTAGAAATACTAATAGTCTATCGTAATAATATATATATATATAATATGATATAATATAATATGCAAGTAGGATTTTCTCGTGCTTCGCTGTGGACTCTCATTCAGTATTTGTTCGATTCATTGAAGTATCAATATGATACCGCATACTGACACTTGGCATAGCAATTGATATGCGTGTTACATCAATTAAAATTCCTAAAAACGAATACCCATAAAGGTACCTGTGTTTTTTGGTTGTCATTCGAGAAAGCCAAAAAAATAAATATGGTATCATCACTTCGAGAAAACTATAAAAATATTTATTACGAATACAACTTTTTGTTCAATAATTTTGTACCACCACGTCGATATAACCAAAAAAATAAATACGGTACCTGTATCGATGTTGTTTGGTCGACATTTTGTTTGATTTTTAACGATAAAATGAACTATATTTGACTCGTTCGAAAAGAACTTTTATCGAATCATAGATAAGATATTCGAAATCTTATAAAATGTTAAAAAACGAAAAAGGGCATTCGATGTCATGATGTGTATGTAATAACTAAACTAATGTTTTACTGTATCGTGACCGAATAAATATGGTACTGGTACCGTTGTTGCTTGATGAGCATTTGTTTGATTGTGATGATAAAAAGTCTATATTTGACCCATTTGAATAGGACTTATTATCGAATCGTAGATAATATATTCAAAATTTTATAAAATGTTAAAAAAAAGGAAAATGACAATCGATGCCATTACATAAAATAAAAACTAAACCTATAGTATACAATACCATTATCGATGTTGTTCGTACAGTATCGGTAATGTTAAAAAATCATTAAAAGTTAAAATTTATGTTTTAAGTTAAAGGTATATACGCCAATAAAGTATTATTATGGGTTCAAATTCCTGTAAAAATGATGGAGTTTGTGAGAAGTATGATAAATATTATAGAGACGACACGTGGCCTTTTTAAATTTATGGATTAGGGATAATAAGGTAATTAACTTCAAAAACCAATTTAATTATTAAATAGATTGTAACCGCTTTAGGAGATAATTCTTTTTTTACGTATCAATAATTGATCATGATGTTTAGCATCTGTAATGTTTTTTTTGTTATTTTACAGGTATAAAACATCATACAGATTCGAAAAACACCACGACTTGAATCGTAATACAGTCATGATGTTTTAACATCTGGAATGATTATATTGATATATAAGCAATGGTGTTTTAACACCATCTGTGGATGATTGTATTGCTACTCTAGATGTTAAAACACTATGACTTGAATCACAATACAATGTTTTCAGATGTTTAAAATATCACGCCTTGAATCACAATAAAATTAAAACACCATTGTATATAAGAATTGACAAAACACCATGGACTAAAAATCCGATTGAATCGTATTTTTTTCTCTATAAGTGTAGCAATATGGTCTTCAAATTAAAGATAAAAAACGCTTGTTATTATGGCGTAATTGTTTTTTCAAAAAGAAAGTTACATATCAAAAGTTATTGACGTTTAAAAAAGACGAGGGAAATTACATGTATAGAGGTTGATGGCAATTTCTTTATTTAAACAATGCAATATAAAAAGAAATTATTATCCCTAATCTAGGCAAATTAGTAATTTTTTTACATTTTAAGCCCTTTTTTGATCTCAGCCATTAACTACAAAATCTAAGGGTTTAAATCACTTCTTATATTTCTCACAAAAACCCCTGTTTTACAATAACCCCACCCTATTATGTTTACATAACAAAAACATTTAAAAATCTATATATTATTAAATAAATAAAATTACTATTTATGAAATGTTGGTAATTATCTATAACTAGGTTGTTTTCCCGTGCGTTGCAACGGTACGTTATTGCGGGCATTCGATCAGTATCGGTTAGGTTTGTTATAGTACGTGTAGATATATGCACTCGGTAAGAAGTCAACACATGTTTTACATCAATTGAAAACAGAAAAAATGAACACCGGTACCTGTTTTGGTCAAAAAATTGTATGATGAATTAATTAACAAAATTAGAAAGTGAGGTTAGGTGCTTGTAAAAACGTCATACTTCATATCCAAGATCCTGAGTTTACTATAGGATCCTCAATTCTGAAGATAAGTTACGTAATGATTTAATTTGGCAAAAACTTAGATTTATGACAAACAAGAGTGTAAATAATGAATAATAACCAACACAAAGGATGTTATAGGGAAAAAGCCCTTGATCTTCTTGGTGAAGATGATCTCCGGTACAAAAAATCTCAGGAGCTAAGATACAGAAATGTGCTTGATCGATCGAATCTAGGTGTTACAACATATAAGATCGTAAGTGTGAGTGTATTGAGTGTTTGCAATGAGTGTGTGATGTATCTTAGCTGATCTGATCAAGCCAATTCTTAGAGATAAAATAGATAGAAGATGTACTTTCTATGATGTACTGGTAGGCCCAACCGACTTAGAGAGTTCCCAAAATTTCTCTTGATATACCTTATTAAAAATCATAATATTTATGGGTTCTCATCTTAGGAGAAATAGAAAAACTGACACGTTGATAGTTTAAAAGAACCACTATAAGTAAAATATCTATAAGTATTTTTAATTAAATGACACGCCTTATCCTTTTATGAAAATAAATCCGGATCTGGTGGCGCCTGAAAAAATATTCCATAATTCCATTGATTGAACAAAATAAGAAAAAATATGAAGTTCATGGTGTTTCCCATTGGGATAGCGACTTGATGATAATACCCTCTGAGTTAAACATAAGAAAAAAATTGACAAAGCTCATAATTATCATCCGTCATCCATAATCCACCATTCATCAAAAATTCAATTTTAAATACATAAAGGTTTTTTTATATAAAGTGGTAGAGTTTAACTCTTTTCCTTATACGTTGGATATGTGATTAGGTGGATATGTGGATTCTGAATATGAGACCATTAGATGGAATGCTAACTTAAACATAAGTGATGTTCTAAAAGTAGTTAATTAAAAGCAACTCAAATTACCCTAATTCTAGACTCAAATTTAACTCTAGACTCCTAAACTATACTAAACTATTAACTGGCAAGTGGACCGATCAATTGTAGAATAGCATTAAGCAAGTCAGGATTATCGAACACACAGGACTCTCTAATTAATATGACTACTAACTTAGACTCAATTACACACTTTGTATATTTTAAAGGGGGGTTTATTTCTAATAAATCTAAATTATCAATTAAACTAAAACTACTAAATTGGAATGACCAAACTATGAACTTCTAGGAAATTTGGGATTTTAATCAAGAAATAATGAACTAGTCACATAGGTTGGATTGTTAGACTACTACTCCTTTAATTTAATAATAATTAATTAGGTTGAATATTTTACCGGGATCTTGACAGATTAAAGTTTAGGTTTACCAAACAGAACCCCCGACCCTTCTCAGGAAGACACCTACGATAACCTACCATTTTTATTTGTTTACATGTCCTAAAGATTTCTTTTCAGTTATCCTTCAAATTAGCAAAATGTCTAATTATTAATTACCACTCAATAATTAACCTAGACCAACTACAATTTTCTAGTTTAGATTAACTGATTCAATTATGACAAGGAAACTAGATTTGGAAATTTCGCAAAATCCTAACCTAACAATTTATCAAATTAATTCAGCCAACTAATTGTTATTTCTCAATAAGCAAGTTAGGTATAATGACAAGATTGATTTTATAATTTATTCAATTGTTTCCTCGGTTTTATTGGCGAATTTACCGACAACTTCCCGAATCCCTAAGAACACGAAAAGTAACATAAACCTATTCTATGGAAGACATCCACCTTAGTTCATGCAAAACAATCAAACAATCAACAACAAGCAAAATCATGCAAATAGTATAAACTAGATAATTAAAGTTGTGAACTTTACCAATTAAACATTCAAACCATAAATTAAATTAAAACAAATCAAAGTTTCATAAAATCCATCATCCAAAACCTAGGCAACCGAATTGAATCTAGCCTAAAAACATGTTTGAAAAGAAAAATAAACAAGGTTTATAACAAGGTAGCATAATCAAGCAAAACAAGGAAGCAAAGATCAAGATTGGTATGATAAAACCGTGAAAAGCTACTGCCTTGAACTCCCTTGATCATCCACACACTCCTTGCAGCCTAGATCTCCTTCTCTTAGCTCCAAATCTACAGAGAATTGTTCCCAAAAGCCTCTAGTTCGTCCAAGTCTGTTCCAATATGAGTTTGACTTCAATTATGAGTGTTTTAATAACAAACAAGTCCAATTCCAATCTGGTTTCGAAACTTTCTGGATAAAAGACCCTCTCGCCGGCCGCAAGAAGGTTAGAGTCATCCGGTCGCGCTCGCGACCGAGGAGAAATCCGGATATAAATGTCACTCTCTCGCGGGCCGTGAGAGAGTTGTGTTGTGCCAGTCGCGCCCCGCGACCGGGTTGTAAATCCTAATTTTGCGTTTCGTTTTCTCGTTTCCGATCCAATCACGTCCCGGCTCGGTTCTTTTCACCATTTTTGCTCGTTTTTCCCATCCTTCCAACCGTTTTCACGACCCAAGACCTGTAAAACGCATTTGGATTAAAAGTAGATAAATTCTTGACAAACCGAAACAAAAACGCGCTAAAATTATACAAACTCTACATGATAAATGGATGTATTATTCAATACATCAAATATCCCCACACTTGCTCTTTTTTCGCCCTCGAAAAAGAATTGTACATGAACGGAATTATAACCAAACAATTACTCGATTTCAAAATTTTAACGGTTATTTTCATTAAGGAATAAGATTTATGTTAACCGCGATTGCAAGTATTGGATCCACTTAAACTTAAAATTCGGTTCAAACCTCTTATCATGTGAATTTAGTTTAATTGCTGTCAATCCACCTAGTGTCTCACACTAGAGTCCACAGTATTCCTAATCCCACCTCAAGCTTATGAAACAAAAGGAACGAATTATTTAAACTCTTTCCTAACCGTTTTATACCAAAATATAAAGAATTTAAAACCAAGCAATTTTGTTTTTCTCTTTTTTTTTCATTTGAGCATTTGATTTCTTTTTGCATATCTAACCTATAGGTTGTCTCAACCAGAATCACCATCCCCGAGAGCGACAACGTGGGCTTTGATACTTAAAATTTCAATTAATCATAGAGAGATTCTCGATTAGAGTCACTATCCCCAAGGGAGATTCCATAGGCCTCGTCTACTTTTCAATCAAGTTCATTTTTTTCTATCTTTTTTCTTCTTTTTACATGATTAAAAATTCTAAATATTTTAGCTTATAACGACATTCCTTATACTATTTTTGGCGGTTTCAGCTTCCCATTTTTCCTAGATGAGTACCCACTAGTATACCGACAATTAAGGTATATTAAGCTCAAAGAAAATAAGAACCGAATCGAGCCTACTCACATATCCCAAGTTAGACACAAACTCACCCTTTTATTTCTCATATTATTATTATTTGAAACCGAATAAAAATTTAATTTTTCTATCATTTTCCGTTTAAATTCATACAAACTTCTTTTTCAAAAGACATTTTCGGATTTTTTTATTTTTTTAAATCAAATCAAACTACTACACTACTCTAACTATCTCATCCCCACACTTAAATTTTTGCATTGTCTCCAATGCAAGGACGAGACAACCTACTACTCAAAATAAAACAAAACAAAATAAAGAAAGGAAAACACAATACAAAAAGGGAAGCGACTCAGCTGGTAGTGCAAGACTGTCGATGTGCCAGTCAAACCCCTCGTATTTTCCAAACCAAACGCGCTCAATGTACCACTCTCAAAGCTCTCATGTGAACGGAACAGCATACAACATCGACCTATCACCATGCACTTACAAAACATAATAATGATAAAGCAAAATAAATAAACTATTTTGCAAGATTGTTCACGACATACCCAAACCAGCCAACACCACCCACAAAGTAAATTGTTTAAAATTACAGACCATCAATAAATTAAAACAGCAGAAAAAAAAATCAAGATAAAGATCCTCAGCTGCTTCAATCGTCCTCTTCAGACTCTTTCGACGCCTCAAATACCTGATACGGTTGAACGTCCACCATCCCCGCAAACTGACTTGACCCTGCCTGACCACCTGGATGCTGAAAGTAGGATGGGATTCCCATGTTCAGATTCTGTATCATATACCGCATCCCATCTTCTAGCCTCCTCTGGCTACCCTCGTGCATGCGCCTACTCTCTAACATGGTCTGTCGAACTCCGCCAAATAGTCAACATAGCCTCGTAAGTCACCTAATCCCGTCTCCATCCTGTCATAAAGAGAATCTAAAGTCAATGGGTCTAGGCGAGGCTCACGAAGAGGATAATGTCGTCCTGGCAGTTCCTGGCACGTAACCGGCCGCTAATATCGAGTGGGGATGCCCGCCTGCATAGAAGATGCAGCTTCGGATCCGGGAGGCGGTTGCACTTGTGGTCCCTGGCGGACTGGCAGCCAGCTAACCGGCTCTTGGGTCGTCAGATTTCCAACAGCCTGGAGGTCTCTAATGCTCATGACACAGGGGGCGGGGCATTCTCTCAATCTGTCCAGGGGGTATCTTTCGAACACCCCTAAGCTCTAGGCCAAGCACGTAATCACGGGCCCGCAATAAACCCTTGCCCCGGGGCCCCCCTCCACAGTCGCTTCATCGACCATCCATATATCGTGGCCAGGTTTGCCGGCAGTCCCTCCACCATACACATTAGACAAAACAAACTCACCTGGTTGACCTTGTTGTCCCCCTGCCCTCTTCCAACCAGCGTAGCGGCAAGAATCTTATGGAGAAACCAGTGAATTGGATCAGTAATATCACTCGCCACCATGTTGTTTGAATATGGGGTAGAAGAGATTGTTCCCCAAAGTCTGGCGAGCTCGTCTGTCTGAACACTATGGGTGTGCCTCCTTTTGAAGACCCCCTGAAGGCTAGTGGCGAATTCCGGTGCCTGAACCTCCTCTTCCGAGTATATTTGCCAGGCCACCGCAAACTGTGGAATTGTCATCTCAAAAACTTGCCTCCCCAAGGCAAACGAGACAGCATCACTCTCGTTGAATTTACCCTGCCGGTATTCGAATGTTGAGTGAAACTCGTAGGTGATTTCTTTGAATTGTCTAGCTCCGCAGTCCAACACCCTTCGGAACTTATCCCCTAACAACTGTTCAATCTGACCCCTTTGACCCAAATTATCAATCAAATCCCAATCGATCCTCCTGTAGCGTAGCAACTCACAAGTAACCAAGCTAGAAAGCCTTTCCCAATCGTGGGAGTCTAGATCAAACTGCAGAAGAGGGCTGTCCACAATTCTCGTACTCTGCCTATGGGGAACACCGCCCCCGGTATCTGATTCTGCGTTGGCCAAAGTGTGAAGGTTGTTGTGGTGCATCAGCGGGGTCACCTCTCTGACGAGGTGTTGGTCGCCTCCTCTTTCGTCCGGCTCTGCTTGAACTACCCTCTCCTGACATCTGCATAAAGCACAACTAAGACAAGCCCGACATTAGAAAAAGGAAACCACCTAAAACAAATGACCATATAGCATTTCATTCGCGGTCATGGTCTGCAAAAGATAAACAATTTACCACATAATTTAAGATACATTTGAAGAGAGTGTAACATTATTAATTTAATAAAAATCGAATCTCGGCCGAATGGAGATTGAGTACGGGCGAGACCGAATCTTATATGCATGACCATCCAAATGTTACTAACACCCCCCTGAAAAGATATTAAACACTATACAACTACCCCCCTCTCGGCACTTTAATTGTCCTCAATTAAATTGAAGTGCCGAAACATGAGCCAACATTGAGTGTCAATCTAAAGATAAAACAGTTTGAACATGGAAGAAATAACGGTTGACGGTCTTAAAAATCAGATTTTTAGTAACAATGTGACCCACCCTCATCCCCACACTTAATATTGGACCTCACCAAACCCGCTAAGAAAAACCCTGCATGTACTTAATATACCCACATAATGTAACAATTATCACCATCAAAACTCAAGTCAAACCCAGTTTATCCCAACCCGCAATTTAACCGGACATGCAACTGTCATAGTACCAAACACCAAACTAAACGTAACAACTAGATATGTGATGAAGATGTAAACATAAAAGTTGCGAAAAACCATACCTTGGTGTAGATCTGTAGGAACTAGTGCACAAATAATGAAATTTTGAAACACCGGTGAAAAGCACGGTTCAAAGGGAAAAAACCGTTGGAATCACTTAAAATGGATGAAGGTTGATGTGGTGAAGAAAAGATGGAAGATTTCAGTGGATTTGGGCTAAAAATGGCGATTTTTGTGAAAAATGGGGTGTAGCCGTAATGGAAGTGGTGAAGAAAGTGGGAAAATGGGTATAAAATGGAGTCTAGAGTTTTTAAAGTGCAGATAGGGTCTCTCGCGGGCCGCGAGAGAAACATATAAGTCTCTCGCACCCCGCGAGCGAATGATGGTTCTGGTAAATGTTGGTCTCTCGCGGGCCGCGACCGAGGAGGCATATACTTCTCGAGCCCCGCGAGAGGCTTGTTTTCATAGAAAGTTTCTAATTTGTTTCAAGTTTCATGCCTTAGAAAAAATTTTGAAACCTTAATGTTGGCAGTTTAGCTTAAGGAACCACCCTCGCTTTACCGAATTTATCAAACGTACCTGCAATTTTCCGCTCTCCATAAATGATGCGTGATATGACCTGCAAAACCCACCTAAACCGACCCGCACACAAACACACAAAATACGAAATATGAATTAAATAAAAACACGAAATGCAATTAACTACCAAACTGTACATACACTACACTCGAGCCGAAACCCAAGAACCTATGCGGTATGAGGTGGAACTTCGAGAGGAGTCTCCTCCGTCTCGGTGGGATCAAGGTGTCCTCCTAAATAATGTTTCAAGCGATGCCCGTTGACCTTCCATGTCCCTCCGTCAGCTTCATCTTTCAGCTCGATAGTTCCATACGAGAATACCTCATTGACCACATATGGGCCGGACCATTTTGACTTTAGTTTTCCCGCAAGCAGTTTCAATCACGAGTTATATAAAAGCACTTTGTCGCTGATTTGAAACTCTTTCACATTCTTCAATCTCCTGTCGTGCATCGCCTTGGTTTTCTCCTTCAAGCTCCATGACCGCTCATGCGTCGCATCCCGAAGTGCCTCCAACTCGTGAATTTGAAAGAATCGTCGCTTGGCCGCTTCGGTGAGGTCCCAATTCACGGTCTTTAATGCCCACAGAACCCTATGCTCAAGTTCGACTGGGAGATGGCAGGCTTTACCTTAAACGATCATGAAGGGCGTGGTACCTAGCGGTGTCTTATAGGCGGTGCGAAACGCCCATAAAGCATCATCCAACTTGTCGGACCAGTCCTTCCGACTTTTGCATACCGTCTTCTCAAGGATTCGTTTCACCCCCCTGTTCGCGTTCTCCACTTGGCCACTCGTCTGAGGATGATAAGCGGTGGAGAGGCGGTGAGTGACACCGTAGCACGCCAATGCCTTTTCCATGATGGCATTGCAGAAGTGCGTGCCACGGTCACTAATAATAGCTCGTGGGGTACCAAAACGGGTGAACAACTTCTTCAAGAATCTCACCACAACTCGGGCATCATTTGTGGGTAAGGCCTGAGCTTCAACCCACTTGGAAACGTAGTCAATGGCCACAATGATGTATCGGTTCCCGCTAGAGACGGGAAACGGTCCCATGAAGTCAATCCCCCAAACATCAAAAACTTCAAGTATTTGGATCGGATGTTGGGGCATCTCGTCCTTGGATGAGATGTTGCCGGTGCGCTGGCAACGATCACACGTCTTCACAAACTCTAGAGCGTCTTTTACAACCGATGGCCAATAAAAACCGCAATGGAAAACCTTCTGTGTGGTGACGTGCGGACCATGATGACCTCCTATCAGTCCCTCGTGCACGTGCCTCAAAATCACTGCCCCCTCTTCTCTACTAACGCAGCGCCTCAGAATTCTGTCTCCCCCCTACCCGAAATTGAAATGGGTCGTCCCAGATGTAATACCTGACATCGCGAAAGAATTTCTTCTTCTGCGGTGTGGTCATCCCCTTAAGTACCACTCCATTCGCTAGATAATTCACGAAGTCGGAAAACCACGGCATTCCCTCCTTCTCCACTGTCACAAAGTCCACTAACTCGTGGGGAAATCTATCAACGAATCTCTTCTTCCCTATTTTCTTCTCTACTAGGATCCTCTAATCGAGAAAGATGGTCAGCGACCACATCTCTGCTCCCTTCTTATCTCTAATCTCTATGTCGAACTCGAAAAGCAAGAGAATCCACCGAATGAGGTGAGGCTTTGCGTGCTTTTTTGGAAAAGGAAGCGCTGAGCCGCATGGTCCATAAAGACGATAGTCTTGGACAGGACAAGGTAGGAGTGGAATTTATCAAACGCGAATACCACTGCTAAAAGCTCCTTCTCTGTTGTGGTGTAGTTCTCCTGTGCGTCATTGAGGGTCTTACTAGCGTAGTAAATAGGGTGAAAATGTTTGTCACTTCACTGACCCAAAATGACGCCTACAGCATACTCGCTAGCATCACACATGAGCTCGAAGGGCAAGTTCCAGTCGGGTGAGATGAGGATAGGAGCACTCACCAGTTTCTCCTTAAGGATCGTAAAAGCTTTCAAGCAGTCGTCATCGAAGATGAAGGGTACATCTTTCTCGAGAAGTCGAGTCATGGGGCGGGTAATCTTCGAAAAATCTCGAAGCCCGCATGACCGAGAAAGTTGCGGATAGACTTGACGCTAGTCGGTGGAGGAGTCTGCTGATAGTATCTATTTTTTCCCGATCGACCTGTATACCTGTTCGCAAGATCTTATGCCCTAGCACTATGCCCTCTGTCACCATGAAGTGATATTTCTCCCAGTTGAGCATCAGTCTCGTCTCGAGTGAGTAAGACATTGATCGAAGGTGTTTCCATAGATAGATAGATCGTCTATGAAAACCTCCATTGAGGTCTCGATCATGTCCTGGAAGATAGCGACCATGTATCACTGGAAAGTAGCCGGAGCGTTACATAACCCGAACGACATGCGGCGATACGCATAAGTACCATACGGGCATGTGAAGGTTGTCTTTTCTTGATCCTCGGGAGCAATCGGGATCTGAAAGTAACCTGAGAATCCGTCATGAAAGCTATAATTGTTGTCCTGCGAGTCGCTCCAACATCTGATCAATGAATGGGAGCGGGAAGTGGTCCTTGCGGGTGGCATCGTTTAATTTAAGATAATCTATGCACACCTGCCAGCCCGTGACTGTTCGCGATGGGATAAGCTCCTTCTTTTTGTTCATGACCACTGTTATTCTCCCCTTCTTGGGAACGACCTGAGTGGGGCTTACCCATGCGGAATCGGAGATCAGATAGATGAGATTAGCTTCCGTCAGCTTAAGCACCTCTTTCTTTACAACTTCTTGCATATTCGGGTTCAGACGGCGCTGTGGCTGCACTATTGGCTTAAAGACGTCTTACATGAGGATCCTATGTGTACAGAAGGTAGGGCTAATCCCCTTAATATCAGACAGTTTCCATGCGATGGCCTCCTTATTTGCCTTTAGGACCTCGATTAAACGCTCCTTCTCCTCCGTTGACAATTTCGAAAAAATGATCATGGGTAAGCTCGAATTGCCACCTAAGAACGTGTATTCTAAGGAGATGGGAGGACCTTAAGCTCTACTGTTGCTGGTGTCGATAATGGTGTACTCTCGGTAGCTGCACTCACCTCACAGAAGTCTAGGTCTCAGGAATCTCTAAGAAATTGTCCCCTATATCCTCACCATCACTCTCCTCAGCTACTAAACTCTCGTTCACTAAGTCGGCTCCACTAAATAGTCTAGATAGTGATCAACGGACGACCTGAACGAATTCAGGAAGTATACGGAGTGACAAGGGCTACTATCGCTGTCGCCACCACTCGGGTGTTGCATTGACCTTGCGATTTTGAACATGACGTTCTCTTCCCCGATGCGAAGGGTGATTTTCCCGTCATGAACATCTATGAGTGCTTTCGCGGTGCGTAGAAATGGGCGACCTAAGATGATGGGTACCTTCTCGTCAGCCTCCATATCGAGGATGACGAAATCTACAGGAAAGACAAATCTATCAACTTTAACCAAGAAGTTCTCTATGATTCCCCTCGGGTACTTAACAGACCTATCGGCTAACGATAGAGACATACGAGTAGGGGTGAGCTCCCATAAACCTAATCGCTCGTATAGTGAGAAGGGCATCTGATTTATGCTCGCCCCAAGATCGGCTAAAGCATGAGCTGGAGCAATGGAGCCGCCGAATAGGCATGGAATCGTAAAGATACCCGGATTAGTCAGTTTCTCGGGCAACTTGTTTAAAACCACGGTGGAACATCCTCTAGTCAACAGGACATTCAAAAGCTCCCCTAGCCTATCTTTGTGTTTTAGAAAATCCTTCAAAAACATAGCATTTTTAGGCATATGCTGGAGGGCCTCGATGAACGGGAGATTTATTTTTAACTGAGTAAACATGTCAAGGAAATTCACGTATTCCTTGGCATATTTTTGCTATTTCAGACGTGCTGGGTAGGGTAGGCGTGAAGTATCTACGATCGGTGATGGCCTAACCTCTACCAGTTTTCTCTCTCTCCCCACTCTCAACTAAAGGTCCACTGGCTGGTGCGGTAATTGCTGGGTCTAACCTGGTGTGCACCCTAGGTGGAGCCTCCATCTCTATTTCCTTATCTACCTTATCATCACGCTCCTCTACTTCTACCTCCATCCCCTCTCTACCCACTTCCTTCAGAGTCCTACCACTGCGCGTAGTAATCGCTTTCGCATGTTGGTTCGCGGGGTTGGGTTGGGTATTACCCGCTAACTTGCCGTGTGGCTGCTCTTGCAGCTGCTTAGCCATACTACCGACCGACCTCTTTAGATCTAAGAGCGCGGACTGTTGATTTTTCAAGAGAAGATCATGTTCCACGAGAGTTTTCTGAGTAGCTTGATCTTTGACAACTAATTGAGATAACAACTCTTCGATCCTATCTAGACTACCTCCTGACCCTCCACTCCTAGTCTAACCCTCCTGATTCGAACCCCCTCCACTAAACTGACTAGTATAACCTGACCCTCCACTATTGTAGTGACCCTTCCCCTTGTTCTGATAAGAGCATGATTGGAAACCAGGGGGGTTACCGGAAGATCGATAATTATTATTACTTCGCCAGTTTGGATTATAATTGGAAGTATTATTATTAAAGGGATTCGTCGGACCTTGGCTCTGACCAGTGATAAACTCTACCTGCTCGACAGTGAGCATGGGACACTCTAACGTGTCATGACCCCCTCTACACACCTCACACCTGTCTATCTTCTTCTTCAATTCCTGTATCTCCTTCGTGACCTCCCTCTTAAAGCTATCTAAAGCAGTAGCTACCGTAGTTTCCAAGCTAACGTGGTGTAGACCCCGGTTAACCGGAGGTGTACGAGAAACAGGAATTGAATTCATGTCGGCAGTGCTGTAATCGACATCGGAATGGGCAAAGCTCTCGAAAAGGTCATTACACTCAGCTACTGTTTTCTTTCCCATTAAGTGGCCACCAGCAGAGGTGTCGAATCGAGCACGGGTCTTAGGGGTGAGACCGTTGTAGAATTTCTCTACAAGCGCCCAGTCTGATAGACCATGTTGGGAGCAGCGGGATACTAGAGTTTGGAAACGCTCCCAAACTAGATGGTAGGGCTCATCAGGTTCCATTCGGAACAAATGGATCTGATCACGAAGGCGGGATGCTTTAGCGGGTGGAAAGTATTTCTTAAGGAAAGCATCCCGTAAAAAAGCCCAAGTAGAAAAAGTACCGGGTGGTTGAGAGTCAAGGTAGATGGCGGCTCGACCCCCTAGAGAGAACAGAAATACTTGGAGAAAACGGGCATCATTGACCACACCCTCCATACTGAATGTGTGACATACACGGGTAAGGCGGTTGATATGTGCGGGCACATCCTCATCATCACGACCGTGGAATTGGCAAGAGTTAGTAATGGCGGTCGTGATGTAGGAAGGGATTTGCCAGGCTCGGTCATTGTTCATAGGGGTAAAGTGATGGGTGAGTTTGCACCGGTGAAACCGATGGTGGCCTGTTGGTAGACGGTCTGATTGTTATTATTAGCCATGTGAAAGTTAGGTGGTGGCAGTGATGGGCTTACTTTTCTATGGACTACGCGAGGTGATGGGGAACCGGGCGGTGAAGGTTTAGGTGTAAAATCAAAGTCGGGCGGTACAAAGGAACGGGATGAACTTGAAAAGTTGAGGAAGAAGCACTTACCTTTGGTGCGGGAGAGAATGGCGATCCGTCGGCGGCTTAGGCGGAGGTCCTTGCGAACGTGTGTGGGGCATTCACTAAACCGAAAACGCAACAAACACGAGAAGTTAGCAAAAATAATTCAAATATATATACAAAAATAAATATTAAACTCATTAAATAATTTAGACTCCTACAACACAAACGAACACAAAATAAACACAAGTGTAATAACAAAGCCTAAATCGAGTAATCAACACAATTGCCAATTAGAGAGTCCCCGGCAACGGCGCCAAAAACTTGATGTTCTAAAAGTAGTTAATTAAAAACAACTCAAATTACCCAAATTCTAGACTCAAATTTAAATCTAGACTCCTAAACTATACTAAACTACTAACCGGAAAGTGGACCGATCAATTGTAGAATAGCACTAAGCAAGCCCGGATTATCGAACCCATAGGAATCTCTAATTACTATGACTACTAACTTAGACTCAATTACACACTTTGTATATTTTAAGGGGGTTTTTTCTAATAAATCTAAATTATCAATTAAACTAAAACTACTAAATTGGAATGACCAAACTATGAACTTCTAGGAAATTTGGAATTTTAATCAAGAAATAATGAACTAGTCACCTAGGTTCGATTTTTAGACTACTACACCTTTAATTCAATAATAATTAATTAGGTTGAATATTTTACCAGGATCTTGAGATATTAAAGTTTAGGTTTACCAAACCGGACCCCCGACCCTTCTCAGGAAGACACCTACGATAACCTACCCTTTTTATTTGTTTACCGGTCCTAAAGATTTCTTTTCAGTTATCCTTCAAATTAGTAAAGTGTCTAATTATTAATTACTTCTCAATAATTAACCTAGACCAACTACAATTTCTAGTTTAGATTAACTGATTCAACTATGACAAGGAAACTAGATTTGGAAATTTCTCAAAACCCTAACCTAACAATTTATCAAATTAATTCAACCAACTAATTGTTATTTCTCAATAAGCAAGTTAGGTATAATGACAAGATTGATTTTATAATTTATTCAGTTGTTTCCCCGGTTTTATTGGCCGATTTATCGACAACTTCCCGAATCCCTAAGAACACGAAAAGTAACATAAACCTATTCTATGGAAGACATCCACCTAAGTTAATGCAAAACAATCAAACAATCACACAACAAGCAAAGTCATGCAAATACTCTAAACTAGATAATTAAAGTTGTGAACTTTACCAATTAAACTTTCAAACCATAAATTAAACTAAAACAAAATCAAAGTTTCATAAAATCCATCATCCAAAACCTAGGCAACTGAATTGAATCTAGTCTAAAAACATGTTTGAAAAGCAAAATAAACAAGGTAGCATAATCAAGCAAAACAAGGAAAGCAAAGGTCAAGATTGGTATGATAAAACCGTGAAAAGCTCCTGCCTTGAACTCCCTTGATCACCCACACACTCCTTGCAGCCTAGATCTCCTTCTCGTAGCTCCAAATCTCCAGAGAATTGCTCCCAACAGCCTCTAGTTCGTCTAAGTTTGTTCCAATATGAGTTGACCTCAATTATGAGTGTTTTAATAACAAACAAGTCCAATTCCAATCTGGTTTCGAAACTTTCTGGACAAAAGACCCTCTCGCCGGCAGCGAGAGGGTTGGAGTCATCTGGTCGCTCCCTGCGACCAAGGAGAAATCCGGAGATAAATGTCGCTCTCTCGCGGGCCGCGAGAGAGTTGTGTTGTGCCAGTCACGCCCCGCGACCGGGTTGTAAATCTTAATTTTGCGTTTTGTTTTCTCATTTCCGATCCAATCACGTCCCGGCTCGGTTCTTTTCACCATTTTCGCTCGTTTTTTTCCATCCTTCCAACCGTTTTCACGAACCAAGACCTGCAAAACGCATTTGGATTAAAAGTAGATAAATTCTTTACAAACCCAAATGAAAACACGCTAAAATTATACAAACTCTACATGATAAATGGATGTATTATTCAATACATCAATAAGGTTCGCATGAGAGGGGTTTAATGAGTTGGCGGTTGGGTTTAGGTCGATACTGGTAATCATAGTTATACGTGTTTATGTCTTTTAATTAAGTGATTTAAAGTTTTTGAAACCATTTGTGTTGATTCTGATTCCATTGTAGCTTTTTCAGAGATGAAAAGTTTAAGTGTAGGGATATTTTATATGCTTTAAAATATACATCTATACTATATTAATAAGCATATCCAAAGGATAACTTAAGGTAGTTTGCTACTTCCCTTAAAACTCCTTTAATGCATGAAGTACAACATCGTAAGCATAGTATGTTTGAGCGGCCAAATTTTGCATTCAATTTTTCAGTTCCCGCTCATCCCAGTTCCGCATACACCCCTACCATGGATATATATCAAGGGTTTTCTAGATTCATTCTTAATTTTTAAAATCCTCTGGCCCCTTTCTCTCTCTGGCGATTTCACAAGATGTTCAAGGTTTCACAAGATCCAATCGATAGATCCACACGATATGAGATCTTCGCTGACCGTCTCTCATTTTCATCTCATCTCAGGTTCAGCGCTCTCATTTTCATCTCATTCTCTCTGTTTCTTCATCCATTCAAGATTCAGATCTTTACCATTTATTAATTCAAGTTAGAACTATGAAATTTATGGTAAAAGAAAACCTAAATCTTAACCCTTCTTTGTTTATAGGTAGATGAAACGCCGCAGCTAGTGCATTAAAACCCCGTAGCCAGCATAGCCGCAACAAGTTTTATATGGTAAGCGATAGGTGCACTTCCACTAAATTGATTTCGTAAACTATATCTCAAGAAATACTAATAATATTGATCGTTATTGTTTGTTTGATTAGATCGGTAATTGAGTCTAGCACGTCCGATTATGATGAAGAGAAATTAAAAGAAGGTTCATATTGCATGATATATTTTCTTTGCTTTCTAGGGGGGGAGATAGGTGGTTCTCTCCTAGGGCTTACAAAACACAGGTTATTGGTGGCAGCCTGCCTTATTTAACATCTAAAAAAACTTTATATGTTAAATATGGCGGACTGTTGTACTTAACCTGTGTCTTGTAAGCCCTATGGAGAGAAGCACCCATCTTCCTCTTACAAGGCAAAGAAAAATTATATATGTAATTTGTCAAACTACACTAAATTCAGTAAAAATATGTGTTGGATATAAAATATATGTTGGAATTAAACCCTACAAAAGAACAGAGATAGAAAGCCAAAATATACTACAACCTCTGATCCAAACAATAATGTAACATCTGCCTAAGTCAAGGTCTGCTGAAGACTAAATGTCCAAGGTCTCCCATAGCTAAACTCTGTTGAAGACAAAGCTCTGCTGAAGTCTAAAACTGAAGGTTTGCCAACGCAAAACTCTACTAAAACTAAAGGTAAAGGTCTACCAAGGCAAAGCTCTGCTAAAGACTAAAGGTAAAAGGTCTGCCAAGGCAAAGCTCTTCTGAAGGTCAAAGCTAAAGGTCTGTCAAGGCAAAGCTCTGCTGAAGACCAACAGAGGATATATCATTAGTGTTTTGTATCAGTCTTTGTAATGTTTAGTGTATAGGAGTGGTTAGCTTAGCAGATATTATTAGTTTGTTATTTTTGTTAAGCGTCACATTCATGCTGACAATGAAAACAAACTGTTATGAATTAAAACAAACTTCACATAAATGCCCTCTGATGCAAACCACTGACTCAATAACCACTGATGTTATAGTCACTAACCACTGATGCAAACTGGAGGGGTATGGTCCCAAAACTCTGCGCCTGCGCAAGGAATCATACCCCCATAATGACATCACAAGAATAACCTTGCGCGCAATGCGCAAGGGTGCGCCATTCTTGAAACAAACAGGTTGCACAACCTTGCGCACGCTGCGCAACGACAAGTTAAACTTGGAAGCGCAAGCCCCTTGCCCTGCGCTGATATAATAACCTTGCGCGCAGCGCGCAATGGTACACCATTCTTGATACTTGCAGGTTGCACAACAAACCTTGCGCACACCTACTCAACGGCAAGTTAGACCTGGAAGAGCAGGTCCCTTGACTCTGCGCGGATAAAACAACCCTCTAGCGCCAAAGTCCTAAAACCTTGCACAAGGCCAAGATAAACATGGGAGTAAAAACTTTTCTTACCATTATTTGATCTGGAAGAGCAGGTCCCTTGATCCAGGTCTTCCTCCATTATTTGATCAACTTCTGTTGGCAAAATAAATGGAGGGGTCAGATCGCCTGCCAGGAAGGCGTTCAAGCTCTTGATCATTGATGCAGCAATCGCCAGCTTCTCTTCGTTCTCCTTAGTGAGAAACGCGGAGTTGGGCGCGGGTTGTGCAGAGCCAGGGACAGGTGAGCATGTTTGATGAATAACGCCTTGTTGTACAGTTTGAGGAGTCGCAGGACTGAACACCACGTTAGGATACTGAGCATGGTATTGTGTATGGACTTGAGCCGTTGAGACCATTGTAGGATTTGGAGATTGAAACCCATACACATACTGAGTGTTTTGTGGCGTGACAACAGGACTGTACACCACATTTGATCCACCTGGTGCTTGTGCAGTTCCTTGCAGAGGACTATAGACGAGATTCTGTGACATTAACGTTGCGTTCTGACCTGTCATCCCTGCGGCCATCAGACTGCTCTGATGATTGATCTCCCTTTATTTGTTATCAATTTCACATGATTTGATAGTAGCTATCATCTCAGTGAGAGTGACGTCGTTCAGGTTCTTTGTCTTTTTGGTCATGCCCACATCTGCATCCCAACTTTTGGGCAGAGAATTCAACAACTGTCGCTTCATGGCGCTGTTGGTGAAGGTGATCTCAGCTGAAATCATCTGTGAAACCAGTTTGACATAGCGGTGTATCTGATTTTCGATGGTTTCCATGTGATTGAACGAGCTGAATTGCTGATTCAGCTGGTTCACCCTACTCGCTTTCATGTCAGCGTTTCCTTCGTAGAGATTTTGCAACTCACTCCAAACCTCTTTAGCATTTTTACAGTTCCTGACCGCGATAGAGATATCGGGTCCTAGAGCCATGGTTAGTGTCGCAGAAGCCTTCTCATCTTCCTCTATGATTTTGACGTCCTCTGGAGTCCATAAGTGCATAGGCTTGGGAATTTTCGTTTCGGGATCTTGCTCTGTGCTATACACAATTGTTCTTGGACCATTCATGATGCATCTCCACATGCCGGGTTCCTTTGCCTTGCAATACTGTTCAAAGCGGAACTTCCACTCGTAATAATCATCACCGTATAACAAACGCGGCACTTTGGTGGAAGTGCCAATCACCTGATCCAGCTCTTGGTGGAGGGCTAAAGTTTGCGATTGCAGGGCTGCCAGTGTGGCATTGGTCAGGTCCTGTGCGGTCATGAATCCAGCCATTAAATTAATTAAAATTTACCAACTTTGATTTAAATTTTAATTAATTTAAGTGATTCTAATGAACAGTGCTCAATCCGAAACAGTCAATTCTGGAGTCAATATGGTCAACTCGGAAGATTTTTCCGAAATAGCAATCCGGAAGTCAAAGCTGGTCAAACTGAATGAAATATCCGAAACAAGTAAGTCGAAATGAAGAATCCAGATTTAGGAATCCGGAATGAAGATCCGAAAAGAAAACCCGAGAAGAAATCCGAAATCAGAAGACCGAAATGCAGATCCGAAAGATAGATCCGAAATGCAGATCTGAAATACTCAAATCAGAAATGAATCCGAAATCAAGAATCCGGAATGAAAAATCCGAAATGCCTGACTTATCTTCAAAAAATCCGAAACAGTGACCCAATCCGTAACAGTGTCTCCGCCTTTTCTGCAACTGAATTCTGGAATTCAAGGAATTCAAATACTACAACAGTAACTCGGATCACAATCTGGAATAAAGCAAAATCAGGAATCAATCCGGAATGGACGATCTCCTTCGTGTTCTTCGGAATCCGGAACAGTATCAAATCCGAATTATGAGAACCTTCTTCGTATTCTACAGAAAAGTACCCTTTGTCGATGAACATCAATCCGGAATGTCAGAAATCGATCCAAAAAGCAGCAATAACCTTCAAAAACTTCTTCAATCAGCAATACCCGGAGCCTGTATTAGAACAGCAGGCTCTGATACCAATTGTAAGTCCCGTGTAACGGATCAAACAGGTATCACTATCCTAATCAATTACGGAATTATAATCAGGATGAAGAACAACTTGAATAACTTGAATAAAATAACTTGCATACACTAGAGGATGTCAGATACAAGTTTTTGTGATCAACTCTCTAACCCCTATCAAGTGATCTAACCCCTCTATTTATAGACATGACAAAGCCCAAAAATACAACCCTAGGCCCACTTGGCACTAGGAAGCCCAAACTAACCCAAAAGCCCAAAATGCAATATAAATGAATAAACCTTTAAGCTCCAAGCCCAACATGATGATCCATGGTTTTTTACAGATGAAGAGTTGAATTGGACGTATGACTATACCTTTCTCAGCTACAATTTGGTGGACTACGAATTGGGGAGGGGCATCAACGTCCGGTGGCAAACAATCCTGTACCGCCACAACATCCTCCACCTTCAAACCACCGTCATGTCGAAAACCCCGGTCAAACACAAGAACTGACGAGTTGGGCTGAAGGGTACGAAACTAACCATGGGGCGGAATACGAACCACCGTTGGATGAAGCAATGGTTTGGAACCTTGGAACAATTTTGATGATGGCTGCCACCACCACAATGATGATGATAATCATATATTCTGTGGTTTATCTAATGTTTTATTATGGGTTACTTAATTTTATTTCCATGTACTCTTTTTTCTCGAATTAGTTAGGATATTAATTTTACTTTGAATTATGTATTAGTTTAAATTTAAATTTGTTGTTGTTTAATTTTAATCATGTTTTATAGCAAAGCCACCGATGACAAACCACTGCTAACATACCAACAGTAGTTGTATAGCAAAACCACTGATTGACTAACCACTAATATTATACTCAGCAGTGGTTGTCTAGTAGTGGTTGGCTACCACCAACAGTGTTTGCCTAACATCTGATGTTATTACTCCATCAGAGGTTTGCAACATCATCAGTGTTTGTGTAACATCTGATGTTATCACTCTATCAGAGGTTAGCAAACTCATCAAAGGTTTGGCAAGGATTCTTTTAGATGTTGGCTCATCAGTAGTTTGACTTTATTTCATCATCTATTATGACTATCTTTTATTTAATTTGCAAGGTATTTGACGATTTTCAATTTACAATGAATATTGGACAACCAAAGCATCTTAATCATGCTTCCGGCTCGAGTGCATCTACTAGAGCCGAAAAACGAAAAGAGTATAACAAAAGATACTATGCTACACGCAAAGAAAATAACAAAGTCTTGAAATTTGGGAGTGGTGAGGCCTCCCGAAGTTCTTCATCAATATTTTTAATGAGTAATAGATCGACAGAAAGGACACCCTTAAGAAGTTTAGATACTAATATTGCTCAATTTACCCAAATGACAAATGAGAACGCGTCAAGCACATTCCCCTCTGTAATTGATGAAGCTGTGCCTAGAAAATCACGAGGTTTCTATTTATTTAATAATGATTTCTTTGTCATACTTGACATCTTTAACAACCTTCATTACTTAACACAATAATTTTTTAGGTGATCAATTCAACTGCGTAGACTTTTACCTCAATTTTGTGAAGTAGTTGATCAGCCTTCCTTCCAATATGAGAACGTAGAAGATGATCCATATAACTTTGCTTACGATTGTGTACCTAGAGAGCATCGTGTTTTAAAAGAATAGGGTGCATGTCCTGATTGTGGAGCAAAACGTTTTCAATTTGAGTTTGATACCTTTTGCTGTATGGGTGGGAAAACTGTGTTAGCAAATTCAGAAATTCTAAAGGAATTGCACCGGCTTTTCACATCACAAGATGAAATTGGAAATATATTTAGGCAAAACATTCATGCTTATAAGTTTTTCTTTTGCCTCAATGGGAGTGACGTTGGATGATACGTTGAGCAATATGAGAGACGGTGTATATACTTTTCGTGTACATAGAGGAATATATCACAAAATCGACCAATTAGTTCCGAGGGATGGAACCCCTAGGTACCTGCAGTTGTATTTTTATGATTCTAATGCTGAGTTAGATCTCAGACTCCAATGGCTAAATCTTGATCGACGTATTACTCAGATTTTGACACGCGTTCTTTCTACAAACCCATATGTCGATTCATTTCAAAGACTTGCGGAACTAGGACCTCTGTATAACTACAGAGTCACGTTGAATACTTCGGTTGAACTTGACCAAAGGGTGTACAATCGACCAACGACATCGGAGGTATATAAAATGTTATAAAAACACTGTGAAATATAAACAATTGATCACAAACTACCACTGATGCAAACCACTACTAAGACACCAACAGTAGTGGTATAGCAAAACCACTGATTCAACCACAAAGTCAATAACCATTGATGTTATACTCTGCAGCGGTTTTATACCACCAACAATGTTTGCCTAACATCTGATGTTATTACTCCATCAGATGTTAGCAACATCATCAGTGTTTGTCTAGCATCTGATGTTATTACTCTATCAGAGGTTATCAAACTCATCAGAGGTTTGGCTTTATTCCATAAGATGCTGGCTCATCAGTAGTTTGACTTTATTTTATGTTGGCTCATCAGTAGTTTGGCTTTATTCTATACGTTACTGTTTGTTCAGTAATAAAGATGGCACGTCCTATCATTAAGTTACTGTTTGTTTAGCTTTATCTGTTAAATATGCAACACGTCAGTCGCATCCACTGATCAGAAACCACTGATGACAAACCACTGCTAACACACCAACAATAGTTCTATAGCAAACCCACTGATGTTATACTTAGCAGTGGTTATCCAGTAGTGGTTGTCTACCACCAACAGTGTTTGCCTAACATCTGATGTTATTACTCCATTAGAGGTTAGCAACATCATTAGTGTTTGTCTAACATCTAATGTTATTACTCCATCAGAGGTTAGCAACATCATCAGTGTTTGTCTAACATCTGATGTTATTAATAGTGTTTGTCTAACGCTGAAGCTACAACTAAAAACATTACGAAAAGTATATGACCAATGAATTGATAAACTAACAGAAGTACAAGTTCCAGCATATCACGAATAAGAAAACTAACTTAACGAGACGACTAATAAACTAACGGTAAACAAGTATCCTATTTAAATCGTCACTCCCGCCGGATCGAGCGGGTAAATGACTAGTATTTTTATATAAACATTTCATACACTTCTAATTGTTTTGGATTAACTTTTATTGCATATTACTTCTATTTGGTTCATATTTAAAGTTTGATAATTTTAAGAGATGGCGCGCTAAAACGTTGTATTTCGTCTAAAAGAAAAGTTATACCTAATTAACAAATATTATACTAACTAATTAATAGTTATATGTTATTATAAATTATGTTGGATGATGGTAATAGGTTTAGCACTTATGACTGACATTTTTTAGTGGAACTAATTGAGAAAATATATGAGACACTAATTAATTTTGTTTTTTTATTCATATCGTAGGTGTTTCTGCAAGTAAATAAAGGTTTTGGATGGCAACTAAGAAAAAAAGAAAAATAATATAAAACAAAAAGGATGCAAGATTTGGACGATTCAACAATTAAGTGATAAAAAGATTAGAGCAACAAATTACCAAACTATACTTGAAAGTTCCACTAAATTACTTCAAGATGTCACCGTTGGGCTTTTATCTTTTGTTTTGGGCATGCCATCTATCACGAGCCCATGCGGGCCTTCTACAAGCCTTAATGACGGCTGTTGAATTATGGTTGGAGATATATGCATACGAATACACGACATCAAAGGGATTATTTTTGGGGGATACGAACCAGAATAGGACGAAAAAAAGTTGTTCGACACGCATACGGAGATACGAAGGTGGGATTCAAGAAGGTGAAGGCATGTTGGTTCGAGTTGAAGATACAAGTTCGGTTTCACAAACTTTTTAGTTCGGTTTAATTTTACTTCGTGTTATTAGACATTATAAACAAGATTTATTTATTGATTCAGACTTGTTTCTTGTTTTCGACTATGATAATTGGCTAAACTTAATTTTCTACCCAGGTTTGTGTTGAATATTCATAATAATTTGTAATCCCTCGGTTTATGGTAATTTATTGATGGATTAATACTGAAGTAAGAGACCGACTTATTTTTTTGCTAGATGTGTATACATACTTATTCTAATTTATTATCTTATACTTGTTTCTCGTATGTCTTTGTGAATGTCTTTTATGTATGGATGCATGTTAGGTTACCTACTATGTGTTTGTAACATTGTTTGATAATTTAGAGGACTTTAGTGTTTTACCTCTTCTTGAGACCGAGAGGAGATAAATAGTTATGATCGTCTTTGGTGCTAGGTATTTAGGTGTAGTGAGACCGAGAGGAGAGTTGTCTAAGTTGCCTAGTATTAATGGTTTTCCTAAGTCAAGTCAAGTGTTTTTTAGGTTACCCCGTACACTCTAGGGTGTATTGTGATTAGTGAGACCGAGAGGAGATTTAACCTTTGGGTACTTTAGTATTGTTGGAGAGGCCGAGTGTTGAGCCAACCGATACCAGTGAACTTTATTTGACCTTTAGGATTCTTAATAAAGTTGATGAGACCAAGAGAAGATTCAACATATCTTTAGTATTAAAGCGTCGTATCCTTAGAAACTGTTCAATCATGGTAACCATTGCGGAGAGTAAACCGAGAGTCATAGATAGGATTTCAAACCTTGGTTGTACATCCCCATCTTTGATTTCACCTTAATGGCCTTCAGCCAGCGTCTTGGTAGTCTAGTTCGTCTTAGTTAATATTAGGATATTAGTTAATGAAAACCCTAAAAACCAGTTAAGTAATTAGTTGAGTCAGAGTCTAGTTAACGTTGCTAGTGTCTCGTAGGTTCGATACTCAGACTTCATTAGGCTTTACTACGTACGATAGGTACACTTGTCAGTCAGTGGTTTACCATTTATAGAGTGTTAATTTATAAATTTAGAACTAAAGTGTTTAGGTTTAGATAAGCAATTTTTGCAAACCATATACACCACATCAGAGGGAATTATGGGGGGAAAATTTTGTTTTGGGGTAAATTACTTTAATCTTGAATTATTGTGGGGATTATTTGGGTTTTTATGTTTAAGTAATATTGTGGGGATTGTTTGAGTTTATATGGTGACGGAGGAGATGCAGGGCGTTGAATAAGATGATTATTAGCTTTTTTTTTTAATTTCTATTTTCTTTTTTTTAGGAATGTTTAATTTTTATTTTTAGCAACTTATTAATTTTTACTTTTAGCAACATATTAATTTTTACTTTTAGAAATTGTATTAATTTATATGTTAATTTATTTGTAAAAAAAGAAAAAAAAGGAAGAGGGTTGGACGGTCTAAGTAGCGCCATTAACGAAGGTAGTTTAGAGTAGTAGATGACATGGCATAAGAAGATTGGACTCAGTTAGGATAAGGGGTCTAAACACCCCTTCCCCCATTAGACCATGAGTGATGATGAGGTATGTAATTTGCTCTTTTTTGAAACGTGGTGTCCACCTCAAAAAGATCTGAAAATTGGGTAAAATAGAGTAGGAGAAACATATGAAATTAATGATTTTAGAATTTAGAAAATAATAAAAATTAATTGGTCAAGACAATATCCTTCCAATCAAAATATCTCCAATCTCTCTTACATCTTGTGGTTCAAACCACATGATACCATCCGAAAAAATTAAAAAAATTAAACCATATGAGAAGGGGTGATGTTGAGCATGTGGTTTGGGCAACCACAATCACATGCCCACTACGCATGTTCGCAAGATCCGAGAGAAACACACTTTTTGTTTCCCTGCCTTTCTATGACTCACCTTAAATAAATTAAAAAAAACCTACAAGATCAAGACTCACCCTCTCTGTTTTATTTTTCTCACATATATATATATATATATACATATATATATATATATATATATATTTGTCTTTGTATGTTCGCAGTGGCGGATCCAGGCCTGTTTTCCGCGTTCACATGAACCCATCTGGATTGGGAAAAATGGAAAAAATAGTGAGAACCTTGTATGATTTGAAAAAAGTTAGTGAGAATTGTATCAAAACGAACCCACTGAAAAAAGTTTTCGGATCCGCCACTGTATGTTCGGTGAAACAACCACCCACTTTCCCAATATTCTACGGCCCCGCAACACCCTGGATGGTGTTAGTTTCGGTATTGTATTGCCACCTGATACATCCCTTTGGTAATGGATTTGTGAATAATCCCATATCGTGTGCACTTAGCTCCATATATTTTTGACCCGACAAAAATGTGTTATTTTCTTCAAGTTGGTGCTTGTTTACCAATATTTGAGTCTTCTTGCCCTCTTCATGAGTTTAAAATTGTATCATCTCTGATAATTAGTCTTCGATCCTTCTTGGCCTCTAAATGCCTTAACAACTTTATCATACCACGGGAGCAAAGATGGCGGCCAACAATTGGCTCTAAATTGCATGTTGTTACCATGATAATAATTGACGACACTTCAAGCCAACCACCATACACATTTACAATTTGTACCTTATAGGAGTCGAGTAAGGCTGTGAAACTGGCTCGACCCAGGCAGAACCCGACTATGGTCGAGACCTATTTTAAATGAAAAACATAACATGTTTTGATTGTAATGAAAAAATTGATTTACGATATCTTTTTATTATTTGGGGTGTATTTTTTCAAATTACAGGAAAACAGAAACATTTATATATTTATTTAATTCAACAAAAAGTTAGCTATCAGTGAGAAGTAAAACCATCCATAAGAAAACTTATGTATGGGAACTCAAATGCTACCAAAGGATGACATGGGTCTGCACGAACTCAGTTCCTGCTAGCGCAACTTTAACCAATAGTGTACATCCGTCACTGAGAATTCCGTCACTAATAGGTCATCGAATGTACTAGGGTTGTCCAACATGACAACCGGCGCCATTCTTTCGATATGTGAATGCTCCCTTGGTAATATTCATTGGTAACTTTTTTATTACCCAGGTAAGTAATGTGACCGGCGAGTTATTTGTTAATACAACTCACATTAAGATTAGTTTGTCGGATGCGTTTGGCACTGAAAAGTACCTTTGTAGTAATGACATGATTATGGTCCCCTCTCACTTCAATTTAGTTTCCCCTCCATACTTGTGATGTTTTAGTGTTGGTGCTACCTATAGGGATGAACCTACGTGTGGGGTATTGGTGGTCACTCGACCACGTAGTTTTATATTTTCTTTTATGTGCAATGTATTACATTGAAAGTCAACTGACCTTGTAACCCCTATATATAATTACTGAAACAAAAGATTATATATGACTGCAGTGTTTAATCCCATGTAATTTGGATCAAAGGACTAGCAAATCATTCTACCTACGCATTTCATGTTTCTTTTTTTTTTCCAAGAGCTTTTTTTTGTGTAGGCTTTCTTCAACTAAAAGCCCATTATTTTTTCTTGGGCTTTTTCTTTGATGCTTTGCTAATTTCTGAGTTTAAAGGCTCATTGTTTTCTCTTGGGCTTTTTCTTAATGCTTTCTTTTTTCAGTAGAACCTAACTAAGAGAAGACTGAAGAGTGCGTTGATTTAATTACAAAGGTTTGTTAATTTTGATCATGTTATATAGGCCTTTTTATAAATATGAGAATCATATTTTGTTTTAAGTGATTAGCAGATTCATATCTATCTTTCGGCTTTTTGTTTGTAAATTTACAAATTACTAATGGTTTGAGTTGTTTAATTCATCCAAGGTTATGATTATTTCAATTTCGGTGCCACTCTTAAGGTACATTTTTAAAAAGATTTTTTTATGTTTAAAGCAAATCCATTTGTATATTTTGGCGTAGTAACCCATTAAAGTTAGTGTTCAGCAGTGGCAAATGCAAAAATTATTTGCTGGGGTGCGAATTAGATGTTCAAACATATTTTCAATGGGTGCTGTCGGTTTTTTTTTTGCCTAAAATAGATACTAATTTTTTTAAGGGGTGCTGCCACCCACCTTGTCCAAAGGGTGGGTCCGCACCTGGTGTTCAGTATACTACAATTGTATGTTGTATCCTGTGTAAATTGTAATGTTAAGCCAAACACACACAAAACTTAGTGAAATCTGTTCTCAAATAAGTTAAATTTTAAGATGAGTTTGGTATATTAAAATTTAGTCTAATCGAAATGAACAAAATGTTTCATCTCCATAACATCTATTGTTGATTTTGCATGGAGGGTAGCGCCAAAAAATGTTTTTGAGATTCTGACTGTTTTTAACCTGTATATACGCACTAATAATTCTGGTGTCCCATAGTCATTAATACAAGCATTATTTGTACCACATTTATACAAGCATGTAGTGGTTGTACCATCAAAACCCTAAAATTAGATAACCATCAGCATAGGAACAAAACACATTCTGCAGCTTTTCACCCAATCAAGGGTTCAAAAATGGCGTTATCCCTACTTGCCATGCATCATAATCATAACACTGATTATATCATATCTGACTGCGATTTTCTTATTATATATGATGTGTACGTATTATAAATTTGAATATTTTTCTTAAGCAGTGGTGATCTTGGTTTGTGTAATAGAAACAAGTATTTTTCTTAAGCAGTGGCTAATCTTGATCATTTCACAGCAAATTAACATATAGCCATATAGGACAACCATCTTACTTACTTGTGAGTCTAACAAAATGAATTTTGGCTTTTGTTTTGATTGCGTGTTGTTGGTCAAGGTGAGTAGAGTTGACCTTCATAAACAATGTAGTTAAGTTGCATGAATATATGGATTGAGTAACTTTTAAGTATTAGGAGTACGGGTTAAGTTACGTCAGCCTCACATGCAGACATTTTGTTATGTTGTCTTAATTTTTGTAGACAGTTATAATATATGAGGCTATAGTGTATAGAATAAGGCGAATAGGGGTTTTATTTTGTCACCTTAGTGTTATGTAAGTGGCACGTCAAGTAAGGGGCTATTGCATCTTATAATAACACCCATGATATGGAATAAAGTCTGTTCAATCATTGATTAATCATTATTTTTAATTTTATATTTATTTTTTATAACTTTTAAATAAATAAATATTTATTAAAAAACATAACATTTAAAAAAAGACATAACATTTTAATTAAGGGTTTACGTATTAACACACTCATCTGCCTATTTAGACACCCTTAAGACGGGTTGTCTAGACCTAGACGGGGCGTCTAGGTTTCCTTTTCTCCGACCACAATCCTCCCCTCGTACAACGTTAAATCAGTCGCATCAGACGGGGCGTCTATCCCTATACGGACCTTGAGGACGACCAGAACAAGACGGGGCATCTAGGCCTAGACGACCCGTCTTGAACTTTGGCGTTCTGCATGCATGTCAGTAAAGTACTATGTGATACGCCCCTTCTAGTACTAGACGGGACGTATATATCTTTGTTAAATAGACCCATGCAGAGCTTTTGTTGTCGCTGAAAACTTTCAATTCATCGTCAGAATTATCTCCGTCATAAACTTTGGCTTATATTACTTTATCTGATATCATTCAAAGGTGGTGAAATGTCATCAAACTGGGACGACAACTATTTCTTTGGGGCGTATTCTGGCGAGTCATGGGTGCCTGAGGCCAATTCGGTAATAATTATCAGGTTAAACTAGTTGTTGTTTTAATTATTTACTAATGGTGGTATCGTTGGTAGGGGGAGACCGGTGTTCCCAATTCTAACGTGTAAGATGAGGTTTTAAGTGTACAAGGAAATCAAAACAGACCGTTTCTAGACTTGAACGAGCTTCCTTCCATTGATGAAACAACCCATGTGGATGACTCGTACCTAGTTGATTCACTATGTTATCCTGCGCAACATGGGTTTCCAGATTATGGATACGGGTGTGAATTCTCGTACGTGCAACAACACGGTCCGGATGGATACGGAGGAGACTGTTATGGAAGTTACAATGCAACACATTCTTTCTACGGTCAACAAGTCTATCCTGATGATGGAGGATATGGTGGTGAGACATCCCCATGCGCAGGCAATCCGTACCTCACAGAGACGGTATCAGAACTTATTTATTTAAGTTGTGAAGTTCAGTAAACATAAAATCTAACATAACGCTATCGATTTTACAGGTTTTCAACTCTCTAGATGAGGTAAAAAACTGGGCACAGGAAATGGCAAAGGCGGATGGTTTCGTTATTGTGACCCGACGATCAAAGAAAATCAGTGGAAGGACCGCGAGGGTATGGCTTGAATGTGATCGTGGTGGTGAGCACCATACTACAGCAACGGTTAGAAAAGCTGGAAGCAAGAAAACCGGTTGCCCGTTTTACCTGTTTGCTGTGCGGGACATTCGTATGAAACATGGGGGATAAAAAGGGGAAAGACTGAACATAACCACGAAGTTTGTCAAGACCTGTCGGGCCACGCGTTTGTGCGAGGGTTTGCTCCTGACGAATACAGAATGATCGAGCAGTTGACAGCACAAAACGTGCAGCCGCGCAGAATTTTTCAAACGATAAGGAAGCAGTTCCCCGATATTTTCCATGTTCAGAAAGATGTTCAAAACGCAGTCCAAAAGATTAGGCCCGAAAAAAGATACGGTCTGATTCCCATGCAATCGCTAGAAAACATCCTTATTACAAACGAATTTATTTACGAGACACGGGAGGAACCCGAGACAGAGGTCGTTACAGAGATCTTCTTTGTTCATCACTACTCGAGTGAAATGTGACGTGTGTTCCCGCACGTTTTACTGATCGATTCCACGTACAAGACGAACGTATACAACATGCCATTTGTCCAGATAGTTGGTATGACCCCCACCAACTATTCGTTTTGTATCACGCATGCCGTTGTTTGCAATGAACGTAGTGATAACTTTGTATGGGTGCTTGAGAGGATCAGGTCAATGTTGGACGAATGTATGGAGCCACGTGTTATTGTAACGGATAGAGACCTGGCCCTAATTAACGCGCGTGCGAAAGTTTTTCCAAACGCCTATCGATATCTCTGCAGGTTTCACATTCAACAGAATATTTGTAAGTACTACAAGAGCGCATTCACAGAAGAAGAATGGCAAAAACTTTTGTCATCATGGGGGAGATTGTGTGAGTCTCAATCAATACCCATATACGAGACAACTTAGGCCACTTGCAAAAGCGACTTGTGGCGTGCAAACGTTCAAGTAAGTTTACATTCAAGTAAAATATGACTTACCCATGTACATTTAACTAATTGTTGATACCTTGTAGGGGTCATTACATACATGTATGACAACTGGTTGAAAGACTACAAGGCTATGTTTGTCTTTGCGTGGACTGATCAGAGCCGCAACTTCGGGTAGTGTACCACAAACAGAGTTGAGAGTCAACACGCGAATTTAAAGAGATACGTCCAAGATAGGAGCTCGCTGACCGTATAGTAGGTTGTGTCAAGGATATAGTTGAAACACAATACGGGGAAATAAGGCAGAGCTTTCGAGAAAGCATCGAAAAAATAATGAACCACCACAAAAATCCGTTATTTGACCACCTACGTGGAAAAGTTTCCCATATAGCGCTTGATTTGCTGAGTGGAGAGCTACTTAGGAAACTAGACGTGTTGCAGCGCTTGTATTCATCTTGTGGATGTCAGATGTGGTACAGCTGTGGGTTGCCGTGTGCTTGCAGGTTGGAAAAGTACGTACGTGCAGAACGTCTGATTCAACTCGAAGACGTAGACATCTTCTGGCAGAAGCTTAACTTTCAGCCATGTAAATTGACATCTGATGACGTTGACATGGTAGAAGAGTTGAACATTGTTCGGAAACAATTAGAGTCACGCTCCCCTGCTCAGAAAAAAGCTTGCTGGGAAAGATTAAAGCGGTGTTGACCCCACCAAATCCACAAAGAAACCACCGGTTGTCCAACACTCAACTCGTGGACGACCAACAACAAAGCAAGCACAACTTCAATTTGACGACGCCCCCGCCATAGCTCATATGTTCCGTCGCAGGGTTCCCAATCAAGTACATACGATGCCCCCCGCCATAGCTCGTATATTCCGACGCAGGCCACTCAACAGTCGGTCATCAAGTCGCAAAAACCCGTAGCGGGGCGAAGCCGTTCAACGAGTTCTAAACAAGGTGAGGTTCGAGACGATAACGGTTTTCCATTGATAGTGGGCGACGAGTATGTGTCAACTATCAAACAGTTTATGCCTTTCCTTCCCTCTTTGTTTCACCCGTACATCTCTTGCATACAAGATGTGAGGCCAGACGGTCATTGTGGGTTTCGGTCTGTGGTTGTGGGCTTGGGTATGGGAGAACGTGAGTGGAGCCACATTCGAAAAGACCTTCAACAGGAGATGGATCAGAACGTGTCGATCTGGGCGCCAGTATTTGAAGAATGGGAGTAATGATACTTTTACACGCATCGTCAGAGCCTAATCTGGGATTCAGTGGAGCATTGTCCCCCCACTCATTGGATGGACTTCCCTCACGTGGGGCTTCTTATTGCACAAAGGTATGATATCGTGGTTCACCTCTTAAGCATCGATGGTTCTTCCACGTTCTTCCCGATAATCAACCCTCCGGCGGATCTAGAACCATGAACGATAACGCTTGCACATGTTAACAACAACCACTTCATACATATTAAGCTGGAAGGCCAGTTTCCGATGCCTACAGTGGTTGACCTACCGAAGCGCGGCTGCAGAACAATGGATGGACATGTACACGCCCCGTCTAGAATGGTATATGTCGAGAATGAATCCCGCGCCAAATTCAAACCCGAGTATTAACTGGGTCGATGGTGAATCGAAGAATGAGGCTTTTTGCTAAATCTAATATGATTTTTTGTATATTTAGTACGATTTTTTGGTAAAAAATACAAACATTTGTATACAATTAGAAATTTTTTGGTATAATTAACAAGATTTTATTTACCCAAAAAGTTTGTATTAAGTAAACAAAATCATATTAATTACACCAAAAAAATTTATTTGGGCATAGACGCCTCGTCTAGACCTAGACACCCCGTCTTGTTCTAGAAATAAATCCATTTTACCCCTGGTTCGCTGTCCGTCTAGGCTGATATCAGGGCAAAAAGGTAATACTACACAATTAGACGTGTCGTCTAGACCTAGACGGGTCGTCTAGGTTTGCTTTTCTCCAACCACATTCCTGGCCCCGTACAGCGTCAAATCAGTCACATCAGACCGGGCGTCTAGCCGTAAACGGATGCTGAAGACGACCATCCCAAGACGGGGCGTCTAGGCCTAGACGACCATCCCAAGACGGGGCGTCTAGGCGTAGACGACCCGTCTTGAAGTTTGTGCTCTGCATGCATGTCTGTAAAGTAAGTGATACGCCCCGTCTAGGCCTAGACGGGGCGTATATTTCTTTGTTAAATATACCCCTGCCGAGCATTTGGTGTCACAGAAAACTTTCAATTCTTCGTCGGAGTTCTCTCCGTCATGAACTTTTGCTTATGTTACTTCATCTGATATCATTCAATGCATGTCAGTAAAGTAGTAAAGTGATACGTCCCGCCTAGGCCTAGACGGGGCGTATATTTCTTTGTTAAATAGAACCATGCAGAGCATTTGAAGTCGCATAAAACATTCAATTCGTCGTCGGAATTCTCTAATAATAGTTCTTACAAAGGAGCTGGTTCGTTTAGAAGAATGTAAGGAGAAGCGTTTGGATTCAAGGGTGAAGAAGTAATAACTGCTAACTAATTGCAAGACTGTTTGTCGGGCTTCCAATGCTCACCCAGGGCGATAAACAACGTTGATCTGGAAATGGAGAATCGTTGTGGGTGGTAGTTACCCGGTCCCCTGCCGCCTTGGTAGTTGTTACCATATCCACTATCCCCTTGGTGGTTTCTGTACCCATCCCCGTGTTAATAGTTATACCAAAAATAATTTAATTGTAAATGTACGAGTCGTCTTGACCTATTGTTATGGAAGTACAAAGTTATGTTATATATGTTATATCTGTAATATTTAACTTTGTTTTCAGTTATTCGATGATGATTGTTTGTGTTAAATCGACGTGTATTAAATTTTAATATAATTTACAAGAAAAACATAACGTAAAAACAATTAAACACTTAAAGGATCGAAAAAGATAACTTATTTTTATACAATAAACAAAACTTTTTAAAATATAAAATTACACCACAAAAAAACAAATCAACCCCCAACACCAACCAATTTACCCCACCAAAAAAACCCTTTTTCCAACTAAAAAAAACAAGTTCGTAGACGGGTCGTCTAGGTCTAGACGGCCCGTCTTAACACATAAATTTGTGCGCCCTGCCAGTACCTGCTGAATCCTAAAAATTTGTGCGTCTAGGTCTAGGCCTAGATGTCCCGTCTAGGGCTCAAGGGTGTCCAAATAGGCAGCAGGGGTGTGTGAATAGAATGAGCCTTAATTAAACCAGCATTACATAAAAAACATCTATTTTTTTTAAAAAGACATAACAATTAAAAAAAACATAACTTATTAAAAAAAAAGACATAATTTTAAAACATAATAAAGTTTTACTTGTTTAGATATTTTGCTCGAATAACTTCTTTCTCCATATCCATGATCATACGTGTTAGGGCTTAGGTTTAATTAATTGTGGATCATGAATTCTTAAGTGTGGCCTGGATCAATTATCCTTAACGGATGTCACAGGGATCCGGAGGATCAAGGATCCTTAACTTTACTTATGACTTCTAACAATTGTTATCTATGTTTTCTAATGATTGTATGCAGGTTGTGGACGACGTGGACCAAGTCATAACTGGAATCTCGGTCAATATTCGTTGAAAATGCTGCACATGATGAATTCCACTAACGTCCATGAACTGGGATGTGGTCTACCATGAAAATCGGACCTAGTTGTTAGTTAATTCAAAAGGGGTTGATCAAGTGTTTTAGAGACATACATTTCACATTCACGAACACACACTCTCGCATTGCAAATCAGAGCTCTCACAACACACTTAGAAAACAATCATTGTACCACACTTGATCAACTTCGAAGTTGTAATCTTTTTTGTACAATATAGTTGGTGATCGGTAGTATCCATCACCCGAGGTTTTTTTTATGCCGGAGATCTTGTAAAGATCAAGGGCTTTTTCCTTGTATAAATGATTGAGTTCATAGCCATTTACATTTCATATTCGTTTACACAATTGTCCAACATTTAAACACACTACCTCACAAATCAGATTTTTGACCAAAACAATTTGGCGCCCGCCATGGGGCAAGCGGTGCTTCAATTCTAAGAATTTTCGTTCATTTCCATTCATTTCCATCAACTTCATGGCCTCTCAGGGGAAAACTACTTCAAGTGCCATGCCGACGGTTACCTCATCTCAAACCACTATGCCTTTACCTCCCATTCTCCCCATCATTACAGAAGAATGCTGAAAATACTCAGAAGAATACATCATCCGTCTTCACAGGATCGAAAACTTCTGTTGTTTCTTCCTCTACTACTACTAACAATGATGTATCTGTTTCGATTTTGCAGGTGAAAAGCTACATGGCGTAGCCAGACAAAACTACTAAAGGATCCTTCGCGAAATTGATGATATCAAGAAGGAGAAGAGACCGGCAGAAGATCAGTCTCCACTGATGCCTAGGTCATTGGATTTTGCTACTCTATCATCAAAAATCCAGTATTCTAGGGGATCCACTGTCCAGCCCGAAGGATCCTACTTCCAACTTCAAGGATCGTCTATCTTTCGGCAAGGATCACCAGAGACGACTCGACCTCAGGGATCCTTCTACTAACCTGGAGGATCACAGGGAATGTACCAGTCTCAAGGATCCTTCTTCTAAAATTAAGGATTCTCAGCTCGGGCTCAAGGATCAATGGATTATCTATCGAGGCCTTTAACACCAATGTATCATGGATCCAACATCTTTTAGGATCAAGGATCCTCAAGTGACTACTTAGAAGCTCTGAAGTCCATGATGAGGACTTCTTCCCAATGCAAACTATCGCTTCCTCAAGCCCTACTGTGACAACAAACTTCACTTATCCCCAATACACTTCTGCAATATCACCTTTAAGTCAAACAAGAGGTAACAATTTTAAATAAAACCTTTATGGATACTAACTATGGTTTCATTCAGGATGCAGGGATCAGTCAGGCCATGGCTAGGGAGCTACAGAAGCTCAAGGATATGATATCCAGCGTTCCAAGAATAGTTAAGCCTATTCCTGAAATCACGGATGGAAGTCACAAGGTGTCTCGATTTGCACCACCCATATGCCATGCAGAGATTCCAAAATGCTTCTGAACACCCAAATGAAGTTGTACGACGGAACAACTGATCCAGATGAATATGTTGCACAATACCGGGAGAGACTGGAGATAAACCCCATTCCGAAAAGTTAAAAGAAGCATGCTTGTGTAAGGGCTTCGGATCCACACTCACTGGATCAACACTTAAATGGCTTCTAAGTCTTCCTCCCTACTCCATTACTTCCTTCTCACATTTAGTTAACCTATTTAATAACCAGTCTTCATGTAGTAGAACTTTTGAAAGGCTAACTAGTGACTTATATAGGGTAACCCAAGCTTGTGATGAATCCTTAAGGGATTATGTCACCAAGTTTGGTAGAGAATCCTTAGAAATCCTGAATCTAGATGTTGCAACTGCAGTTGAGGAATTTAAAATGGGATTACAAAAGGATTCTCCATTTTATGATGACCTTGTCATGACCCATTGCAGGAACTTAGACGAAGTAAGAAACAGGGCTCTATGATTCATCCGATTAGAGGATGATAAGAGAATACAAGACAGAATCACTGGTTCTAACAAACAGGAGTACAACGTCATGAAACAAGGATCCTTCTACAAGAATAATCGATCCAAGCCGTACTCCAAGCCTGATAATCAAAATGTTCATGAAGTTGAACAAGATGATGATAAGGTGGAATATCCTCGAATATCTGAATATAGCTTTTCTGTTAATAACAATTAATTGATGCTTGCCTTGTAGAACTTAGGTGAAAAAGCTAGGTGGCCGAAGAAGAACGAGAATTCTAACTCCTTCAAGGATAAGTCCAAGTGGTATGCATACCATGAAGACTTTGGGCATTTGATAGACGAATGCATAATTTTAAGGAGAGAAATTGGTCATCTTCTCAGTAAGGGGCACTTGAAAGAGTTGTTGGGCAAGAAGAAGTCGAGGATCCAGGATCCTGAAAATGTTCCAAAGAAAGTTGTTCCACCTCCGGCCGATGCACAAGGATAACCGAATCTGATATAATCACTGTTTGTGTCACATTGGTGGTTTGTTGACGGGACTACTTTCATTTCATGAATCTAAGGCCTGCCAAGGATAACCGTGAGTCCCAAATCAGATTCTGATCACAGTGCTTGATTGTTATCACCCAAACAACTATAGATTGGTTGTTTGAATGTGTAAACGTTAAGAAAAACCAAAGAATGAAGATGAAGATTCTTGTATGGATCAAACAACAAGTGTTGTATATGGAATCCCAAAAGATATAATCACTGAATGCACCTGGATATTTCGGATTAAGCACAAGAACAACAAGCACAACACAAGAGTAATCACCAAAATTTGTCCAAGAACCTTGGACTAGGGTATTCATTGATAAGCATATATATACACATCTGACTACCCAGCGTATTTATTAAATACGCTGGGATATTAAATACGCCGCCCAGTTACAAGATTCACAAAATGCATATTTGGCCCTTCTAGTTTTTTCTAACTATTACAAAACAAGCTCAAAATAATTAAACTCAAGTATTAACGGTCTCAAAACGTCCTAACAATAACATTGCAACAAGACAAGCAGTCAATAACATGAAATTTTTGTACAGAGTTTACTCCCTTGATATAGATTGGGAGTTTGATGTCCCCCAACGTGTTCTTCGTTTCACCACAGAATCCTTCTAGGACAGATGATCTTGGAATTATCTCTGTTTCCAGGATAACAATCAAGCACTATGATCCGATTCTGATTTGGGACTCACAGTTATCCTTGGCATGCCTTAGATTCATGAAATGAAAGTAGTCCCATCAACAAACCACCAATGTGACACAAATCAGATTCGGATTAAGCACAAGAACAACAAGCACAACACAAGAGTAATCACCAAAATTTGTCCAAGAACCTTAGACTAGGGTATTCATTGATAAGCATATATATACACATCTGACTACCCGACGATTTATTAAATACGTTGGATATTAAATACGCTGCCCAGTTACAAGATTCACAAAATGCATATTTGGCCCTTCTAGTTTTTCTAACTATTACAAAACCAGCTTAAACTATTAAACTCAAGTATCAACAGTCTCAAAACGTCCTAACAATATCCCCCTAGACCGTAGCGTACTTGAGATTCTTCAGTCTTGTTCCGGAGCTTGAGGGCCTGCGGCTGATTCTCGATCCTTTCCTTGTGACAGAGGCGCAGCTTGATCTGTTGGTTGTTCAGTTGTTGCTTCAGTGGATTGGTTAATAACAGCTTCACTTATGGTTGGTTGGGCCTCCATAGTGACTCCATATGTGGATGAAGTCGGAGGTGGTGGAATGATTTGAATATCGGAGTCAGATGATGGATCGTTGCTTGGTGGGGAAGATGATCGTTGCTCACCGCACTCGTGTTTATGTTATATGAACAAGGAACTGGTTTAACACCATCCGTAGGTGGGCCTACAAGTGGTATCAGAGCTTTGGCTCTTTCCTTGTTAAAAACCGGGCTTAGTTGTGTCTGAGCTAGTTTGAAGATTTCTGAAGTGTTCTTGAATCTCCAGCAGAAAACATAAGTTTTGAATAGTTAACTAACTTAAAACTTGGTTAAAATCTGTTACATGCAGAAAATTTTATGGTAAATTTTTTTCTGAAGAACACCCTTGAAGAAGAAATCTGCAAAAATTTGAATCTGACTAGTTTTGGTAGGGTTGACATTTTCTGACTTGGATCTGGACTTGGACTGTTGACGGTTAAAAATCTGTGTTTTAACTAAAAGTGGATAAGACAACAGGTAATTTCGAAAAAGCAGGTCTACACAAGAAAGGAATTTCTCACCAAACCATTTCTGAAAAGATTCCTCTGAAAAACGTTGACAAAACAGTTTGTGCGACTGAAAAGTTTCGTACGATTCATCTGAACCACGCGAAACACTTGATCCGCACGAAAAAGTTGTGTTATCCGCATGAAATTAGTTTCGTACGAATAACTTTAGTTTCTGTTTGTTTTTTGTGTTATTCAAGCTTTGTGATTTTAAGAATTTATCATATTTTCAGATCTTTGAATTTTTAAACGCTAATTATAATTGTGAAACTTTAAAACCTTTAAATTTTCATAAAACAAGTAAAGATAATGAGTTCTAACACGTGGGATTAGAGTTGTTCAAGCTTAAATCAGGAGTCTTCGCAAAGCTCCACAACATAATGGGTAAAATCTTTGATGCCTCAACATACAACAATGATCTCTGCAAATCAGTGGGCGTGTGTTGCGAATCAGAATCAAAGCATCCAAACTCTGTTAATGAGCGAAAGTGAAACAGGGAGTAATAACCGACCGCTAAAGTTAAATCACATGAATGATTATCCTTCATGGAAAAGTCGTTTTCATACGTATGTTCTCGGTCAAAACATGGAATTGTGGACGTGTTTTACTACCCCTACAATGAAGCACTTGAAGAAGCTGGATCAAATCCAACCTCATTGGCAAATCTAGTCGAAAGTGACAAGAAAGCTTACGATCTAGAGAAAAAGGCATTTGCTATCCTTACACAAGCTCTGCATAAAGACATTTATTGTCACACCCCGACCCGCAGCGGAATAAGAGTCGGGGCATAATTGGGTTATCACCAAAGCTCATGATGTTTACTATATGTTTCATATTTATTAAATTCAAATTACATCTCAAATGTTCAAGTCAAATTCATACAATACAAGGAAAGGAAAATTAAATAAACAATCCAAAATCTAAACTGATTTATTCTTCTAGGCCGTCCTATATGTTTCTTGCTTCAACTGGATCACCTGTATCATGTGTAAAAGTGGGGGTTTTTGGGTCAACAAAAGTTGGCGAGTGAACCTTGTTAGAAGACATTTATTATTGATTTCTTGTTGTATTTAATATGGAAAAATTGTGCAATAATCATATGTGAGCAACCGTAAATAAACATACAATAACAAACAATAACAAACCACCTTACATGAATATATGACATGAATGATAATGTATATGTTGGCAACGTCACGTTCCGCTCATAGGTAATGGGGAACGGACGGCCTATGATGATGTATGTGGGATCAAGGCTCAATCAAACAGAGCCGATCGTATGTTGGCAACGCCACGTTCCGTTCATAGGTAATGGGGAACGGTTCCGCTCATAGGTAATGGGGAACAGACGAGCCTATGATGATGTATGTACTGAAAATGATAAATTTAATCTAAACGTTAACCACACAAACAATTGATACATATTGGATACACATTTGATCATGGATATGATGGATGCACAAGTGTTTAAATGTAATAAAAATAAGACACATGATACACCCCAAAAAGTGATTAAAACGGGGAATTTGTAGAGATTCACTCACATTGGGTGCGTTCGTTTGATGATGTTGAATGCGCACGAGTTTAGAGAGTTGATCGACGAGGAATAACTAGCCTAAATAATAACGAAAATGTATGGTAAATAAGTGAATTTTTATTAACAATTTTAATAGGATTTTTAGATTTATTTTTGTGAGTTTAAGGTCATTTTCTAACTTTAAAAATATTATTTTTAAGTATTTTTAATTGATTTTTAAATTAAATATATAAATAAAAATATAAAAAAATGTTAACTTTTGGGTTGACCGTTGACCGTTGACCGTTGACTTTGACTGTTGACCGGTTCGGACTTGTGTTTGTTTGCGCTGAGTGAGGTTCGAACTTGTGACCTCTCGTATGCGTGCACGCATCTCTACCAACTGAGCTACGTGTCTAACCCGAAATATTCTAAGTTTTAATTATATACATATACTAATTAAATGTTTTAATTTATTCGATTTATACTAAAAGAATTTAAATGATTGAACCGGTTGCAGGGAAACCGAACCGAACTCGGGTCCTTTGGTTTGTAAGTGCACAGCCCAACCAGTTGGGCTGTGTGACTTATCTGTTAAACTTACAATTTAAATTAATCTTAAGAACATCCTGGGTCCTACTCTAATTCAAAAAAATTGGTTTTAATTCGGAAAGCCGGTGCGTTTGTAAGATTCGAACTCGTGACGTGCGCTAAGTGTTTGCACACAGTCCACCGCTGGACTGTGTGTCTAACCCGGTTTTATATCTTGTTTTAATTAAACTTATACTTATTGTTCGACTTCATCTTCTTCGTTCAAAGACACAGACAACGATATTCGACAGTTCTTGATTAATTCGATTAACGAACATATAAATGATTAAAATGTAATGGACAAAGAAGGTTTTGGAAATGAATGTACCGGAAAGATGATTTTCTCAGAACTCTGGCAAAGGTCGTCGGCTCTGTTTTATGAATTCTGTCTGAGCGGACCAATTAACAGTTTTGATTAACTAATTGTAAAATTAAATGACTAAACAAGAATTATCAAAGAGTTTAGATGTTCGTACCGATTCACAGCGTGATTTCGGAATTTTCAGAAATTTTCCGGCGAGTGCTGAATATCCGGTAACGTTGTCTGGGACCGATTCTGGTTGAAAGATTTAAGTTAGTATAAGTCTAACAATGGATAGAAGATGAAAGAATTGAGAAATTTACCGATTCGATGAATGTCACGGTTTTCTGGCGAAAGTCCGGCGATATCAGAAAACGTTTCCGACGAACAGAAATTAGAGCGAAAGTGAAATTTGAGGTTCTGTGAGTGTTTCCGAATTATGAGACGATGATATTGTTAGAGTAAATCAGGAAGTAAATGATTTCGGTTTTCAACTCCCAAAATCATATGAATCGAGACAATTGATGACCGAATTGATTAAGAACGTGGGCAGCAATTGATCTATCGGTTATAATCAGTAATAGCGATCACTCAACAGTCTGGACAGTTGAAAGCCGATGAGCGGTTTCAGTTTTGGCGCAAACAGATGAGTTCACGGGTAGAGTTAAGTTTTATTTGTTTCCTTGTTTACACAAAAACGGACCAAGTGGCGGAGTGGTTAAGTTGTGTGCTGGTTGTGTCTTCCGGCTGACCCGAGTTCGAAACCCGGCAGCCTATTTTCATTTTTTATTTACTTTATTTTTACTTTTTAACAATTTTAGTTTCCATATTCTAAAATGTTTATTAGTTATGTATTGTTTAAAATTAAAATGAGCATTAAATAAGCAACGAAAATTTGAAACTGACTATTCGATTAATAAACGAAGCGGGTTTTGAAAACCCGTTTTACGACGGATGTTACAGTATCCCCTACTTTTAGAAATTTCGTCCCGAAATTTAAGTAGTAGTGGTAACAGGAAAAAGATGCGGGTATTTTTCGCGTATTGAGTCTTCACGTTCCCAAGTAAACTCAGGTCCTCGTTTCGACTCCCAGCGTACCCTAACAATTGGAATACGACTCCGCCTTAAAAGTTTTTCTCCGAAGTCCATGATCTCTACTGGTCTTTCAGTGAAATGCATAGATTCATCGATCTGAATATCTTCCAGGGGAATATGGAGGTTTTCATCGGCGAGACACTTCTTCAAGTTTGATACATGAAACGTGGGGTGAATTCTGCTGAGCTCTTCTGGTAGATCAAGCTTGTATGCTACAGGTCCTACTCTTTCGAGTATCTTGAAAGGTCCTACGTAGCGTGGTGCCAGCTTGCCCTTCTGACCAAAACGAACTACTCCTTTCCACGGTGATACTTTTAAAAGTACTTGGTCACCAATGTTAAACTCCAAGGGCTTTCGTCGTTTGTCTGCATAACTCTTTTGACGACTTTGTGCTGCTAGAAGATTGTTTCGAATTTGATGGATCTTGTCTGTTGTTTCTTGAATTAATTCTGGACCGGTGATTTGTGCTTCTCCAATTTCGTGCCAACATACTGGAGATTGGCACTTACGACCATATAAAGCTTCGAAAGGAGCCATGCCGATACTTGAGTGATAACTATTGTTGTACGAAAATTCAACTAATGGTAGATGAGAGTCCCAATTTCCCTTGAAGTTTATGACACATGCTCGAAGCATGTCTTCAAGAGTTTGGATGGTGCGTTCAGATTGTCCATCAGTTTGAGGATGATAAGCGGTACTGAGATCTAATCGTGTACCCAAAGCGGCTTGTACGGCTTGCCATAGTCGTGAAGTGAAACGACCATCGCGGTCTGAAATGATGCTTAGAGGTTCACCATGACGGCTTATGATCTCGCTGATGTAGATATGAGCTAACTTCTCGTTCTTGAAGTCCTCGCGAATTGGAATGAAGTGAGCTGATTTTGTGAGACGATCAATGATTACCCATATAGTGTCATACCCACTGGAGGTGCGAGGTAACCCGGTAATGAAGTCCATGGTTATGTTTTCCCACTTCCATACAGGTATTTCAGGTTGGGTTAGAAGTCCTGAAGGTCTTTGATGTTCAGCTTTTACTTTAGAACAGGTAAGGCACTTGGAAACAAAAACAGCAATATCCTTTTTCATGCCAGGCCACCAGTAGGTGTATCGAAGGTCTTGATACATCTTGTCGGCTCCTGGGTGTACAGAGTACCGTGTTTTGTGCGCCTCATTCATAAGGAATTTACGAAGGTTATTGTGATCGGGAACCCATATGCGATCTAGATAGTACAGAATACCGTCGGATTTGGTTTCGATTTTAAGTTCTGCTCCACAAGATAGCTCATTGCGTACGTCGTTTTCTGTTATAGAAACATGTTGAGCTTCTCGGATTTGATCTTTGATGTCGGTTATGATTTTATGCATAAGAGTTTTGAGGGAATTGATACGTTTGAAATGATAAGGTATGTATCATAAAACAAAAACTTCAACCATGACGATATTTAAACCTACACGGAACTTCTCATAACCTCCTGGTAATGCTTTTGATCATTTGCCAAGAATACTTATATATAGGAAGTACCAGCGGCGTATCCACCATATTCTTGTCAAATTTTCGTTGGCTTTATCAGTAAATCATGATCAGTTCTATGTGACTCTAAAACATAAACAAACACAACAACCAAAGCTTGAGTCTCAATTCTGAAAGGATACATGACTGAATGATGACAGTACCTCTCTCATTTGTTATGATGAAGGGGTTAGTCTATGTAAAAGTGAGACACAACCCAACTTCTTTAAATGATGAGATTGAGGTACGTCGAGATGTATGATGATATGAATGTTAAATCAATGAGTATAAAACAATACTGTAATATCAATTCGCATTAAAATTCTTGGATACATAAATTCCCAATTTACAATTGGGATACGGAAAGATTGAGATAACATAAAGAAAACATTAAAACTAGACGACTGGAGTTGAGTATTAATTCTTGGTGAGGAAAACTAGTTGGGTGATTCGTTTGGGCAGTTATTATTTTCAACAGGATTGGCGTTGATGTTGTAAGCTCTTCCTCTTGCAGGTGGTGGACCTTGGTTAGCTTGATTCACCGGATTTTCTTGAGCTTGGGCATGAATGATGTTCACCAAGCGTGGACAAGTGTTTCTAAAGTGGTTTGGGTCTCCACAGTTGTAACAAGCCCGCATGGGTTGCATCATGGTGTAGTGGGGTTGGTAGTAGGATTGGGCCGTATGTTGTGTAGGTGGTAGAAGTAAGGGTTGTTGGGCTTGACCCACTATCTGATGGTGGGTTTGGGTTGAGGGTTGGTTGCGGTTCATTCGCTGAAGTGTGCGACAGGTTTGGATGGTGTGACCTGCACGGCCACAGCTGGTGCAATGTTGGCAGGGGTGTTCGGGAAAGTGATGGTATTGGCAACGGTTGCATTTTGGGTATGGGCCTGAGTATGGCTGTTTGTATGGTGCAGCTGAGGAAACAACTTGGGTGATTGGTGCAGCAGTGATAGGAGAGTTTGTTTGAGTGACAGCAAAGTTTCTAGTGTTTCGCTTCCTTTTACCAGTAAACTTCGAAGAGGAGCCAGAATGGTTTGAAGTTTGAGCCTCAATGAGGGCTTTCTTTTTCTCCTCCTTGAATTTACCGTTTCGGATGCGATTTTCGGTAAGTTAGGTAGAAAGGTCCATTGTGGCTTCAAGTGTCGCAGGCGAAGTGCTTAGAACTGAGTCTTGAATTTTTGAGGGGAGGCCTCGAATGTAGTGTTCAACCAAGCGGTACACTGGGGTGAACAAGTTGGGGATCATTTGGTTTAGCTCGAGAAATCTTTTGTTGTAGGAAGTATGATCTCCTTCCTTTTGTTTTAACGAGTGGAATTCATCTTCCAACTTCTTGATTTCGCTTCTTGGACAGAAGCGTCTTGTCATTATTTCCCTTAACTCTTACCATGTTAAGGCCATAGCATTTTCGACTCCTCTCTTACCCTTCTCTGTGTTCCACCAGGTCAGGGCTACCCCAAACAGTCTCCCGGTTGCGTAACGTACCTTGCGATCCTCGGGACAATCGCAATTGAGGAAGGTGTTCTCCATTTCCTCAAACCAGTGGAGGAGAGCAGTGACACCTTCGGTCCCTTCATACTTTGGGGAATCGCAAGACTTGAAGTGTTTGTAGGAGCACTTTTTGGAGGGAGGGTTGTCGACGTTCTGGTCTTCTAGGTTTGGAGGGTTGATGGGATTCGCTGTGAGAGCTTGTTGGACTTGAATTACGATGTCAGGAAGCACCGCGGCCATTTGTTTTGCAATTTGGGTGGCCAAGCGTTCGTTTGACCTTCCTGACTTTCTACCTCCACGTAGTTGCCTAGCCGACATCTACAGGAACGTACATAGGAAGATTGTGAGTTTAAGGAGTTTTTAGGTGTCATGTGTCGTTAAAAATAATAAAATAACATAATCATCAATAATGCAACTACATCAATAGGATGTCTTGGGTCTGCTCATGTTTGGGCCTCCAATGTCCCCCATACCATCGCCTGTATAGTCATGTGGGCCCCCATGACTATTGGCTTAGTAGGATTCACATTGGTGTTGGCGGTTTAACACTCGCATCACCCGAAAGAAAACCATGAAATATGTTTGCGAGATGTATGGTGGGAGGGTGTCCAGGTATAGACACAATGACAACTCAAAGTGGGGTTAGCTCACACGACGTTTGGTATAGCATGCTTTGGCCTAATAGGTCCTTCGTACTCTCATCGTTAGTCCCCAGGTAGGCAAACTGGTCCTTTATTTAGAATTTATACGAATGCCAAGCCTAGACAATACGTTCCGACTACCGGTACTCGTACCCTTCCAGTTACTACATGCCCGTCATGAGAACTCACTTTGATGTGATTTGAAAATACAAAAATCATTGCAAAAATCATAGGAATTGTGAGGTGTGTGCTCTCATGGATATGGTATGTTATGAGGATATGATTCATAATGAGCATTGTATAATAATATGTACTTATGAACATGCTTGCATAACATTGAATGTAACAATAAACATAAAGCATATAAACATCATGAATTTTGCATGTAACACACAAACAATTTAAAAATTCTAATCAACTATAGTATAGGCTCTAAGGGTCTAATAACCTATCCTATATCCCTATAGTCATGGCTCTGATACCAATCTATCACACCCCGACCCGTAGCGGAATAAGAGTCGTGGCATAATTGGGTTATCACCAAAGCTCATGATGTTTACTAATATGTTTCATATTTATTAAATTCAAATTACATCTCAAATGTTCAAGTCAAATTCATACAATACAAGGAAAGTAAAATTAAATAAACAATCCAAAATCTAAACTGATTTATTCTTCTAGGCCGTCCTATATGTTTCTTGCTTCAACTGGATCACCTGTATCATGTGTAAAAATGAGGGTTTTTGGGTCAACAAAAGTTGGTGAGTGAACCTTGTTAGAAGAAATTTATTATTGATTTCTTGTTGTATTTAATATGGAAAAATTGTGCAATAATCATATGTGAGCAAACGTAAATAAACAGACCATAACAAACAATAACAAACCACCTTACATGAATATATGACATGAATGATAATGTATATGTTGGCAACGTCACGTTCCGCTCATAGGTAATGGGGAACGGACGGCCTATGATGATGTATGTGCGATCAAGGCTCAATCAAACGGAGCCGATCGTATGTTGGCAACGCCACGTTCCGCTCATAGGTAATGGGGAACGGTTCCGCTCATAGGTAATGGGAACAGACGATCCTATGATGATGTATGTACTGAAAATGATAAATTTAATCTAAACATTAACCACACAAACAATTGATACATATTGGATGCACAAGTGTTTAAATGTAATAAAAATAAGACACATGATACACCCCAAAAAGTGATTAAAACGGGGAATTTGTAGAGACTCACTCACATTGGGTGCGTTCGTTTGATGATGTTGAATGTGCACGAGTTTAGAGAGTTGATCGACGAGGAATAACTAGCCTAAATAATAACGAAAAGGTACGGTAAATAAGTGAATTTTTTAATAGGATTTTTAGATTTATTTTTGTGAGTTTAAGATCATTTTCTAACTTTAAAATATTATTTTTAAGTATTTTTAATTGATTTTTAAATTAAGTAAATAAATAAAAATATAAAAAAATGTTGACTTTTTGGGTTGACCGTTGACCGTTGAATTTGACTGTTGACCGGTTTGGACTTGTGTTTGTTTGCGCTGAGTGAGGTTCGAACTTGTGACCTCTCGTACGCGTGCACGCAGCTCTACCAACTGAGCTACGTGTCTAACCCGAAATATTCTAAGTTTTATTATATATATATACTAATTAAATGTTTTAATTTATTCGATTTATACTAAAAGAATTTAAATGATTGAACCGGTTGCAGGGAAACCGAACCGAACTCGGGTCCTTTGGTTTGTAAGTGCACAGCCCAACCAGTTGGGCTGTGTGACTTATCTGTTAAACTTACAATTTAAATTAATCTTAAGAACATCCTGGGTCCTACTCTAATTCAAAAAAATTGGTTTTAATTCGGAAAGCCGGTGCGTTTGTAAGATTCGAACTCGTGACGTGCGCTAAGTGTTTGCACACAGTCCACCGCTGGACTGTGTGTCTAACCCGGTTTTATATCTTGTTTTAATTAAACTTATACTTATTGTTCGACTTCATCTTCTTCGTTCAAAGACACAGACAACGATATTCGACAGTTCTTGATTAATTCGATTAACGAACATATAAATGATTAAAATGTAATGGACAAAGAAGGTTTTGGAAATGAATGTACCGGAAAGATGATTTTCTCAGAACTCTGGCAAAGGTCGTCGGCTCTGTTTTATGAATTCTGTCTGAGCGGACCAATTAACAGTTTTGATTAACTAATTGTTAAATTAAATGACTAAACAAGAATTATCAAAGAGTTTAGATGTTCGTACCGATTCACAGCGTGATTTCGGAATTTTCAGAAATTTTCCGGCGAGTGCTGAATATCCGGTAACGTTGTCTGGGACCGATTCTGGTTGAAAGATTTAAGTTAGTATAAGTCTAACAATGGATAGAAGATGAAAGAATTGAGAAATTTACCGATTCGATGAATGTCACGGTTTTCTGGCGAAAGTCCGGCGATATCAGAAAACGTTTCCGACGAACAGAAATTAGAGCGAAAGTGAAATTTGAGGTTCTGTGAGTGTTTCCGAATTATGAGACGATGATATTGTTAGAGTAAATCAGGAAGTAAATGATTTCGGTTTTCAACTCCCAAAATCATATGAATCGAGACAATTGATGACCGAATTGATTAAGAACGTGGGCAGCAATTGATCTATCGGTTATAATCAGTAATAGCGATCACTCAACAGTCTGGACAGTTGAAAGCCGATGAGCGGTTTCAGTTTTGGCGCAAACAGATGATTTCACGGGTAGAGTTAAGTTTTATTTGTTTCCTTTTTACATAAACGGACCAAGTGGCGGAGTGTGTTAAGTTGTGTGCTGGTTGTGTCTTCCGGCTGACCCGGGTTCGAAACCTGGCAGCCTATTTTCAATTTTTATTTACTTTATTTTTACTTTTTAACAATTTTAGTTTCCATATTCTAAAATGTTTATTAGTTATGTATTGTTTAAAATTAAAATGAGCATTAAATAAGCAACGGAAATTTAAAACTGACTATTTCATTAATAAACGAAGCGGGTTTTGAAAACCCGTTTTTTGACGGATGTTACATTTATCATCAGTTTGTGTATTGTACTACAACGAAAAATTTGTGGGAAACTTTGGAAGCAAGATGTGAAGGTAATGCTGCTACCAGGAAGATTCGGTATGATCTGCTCAAGAAAGAGTTTGAAGGTTTCATGTTCTTGGAGAACGAAACCTTGAATGATATGACCACTTGGTTTTATCATCTTCTCAGCGAAATGTACTCGTATAAAGTGTTAGCAGCACCACAAGAAATTGTGATGCGATTTGCTGATGCTTTACCACCAAAATGGGGTCAATTTATTGATCTATTAAAACATACAGGTGTTTTGGACTCCATAAGTATTTATGAATTTGTGCAGAAATTGGAGAACAAGAATGAAGAAGAACTCTGGAAGGCAGAACGAGTCAATGTTCCACAAAACCCTGAAATGTATTTTAGAGGTATAAATGCAGGTACAAGCTCAAGTCAGCAACCGAAGCTGCAGACCGCGTTTGTGTCAAACGTGAACCCTTTCCTACCCCAACCAGGTCAATCAAGTTAGTCTACAGGTTCGAGTATTCAAGCCTATGGACAAGATTTTGATCCGAAAGCCTTCCTTCCACAGCCAAGGGATTTAGCGTGTAAAGCTCCACAACAAGCTCCTCAACAAGCTTTCTATGGAAACAACAGTCAATCTACAAATCCCAACACTGTCAAACTTGACACGTCAAATCTCTCCAAAATCAACGTAGAAGTTGCACAGGAACATGCAGAACTTCTAAATACCATGGTCAGTGCGTATTGTGGTTTAGTGGCAGGTCAAATAGGGAACATCAATTTGACAAACGAAGACTATGAACAAATTAACCGAGATGAAATGGAGCTGATGGACATCAAGTGGGCATTTGCAAGCGCTATGAGAAGAGCAAAGGATTACTTGAGAAGAACGAGGAGAACCAGTTTGGAAAGCAAGAAGGATACAAAATACGGCTTTGACAAAACCGCCGTTACTTGCTTCAACTATGGAGAAAGAGGTCACTTCAAGCGGGAATGCACAAGAGCCAGCAAGGAAGGAAATCACAACCCCTTTCGTAATCATTCTCAACCATCCAACACAGCACAGTACAACAATGAAAGAAGAATAGTAGCTGTTGCCAACTCTAACAACACCAATCAATCAGGACCTTCAAACACACACAGAGCTTTGGTAGTTCAATCTGATGAAGGATGCGATTGGTTAGTACAGTTAGGAATTGAGAACAACAGAAGAACTGCATGCTATGCGAAGATCGTGGATCAAGTCAAGCATGATCACAACATCAACACTCCAAATAATGATGATACATCTGGGTATGCTGGTAGTTCTGATGAAGAATGTTCAAGTTAAGATGGTTATGAATCTGATTCTGATGAGAAGAAAGGAAGTGATGCTGAGGTTGAAGAGTTGCTAAGTGAAGCTGAGATGTTGAAGAGTGAAAAGGTAAGTATGACAGGGAATGCAGAAGCTGCGGTAAAAGAGACAGAGGCACTCTCTACAGATGGTGCCGCTTTTCCTCATCACACTACCTTTATGGCAAATGTTGAAGGTTCTTCAAAACAGGTAAATTCTGACCCTCCTACTATTTGCAATGATTGTGTTGAATGAAAATAAAATATGAAACTGTGAACAATCATAATCAGAATTTAGTTGTTGAATTATCAAAATGCAAAGAGGCAAATTTGGCGCTAACTAGAAATGAAAAAGAATTCAAATCTGTAATAGAAACCTTTAAGAAAAGTGTTTCTGAATTGACAAAAACGGTTTTGAATAAACAGACAGGAATTAATAACTACATTAATCTCCTAGAAGAAACAAAAAAAGAGTTAGCCATTGCCAAATGCGAATATGATTCGATCAAACGCAAATTGGAAAGTTATTCCAACTCCCAATATGTGCTTGATCATATTATTGAAGTTCAAAAATAAAGGGAGATGCTCAATGCATAGGGTATAAGTCGTGTCCACCCCTAATGAAACACAACTATACCAAAATGCCTGATGAAGAGGAGATGCCTCGTTTTGAACCCTCTGTACCTTTGAATCCTGAGGAATTCGCAGCAGGGTTAGGGTTCAAATTAGATAAAACCTCTCAAGAACCATGCAAGCCAGAAAATTCAACGTCTGATGTTGTTCAAACTCCATATGTTGAAGAGGAGGATGATACATTAGATGATGAATCAAGAAATGATGATCAGGATCAGCCTCTTGATGAAAAGAAAAGGGTAGAACTTTCTGCTACTCCCAGTACTCAATCTGTTGAGAATCAAGAGACCGTTCCTAAGAAATCTGTGACAAGTGTGTCTACACCAGAAGTAGATAATGTGTCGTATACTTTGGTTGGAGATAAGAAAATCTATTCAAACAACGATTTTCCAATTAAAAACGTAAACCCAATCTCTATAGATCAGGTTTTTGAAAAGTCAACAACCAAACCTGTAGAAAAGAAAAAGCCGACCAAATCACAACCATTATCCGCTTCAAGAGAAAAACAATGGAAGCGAGTTGAAAAGCCTACAGTTTCTCAACCGAAGGTTGAAGCAAAAGGCTCTCATTACCAGAAAAAGGGCAAAACTGTTAAATTTGTGAGTTCTAAAGGTACCGATAAAGTCGAAACTTTTCAAGGAAAATCTAATGTTGATTTTGTAAAGAAAGTTAAGATTTTGAAAAGAAATAGTCAAAACAATTACACCCAACACACTGATGGATGTAATGAAAATGAACCTAGTACCTCAAAACCCACAAGTTCAACATCAAGCCAAGAAACACGATCTCCTAGTTTTATTGAAAGGAGAACTTGTTTCAAATGTGGAGAGTTTGGCCACATTATAAAGGATTGTCAAAATCCAGCCAAATCAAGATGTATAGAGAAAACCCCTCATGAACCAACTTGCAAACGTAAATCTGTTTTTCCGACTCAAGATAAACGAATCATTAAGGATCAAAAAGAGAAACAAAAATGTAAACAAGTAAAAGCAGTTGAGAAAGCTTTAAAATCGGATTCTTCTAAAAAAGATCAAAGATCTTCAAAGTCAATAAAACCAGACACTGTTAAAACTGTAAATAATAGTAAATCTGGTAATAAACAAGGATCTTGGAAACACAAGACCGGTAATGGTTCAAAAGGAGGTTCTCTGTTTGTTAATCATCAAGAAATTGAGATTACATTTCTCGATGATAAGGGACGACCCAAGACCACTAAGGCTTGGGTCCCCATCTCAAACTAATCTTGTTTGTGCAATGTGCAGGGTGTTCCAGGAGGAACTGTAAACAGTCATTGGATTGTTGACAGTGGAGCATCAAGGCACATGACGGGCGACTTCCGGCTCCTATATGATGTGAAAAGCATAAGGGGTGGTTATGTTGCTTTTACTGGTGACAAAGGTTGACACATCACTGGAGAAGGAATGATCTCCAATGGTGTTGTGAGCTTCGACAAGATCAATTATGTGCGGAAAATCGATCACAATCTTCTTAGCATTTCTCAAATCTGCGACAAGAAGTTCACGGTACATTTTGATGATGCCGGATGTTATGTGCTGAAGCCTGGATTCAAGATCCCTAAGGAATGGATTCTCCTGTCGGCTCCAAGAATTAATGATTTGTATATTCTTGATATGAGCCAAGCTATTACAACATCTTCACAAGTCACATGTTTTGTCTCTAAAGCCACCGAAAAGGAATCAATCTCTTGGCACCAACGTATGGGACACATTCACCTGAGAAAAATGAACTATCTGGTGAAGAACAATCTAGTGAGTGGTGTACCAGTGAAGAACTTTCATCTTCAAGACGTTTGTGTATCATGCCAGAAAGGGAAGCAAGCAAGAAAGTCTCATCCTGTGAAGAAGATCAATACTGTAAATATGCTACTGGAACGTCTTCATATGGACCTCTTTGGACCTATGAAACACAAGACTACCTTTGGTGATTCTTATTGTCTGGTAGTTACTGATGACTATTCCAGATTCTCATGGGTCAACATGTTGGCACACAAGAATTAAGTTCCTACTATCCTCATGAATCTCCTGACTCTGCTAGAAAATTTGTATAATCTGAAAGTAAGGAGAATCAGAAGCGACAATGGCACGGAATTCAAGAATCAAGTTATGGATGAGTACTGTTCCTCAAAGCGTATTCTGTATGAGTACAGTTCTCGATACACTCCACAACAAAATGGCATCGCTGAGAGGAAAAATAGAACTCTTATTGAAACTGCAAGAACCATGTTAGTAGAATCAGAACTTCCCGTTCAATTTTGGGGAGAAGCTGTTGCTACTGCATGTTATACGATGAATAGAGTTCTGATGGTGAAGAGACATGGGAAGACATGCTTTGAGTTGTTACATAAAAGGAAACCGGATGTTTCTTTCTTAGAACCTTTTGGAGCTCCATGCACTATGATCGACCCACATGGAAAGTTTGGTCCAAAGGCTATCGAAGGTTTCTTTATTGGATATGCTACTCCTAATTTCCGGGTGTGGAATTTATCTTCGAAGAAGATTGAAGAATGGGATGAAGTCAAGGTTCAGAGATATATAGAAGCAGTCAGAGCTCCGGGTGCTCCTTGGATGTTTGACTATGATGGGCTGTTTGACTCCTTTAATCTGCCAACTTTTGATGATGCAACAGCTGCTGCTCAGATGTTATTGGAAAGTGATACAACAGTGGACACGTCATTAGTTCGACCAATTATTGTTAACCCTCAATTGTAGAATTTGGTTAATAATCTTGTTCAAAATGAGGAATTCGAAGACGCTGCGGATTATAATGTTTCATAAGAAGATGATGAGTTTCATGATGCAAATGAAGCTACCTCTGGTGCAGTACGTCAAATATTCAACCTCAAGGGACGACAGAAGGTCATGCATCTACAACATCATCAAATCCAGCTCTCGATTTAACTGCTGATCTGAATATCAACAATTTGGGTATAAATTCTCGAGTTCCTGATGTTCCAGAAACTCGAATTCATAATATCCATCCTCAGCAGAATATTATTGGAGATGTCCAGAGTGGTGTGCTGACTCGTAATCAGCTTCGAAACAACCAGAATGCTGGATTGCATTCGGAAATCAAGGAATCTGGTGGTCTGAATGATTGGTCTTTTGCCTGCTACGTGTGCCAAGTTGAACCAAAATCGAGGAAGGAGGCAATGAAAGAAGACTTTTGGGTTGAAGCCTTGTAGGAAGAACTTCAACAGTTTTAGAAGTTAGGCGTCTGGAAATTGGTTGACAGGCCTGACAACTACAAGAAGATTGGTACACGATGGGTGTACAAGTGCAAGAAGGATGACCGAGGTGTTGTTGTGAGAAACAAAGCGCGATTGGTTGTTCAAGGTTTTAATCAGGTCGAAGGCATCGATTACAATGAAGTTTATTCACCAGTTGCACGGCTTGAGGCCATAAAAATCTTTTTGGCTTATGCGTCCTACAAGAAGTTCACCGTTTATCAGATGGATGTGAAGAGTGCATTTCTTCATGGTGTGGTAGAAGAGGAAGTATATGTTGAGCAACCGCCAGGTTTTGAAGATCCACTCCATCCTGACAAGGTTTGGCTTCTCAACAAGGCGTTATATGGTCTTTATCAAGCTCCGAGGGCTTGGTATGAAACGTTGTCTATCTATCTGTTGAAGAATGGTTTTCGACGAGGCTTGATCGACTGTACTCTCTTCATCAAGGAAAGGGACGAGGATTTGCTGTTAGTGCAAGTTTATGTTGATGATATTATATTTGGGTCTACTAACACTCGGATGTGCAAAGAATTCCAACAGGTTATGTAGGAGAAGTTTGAGATGAGCGCAATGGGAGAAATGACTTTCTTTTTAGGTTTGCAGGTTCAGCAATCAAAGGAAGGGATTTTTATCCGTCAAACCAAGTACGTCGGAGATATCCTTAAGCGATTTCAGATGGATGACTCAAAACCCTTGGGAAATCCATTAGCTCAAAATCATGGGATTATTCCAAACGGAATGGATGAACATGTAGAACCATCTCTCTATCGTGCAATGATCAGATCTCTCATGTATCTTACTGCTTCAAGACCCGACATAATGTACCCAACATGCCTTCTGGCACGCTATCAATCTAGTCCGAAGGTTTCTTATTTGATGGCTGTGAAAAGGATATTTCGCTATCTAAAGGGTCGCCCTGACACTGGTCTATGATACTCTAAGGATGATAACTTTGATCTGACAGCATTCAGTGATTCTGATCATGGTGGTTGCAAAATCGATGCAAAGTCAACAACAGCAGGATGTCAGTTCTTGGGAAATCGCCTAGTCACGTTGCAATGCAAGAAACAGACTTGTGTAGCTACATCAACATATGAGGCTGAGTATATTTCGGCTTCTATTTGCTGCTCGCAGGTTCTATGGATTCAACAGCAAATGCGGGACTACGGGTTTGAATTTCTAACTACTCCTATTTATGTTGATAACGAAGCTGCTTTACAGATCACTCGGAATCCTGTACAGCATTCCAAAACAAAACACATCGAGATTAAGTATCATTTCATACGTGATTGCTATGAAAAGAGACTTATTGATGTTGTTAAAATCCACACTGATCACCAACGTGCCGATCTTTTTACTAAAGCCTTTGATAAATCACGTTTTGATTATCTGCTCTTGGTTAATGGCATCAAGGTGAAGCACGAGTAACTCTATCTTGGCTAACTATTTTTGTATATCCTTTTCTAAAAATCTTAAACTACAAAAAGATTTTATGTTTTATATTTTAGGGGGAGTAAATTTCAAGAAAAAACAAAAATATGTATTTTATTTACCTTCTTTGTTTAAGGGGGAGAAAATTCAGAAAAATACAAAAACATTAGAAAAACCCAAAAATGAGTTTCTTGGATAAGATGAAGATGATGAGACTCACCGGTAAATCTGTCAGAAATGGTTAAAAGCATAGAAAGAAGATTCATAAGTAGCTTTACTAATGATGTATCGGTAGGCTCACAATCAGACTAAAATGTGCAGGTTGATATAAATCTAACAGACAGAACACCAGGTGGGAATCATTCATTGGCATATGGTCTTAGTACCGAAATTTCGTTTGATAGAGTGCCGAGGTTCTGAGATATTTGGTCTTTATGCTGACTTATCATCTTGGTATCATGGTTGAATCTTTTGCCGAAAAATAACGGTGGCACAAGTCTAGAACTTCCATGATACCATACATACGTGTACATACTACATTCGACCATCAAATAAGTGATAAAAATATCACATCCCCAAAATAAGTGATAAAATATCACAGCTTTATGCGGGAGCTAAGTTCGTCTCTTTGTCGGTACGATGGTACTAACCTGTTCACGGACTTACTCCTATGCCTTGCATGCATATGAAAATCAAGTTCCTCATCAGTAAGTGATTAAATCACAAAGGGCTTGTTTTCAATCAAAATAAGTGAGTATCTCACATCATTTATATACGTCAAAACAGATGAAAAAGTAGTATACTCACTAGTAAGATTTTCTCTCGTGCATATCTTGATACGGGAATGTGTCTTGATGTGGTTGAACACCAGCTAGTAAGTATAATTCATACCTTAATCATATCTCCTAATCATGATTACATATGATAAGTCTGAGCTTACGTAGACAATAATACCGATAATCATAGTTGAATGCTTATCTGTTTAATTTTGAAGTTCAAACCAAATATTGTTTTTTACAAAGATTGAAATGCTGGTATGATTCCTTTACCTTGATACTCGAAAAAGATTGTTCAATAGATATATAGTTTATCTATATATTTTGATTTTAAGTCTAGTTTACTTAGTTGCTTATGTAGTTATTTTTTTTGAAAGTTAGCCAAAGTTGATGCTCGAAAGTTTTCTACCAAGATACGCCAGAAAACCATTTGTTTGATATCACAACTTCATAAAGTAATATCTTGCGACAAGTAACTCATCAAAAGAAATCCAAAATATGATATTCGTTTGAGTGTTTGTATCTCATACGAATGAACCTAGTAATTTGATTTGACCTGGTCACTTGTTTTTCTCAAATCTGTTGGAATTCATACGAGTGTGTGTATCTCGTTCAGGGAATACAATCATACGAAGAAATTATGATAAGTTTTTCGTGTGTATTCCCTGAGAAAGTTGTTTTCTAATTATATTTGTCTATTGAGTACAGATTGATACAAAAGAACATAAACAAAGACCAGCAACAAAGAAATCTGACAAGTCCGAAGAGGAAACAAGAAAGATTTGAAGTTTCTTAGAAGTTCAAAGACCTGATGCTCTAATCATTGGATAGCAGATCTATCAGTGGATAGCAGATCTTCAGGGGGAGTTTGTTAATACTCCAAACCATTCAATGTGAAGACCAACATATGAAGACCGAAGACCCAAGACCAAGCAACATCCAAGGGGGAGTTTGTTGATACAGTTTTGTGTCTATCGCTTGTTCTTAATTACAGTTGTAATTGTACAGTCTTTGCTCAAGTGTCTGTATAGGATTGGTCGTGTCGAATAGATCGAGATATCCTTCTATCTTGATCTAGTATGACATCTTAGCTTGTCTGTGTTAATCAGTTGCATGTGAGTATACTGATAAGTCTTGTGTACGCCATGTCTACACACGTTTTCCAAGATTAAGGATTCTGTGCGAGTCAGAGAATTCGTACGAATCACATGATTCGTACGAAATACTTGAGTAACAAGTTTGTTACTTATTTCGTACGAAATAAGTATTTCGTACAAAAACAGTTGACTCATACCAAATCTCTGGATGTCTCGTGTGAAATAGTGTGTTCCGTATGTCTGGCAACGTGTTTTCGTACGAATGACCAGCTTGGACACTATATAAGCAGACATGCACCTCTCAGTCTAGGTTAGCTCTTGGTTGCACTGTTAACTCTGTTGGTCTTTTGTTGGGATCTCTCTGTTGACATATCTGGTGCAGACGGAGACACAAGAACACAACAAGTTTGTTTGAGTCATACGAGCATTGTGTGTATATGTTTGTACTTGTTCTCAATCATTAATCAAGATAGTGAATCTTTGGTTACCTCGTGTTCTTTACTTTGCTTTGGTTGCATGCACACTTGGATTACGCACTCGTGTGTATGTTATATGAACAAGGAACTGGTTTAACACCATCCGCAGGTGGACCTACAGTGGGTTTATGGTTTGTTTGAAGAAGAAGATGATTTTTTTTAAAAAAAAGCTTTGCACAGAAATGAAAACTGATATTTATATACAAAATTACATTCCAGCGTAATTAATAATTACACTGGTATTTTAATTACGCCGCCTAGAAGATTTTTGAGATATCTTCAAAGTTAAGTAATTTAGAAACAAATACGCTCAAAAATTTTAATTTTTCTCAAAAAATGTGCCCCTTTTTAGTTAGAAATAGTGCAAAAATTTAAAATTAGGTTAAAAAAATGGAGATTTGCAATTTGAATTCTGAAAATTATTTTTAGGGCAAGGAAGCTTCCTTTTTCGCATAACACTTATGCTTACTGATTCGGATCCTGTGACTTTCCTGTAGAAGATTATACTGGTAACACTTTGTTAGTTTGAGATAAAATTATTAAATATCTTGAATAATCAAGGCACAAGAAAAACTGTCAGTATGATTGTCTTTTAAATCCATGCACCTTTTTTTCAACATACGTTCAGAAAATATTTTATCATTTTGTGGTAATACTGACAAGAAATTTGATGTTCCCCCACTCATGCTGGACTATCAGAATGTTGTGCCCGTGAGTCCCACGTCAGGACATACCCCCACGATCAAGGTATGCGCAAAGATTCCTCATAGTAGGTGAGTATATTGACTTCATTCGTTCTTGAAATTTCAACGTTAGACAAATGGTGATCAGGTCAGTACTTTCGTACAACAAAGAGACCAAAGTCTAACGAGGGCTATGACAGATACCTTAGATGGTACAATTTAAGCACAAGAATGATTCTCTCATGAGATCTTCATTTGTGTGGCGTTTTGGCCGCATTGGCTCTTTTTGAAAAGATATCATAGTTGTGTCTAGGTCAGCATATATCTTGATGCAGCAGAAGAGCAACTATGATATCCCTGAATGATTAGTCAATATAAAGACCCAAAATCTCAGACTTTGGCAATCTATCAACGCAAGATTTAAGACCATTAAGCCATACGCCGCAACGTGTTACCTGCAAGTTGCACAACATTGTGGGTATCCAGAATTCTTGTGTGATCATTAGCTTTTGTCTCCTATTCGCAGTTTACTTCAAGGTATTGCTGAATCTACTGACACGTCGTTGCTTGGGGCCTCAATCTGATTCTATTTTAAGATCAAACAAAGTGTCAGCAGTTTTTCTATCATTTCTCATGCAGGTGTAAACAAAGGATTCTGTTTTAACAATATTTTCTGGAAGACTTCCCCCTTAAAATTTTATTTTCGAGAATCCAGAGCTTGAAAAGAAATTTTAAACTTGCATAAAATCTTTTTGTTAAATTTGCAGAAAATCTTTTTGTTGGGCACATTTTATGAGATTATTATTATTATTAAAACCGCCTTTTTTTAATCATTTCCATTCAAGGAAATTGACCATTTCCAACCAGGTTACCAACTGGTTGAAGCGAGTTTTGTTGAGCAGTAGATGGGGAGACTGTTGTCTGCTTCTTGCTTTGCCACGATATGAGATGATTTCCTAAAAATTGACATCCTCCTAAGACAGACTTTCTATCAACTTTTCAACCTGCATGATCACTGTCAGAATAAGTAATTAAATCAAAATTACTATCTTTAGGGTACCACAAACCAAGCTTGGGTGTTCCTTTCAGATAGCGGAAAATTCTTTTGATAGCAGCTTCATGAGATTCTTTCAGATCCGTATAAAATCGCGCACTGAGACAGACAACCCACATAATGTCAGGCCTACTTGCGGTCAGATACATCAACGAGCCTATCATTGATCGATAGAAAGACTTGTTCATGGGTTTTCCTTGAAGATCAGAGGTAAGTTCCGTCTGAGCAGCAAAGGGTGTTCTGGCAGATTTGCAATCATTCATGTTGTACTTGGAGAGAGTATCTCTGATGTACTTGGCCTGATGAACGAGGATGGCATCTTCCCTCTGCTTCACTTCTAATGCAAGAAAAACGTAAGTTCTCCCATCATGCTCATCTCGAATTTTGCCTTCATAACTTTCTCGAACTCCCTACAAAGAGCTTCATCGGTTGACCCAAAGATGATATCGTCTATGTAGATCTGCACCAGCATTACATCATCTCCGATCCTTTTTGTGAAAACAGTCATATCTATTTTTCCTCTTGAGTACCCACAATCCAGAAGATATGTTGACAAAGTCTCATACCATGCTCGAGGAGTTTGATGAAGATCATAGAGAGCTTTGTCAAGCTTATAGTATCTTGCAGGGAAGTGAGGATCTTCAAAACTTGGAGGTTGACAAACATAGACTTCTTCTTTCACTTTCCCACATAGAAATGCACTCTTTACATCTATCTGAAACACCTTAAAGTTTTTGAACGAAGCATAGGCTAAGAAGATTCTGATAGCTTCTAAGCGTGCAACTGGTGCAAAAACTTCCTCATAGTCAATCCCTTCCTCCTGCCAAAACCTTGAACTACCAATCTTGCCTTATTCTTGATAACTACACCACGATCGTCAATTTTGTTACGAAACACCCACTTGGTATCAATGGGATACTTTCCATCTGGCAAATCAGCGAGTTCCCAGACTTTAAGTTTCCGAAATTGAGCTATTCCTTCTTGCATTGCTTGTACCCAGCTAGAGTCTTGAATGGCTTCTTCGATGTCTCTTGGGACACACTGCAAGAGAAAAGCTGCATACAGTCCTGTGTTGATGGTATATGTTTGATCGCGAGTTCGAACTCCATCTTCCACAGAACCGATGACATTTTCAATTGGATGGTTTCGATTGGTCTTGTATCCTGCGTTGGTATGAGTTTCTACTTTTTGAGGCAGATTAGAGAAATGTTCATCGACGTAAATAATTGGAGTTTCGTCTTCTTTAGGTGGTTCATCCACGATCTGCTGTGAAGAATAATCATCATGTGCATATGCATTCTCAGCCAATGTGTCACCATCTACTTTGATAACAGGAAGGATAGGAGAGGCAGAGGTTGGGGTGAAACGAGTTGTAAAAGGAGTAAAACCAATGTCTGAAGGATCAAACAATGGCTCTAATGTGGTTGATTCTGCAGGTTCGGATTCAGTGACAGGTTCAGCGATGTCGAAAGTGTTGAATACAATGTCTACGTCATAAAACCAGTTTGGAGCACTTCCAGTGTTAGTGGAGTTTCCTTCTTGAAAGTCGATGTAATATGATTCAATCACCATCTTGGTTCGTTTGTTGTAGACTCGATATGCCTTTGGAGAAGATGAGTAGCCCATGAAGTAGCACACATCACCGACCGCTTCAAACTTGATGAGATTATCTTCAGTGTTGAGAAGTGTACATGAACACCCAAACGGTCTAAAGAAATCTATCAGAGGCTCCCTTTTGAAAAGGAGTTCTTAAGCTGTCTTTCCATGAGGTTTGACAATGAGAACTCGATTCAAAACATAGCAAGTTGTGTTGACTGCTTCAGCCCAAAAGATTATGGGAAGCTTGGAGTCTACATGCATAGTTCGAGCAGCTTCGATGAGTGTTCTGTTCTTTCGTTCCGCTACCCCATTTTGCTGAAGAGTTCTGGAAGCTCTGTATTGAAGGCGAATTCCTTTTTCTTCACAGAAGGAGACAAATGTATGATTCTTGAATTTTGTCCCGTTGTCGCTTCTTATGGATTTCACCTTCAGCTTGATTACATTTTCAATCATAGGGATGAAGCTTTTCAGAATGGAAGCTTTCTCACTTTTGGCTTGGAGGAAATATACCCAGGAAAAACGTGAGAAATCATCTGTAACTACCAAACAATAAGATCTTTTAGCTAAACTTTTAACACTTATAGGGCCGAAAATATCCATGTAAAGTAATTGCAGTGGGGCAGATATAGTATTCTCTGCTTTGGATTTATGAGGCTTTTTATGTTGCTTTCATTGGGCACATGCGATGCATTTTTTCTAAAAAAGGAAAATCTTTCATAGGTAAACCTCTTACTAGATTTAATTTAGAAAGCTTATTTATATTTTTAAAGTTCACATGCCCCGAACGCCTATGCCAAAGCAGTGATTCCGATTCAGATGCTCTTGAAATAAGACATGTCATTTGCTCATTTGATTTAGCATTTTTCATATGTAGCACATAGGTGTTGTTTTGACAGGGAGCTCTGAGCATGATCATTTCTGCAGGGACGGAGTACTCGAGCTTGAGGAATAAGCATTCCATGTCATTGAATAGCACTGATATTCCATTGTCACAGACTTATAATACGCTCATGAGATTGTAACACAACTCTGGAACATAATTTACATTCTCTAGAGTAAGTGCTTCAGACACGACGTCACCCATTCCGACAATTTTCCCTCCCTTTTCATCTCCGGCAAAGGATACGAAATCACCATCGATAACTCGAAAGTTTTTAAGGAGATCCTTTAAGCCGGTCATATGCCTGGAGCATCCACTGTCAACATGCCAAATATATTCCATGAGCATCTGAAGCCATTTTTGAAGTTTATTCTATTATACAACAACAACAACAAAATATGTACAAGTTAGTTGGTTTTTAGAACCCAGACTTGCTTTACGTTAGTTCTATCATGATTTTGAGCAAGAGTGTCTTCTTTTCTTTTCCAAAAACAAGTTGAATTAACTATGCATTTCACTGATTTCTTCAGATTGTCAAATTGTTCAGTGAAACTTTTAACCAGATCTTGATTAGGTTTAGAAGATTTCTTGCTTTTGCAATGTTTCGCAGTATGTCCTAAATGACCACAGTGAAAGCATTGTTTGCAATTCGATCTTTTCTTCCTGGGTGCCGAGTGCGAAGATGATGTATGTGATGAGAATCTGGAGCTGCTTGAGGAATTTGATGACGTAACATGGCTTGAATCTTTGACTTTCTTCAATTTCTTGTCAAGATTATTTTCATCCTCAATGTCGTCTTCACTGTCCTCACTATCTGATGACGAGATTGATTCTTGACTTTTACTTGACATTTCTCCATCACTCTCTGAAGTTGTTGTACTTGAATCATCTTTATTGCTTTCTTCAGTAAAGTCTTTATCAGTCTCTGATGTACCTGTACCTGATGGAACAAACTCAGGAATTTCCTTTGTAAGGAACTTTCCAAATCTCTTTTTCTTCGATTCTGGGACAAATACAAGAGATTCAAGTATAACATTTTCATCATTAAAAACAGAGTTTAAGTCATGACTTTCAACCACAGCATGCACTTGATTGTGAGTCTTAAGTGTAGGCGCAAGGCCATTACAGTCATCCTGAATGTTCAATTTTGGCATAAAGCCGTTATAGTCATCAATCCTAGTCAAACTATTACAGTTATCCTGAATAGAAGTATTGTTTGTCTTATTACAATTCCAGGCGAACCAGTTAACTACTGAATAACTATCGCCTGAGTAACCAATTCCTATTTTTGAATCTCCACAATCATCTTCCTTATCGCACACATCTTCTTGACCCTTACACAGATCTGCATTGCTTTCAGACATGTTAGTATTGTTTGGTGGTTTGTAAAAAGCATTTTGGTCCAAAAGATCATTTTTATCGATTAAGTCATTTTTAGGATGAGGAGATGGCAGAGGGACATAATTTTTGTTCTGCGGAGGAGGAAATATTTTTCTTTCGTTTCTGAATTTATCCTTATATCCGATACCATCCTTTATGAATGTCGGTCGTTGGTAGTTTACAATATCAACTAGTGCTTTTTGACTAATTTTCCATTTATCAATAATGATTTGCAATTTGTTTCTTTCATTTTGTGATTTTTCTAATTTTTCGGTCAAATCATTTATGATAAAATCTTCTCTAAAAACAAATTCTTTTAAAGTCTGAATTTAAGCTACGGTTGAGTTCAACTTTCTTTGATATGCAACTTCATTTTCTTTTAGTTCTTGATTAATTTTCAAAACCTTTTCTTTTTCTTTAATTATGTCACGGTTGAGTGATTTGTCATGTGCCACGACGTTCAAACACGGTTTGGAGCACAACTTTGCTTTAAATATATATGGTATGCTATTTACCAAATCCTTATCCTAAGTTTCTGACTTCATGGCGGTTGTAGAAGTTCCAATCGTTTCATTCTTGCTGCTGCTGATTGGTTCTTGAGCTGTCAGTTTCAAATCATTCATCTCAGCTTTCTGTTTTCCCTTCTCTGAAGTTGGTTCAGCAGGATTGATGATGCTTTTCAGACCCTTTCATGTTTGGGAATCCTGGCGGTTTGCTTTTCCACATAGTTTGATGCAGACGTGACATAAACAGTAGAGATGTTTACCATGAGGGCTTTGTTGACTTCTCCTTTAGCCTTAGCTATTTCCTCTGACCAGTCGTAATCTTCCACCACTAAGGCTTTTTGGTTATTTTCAGCAACACTATCACTCCCTTCAATAGCCACCGGCCTTCTTGTCTGAATAAGTTCAGCATTCTCATTCTTCAGCAAAGGGCATTCCCACTTTAAATGACCCAGATTTTTGCAATTGTAACATCTCAGCTTGGACTTGTCAAATCCAGCTTTTCCCAGAGCTAGCCTTTTTCCTGTTTTGTCTTGAAATTTCTTCAATCGAAGAGTGATCATCGCCATCTGCCACTTCAAATCCATCTCCTCCATATCATCAGGATCCACTTGATACATGTCCTCAGCAGTGAGAAAATCTCTTTTCAACTCTCCTGATATGAGAGCCTCATAGCTGCTCAAGAAGGTGTTAAACGGAGCGACATGTTCGGTGGATATTTTAAGTGCTTGAGCATCACTGGCCACGGTAGTCTTCTCGGTTGATGATGAGGCCTTTGCAGAGCTTGCGGAAGCGTTGGAATAAGATTCGGCAGCACTTTGAGGATTCAATCCACAGGAGGTTATGGGAGCAAGAATCGCCATATTTTTTAGAGCAGAGGTTGCAGCAGCTGATTGAGTAAGTTTCTATGAATACCCTGTTTGGTTCATCTCTCTCTTGACAATATCCATTTCAAAGGCTTTTAGAGTGTTGATTAGTTCGAAGATGTGACTGGAGTTGTGCTGGTCAAGAAAGTTCTTTTAATCATCATACACTGAAGGCTCCATTCTTTAGGGAGTGAGTCTAGCAGCTTCTTGATGGATGCATAGTTGCAACCGGATTTCCCACTTTCTTCATTTTGGTCAGCACTCCCAGAAATCGACTGATATGATCTGATAAGCTTTCACCACGAATACTTCCAAACATGTCATACTCTTTCTGAACCATATCTCTTTTGTTGTCCATGAGCTCCTCGTTTCCTTCATAGTGGTCAATAAGAGCCAACCACAATTCACTGAAGTGTACTCTTCGAACAAGTTATTGTTGTCCTTGGACAGGGCCATTGTAAGAGCGGCATGAGCCCTGCAATCACGTTGAATGAGAGTTCTGTCTTCTTCGGTGAACGTTGATGGATCTTCATTGATCGTACGAATGTCGTCGCGAATTATCATTGGAACGTGTGGACCCACCGTGACGGACATCCATTGAGTATAGTCAGTATACTCAAAGAAGGCTTTTATTCTGTTCTTCCAACTGCTGAATCCTCAGATCCTTTCAACTTGGATGTCTTGTAGCTGTTCCTGTTTCCAACTCGGCTTGGGCAATTGGGTTAAGTTGATTGAGAGACATTTTGGTTGATCAGTGATTAAATACACTGAGAAGTATGAAATCAGATGACAAATACACTGCAATTTAATTAAATACGCTGGAGATCCCTGGTGACTTATCCTGTGAAATTTGCTAAATCCGCTGGAACATGAAAAACAAACATAAGTTTGGCTAATTACGCTGATCACCGTGATAAAATCGCTGGGGATTTTTATCACTGACTTCGAAGTCGCCTTCGATTAAATGCGCTGACACTATTTTCCTGGAAATCAACAAATCCGCTGGTGTTTACCCGGCGTATTTGTTAAATACGTGATATTCAAATTAAATACGCTATATTCAAAGTTATCTATGCTTTATTCAAAAATAAATACGCCCATCAGGGTTTAAGCACGAACAAAAACCCTCTAATCACCCAAAAACAACTCAAAAACCATGTTTCTTTGTACCAAAATGACCCATATGTTTACCAAAACACTGATTAACAACAACCCAATGATTAAACAGACCAAATCAAGCCATTTTAAGTTCAAAAATTTGAAAAACCTTGAAACTTTGAAAACTTTTGAAAAACCTTCAAAACTTGAAGAATGTTAACAGAAAACTCAAACAATCAAGAGCACAAAGGCTCTGATACCAAATTGTGAGTCCCAAAACAGATTCGGATGACAGTGGTTGATTGTTATCACCCAAACAACTATAGATTAGTTGTTTGAATGTGTAAAAGTTAAGAAAAACCAAAGAATGAAGATGAAGATTCTTGTATGGATCAAACAACAAGTGTTGTATATGGAATCACAAAAGATATAATCACTAGAAGCACCTTCGGATTAAGCACAAGAACAACAATCACAACACAAGAGCAATCACCAAAAATCTGTCCAAGAACCTTGGACTAGGGTTTTCATTAATGTTCATATATATATACACATCTGACTACCCTGCGTATTTATTAAATACGCTGGGATATTAAATACGCCGCCCAGTTACAAGTTTCACAAAATGCATATTTCGCCCTTCTAGATTTTCTAACTATTACAAAACCAGCTCAAACTATTAAACTCAAGTATCAACGGTCTCAAAATGTCCTAACATTCAATATCCTTAATCAATACAAAATGAAGCTGAATCCTTCAAAGTGCCACTTTGGTGTTAAAGATAGAAAGTTCTTAGGCTATGTGGTGAAAAAAAGAGGGATTGAAGCAAGCCCTGAGCAGATTAAGGCGATTGTGAATCTAAAATCCCCTGCAAATGCCAAGGATGTCTAGAGATTGATAGGAAGGATCACGACCCTAAACAAATTCATTTCAAAGTCCCTAGAGAAGTGCAAGGAGTTTTATGATAGTATGAGGAAGAATAAGAAATTTGAGTGGACTGAGAAGCATGACGCTGCACTCAAGGCTCTCAAGAATTATCTATCCTCAGTGTCAACCCTGATGTAACCTGAGGATGGTGAGCCATTATCCTTATACTTAGCTGTTTTAGGTAAAGCAGTAAGTGCATTGTTGGTTAGGGATCATGAAGGCCAACAACATCTTGTATATGATGTAAGTAAAAGCCTTCTTGATGCCGAAGTCAGGTACTCTCATTTAGAGAAATTAATTCTTGCATTGATCATGGCTTCCACTAAACTTGGGCATTATTTTGAAAGACATACTATTATTGTGAAAACTAATTTTCCTATCAAGAATGTTCTCAGGAAACCTGAAATGTCAGGAAGAATGGCGAAATGCGCAGTCAAACTTAGTGGATATGATATAAAATATGAACCATGGACTGGTATCAAGTCTCAAGCATTGGCAGACTTTGTGGTTGATTTCAGTAGTGATCTACAAAGGTAAGCTGAATTAGAGGTTCAACAGCTTGAAGAGACCAAGGATCCTTGGACACTCTTCACCGATGGAGCCTCAAATTTTTAAAGGAACCAGGCTAGGAATACTACTAAAATCGCCACAGGGGACATAATACCCCAATCCAGTGCCTGTGAATTTCAGACAACTAACAATGAAGCAGAATATGAGGCTCTAATAGAATATTTTCAATTAGCTAAACAGATGAGGGTCAAGTATCTTCAAGTATACATAGACTTATTGCTAATTACTAACCGTTATAATGGCTCATATGCTGTGAAGGGTGAGAAACTAAGTAAATATTTAGAAGTTGCTAAAAAAACTAGCAAATGCTTTTGATTCTTTTAGTATAACGTAGGTACCTAGAGAAGAAAATGCTAAGGCAGACGCGTTGGCAAATTTAGGATCAGCCTTAAAGATACTAGAAGACGTGAGTATACCTATTATCCACATTCTTTTCCTACAATGAGGAAAGAGAAGCATTGGAAATAGTTGAGGATACCACAATTGTACCCAGTGATGTGCATCCGAATTCAGGATCATGGATTCTTCCAATTATGAACTACATTCAGAATGGGGAAATTCCCGTAGGGGAGAATCGTAGAGCCTTCAAGGTTAAGGTATCTACATTTACTATATTAAATAGCACTTTGTATAAAAGATCTCTTGAAGGTTCCTACTTGTGATGCATTGAAGATCCAGAAATTCAAGAGGTCTTGAAGGATTTTCATGAAGGAGACGGTGCAAACCATGGGGGCAGAGCACTATTCTCAAGGATCCTTAGAACATGTTACTACTAGCCCATGATGAAGAAGAATGCAGATTATGCAAGAAAGTGTGATGCTTGCCAAAGACATAGTAACATCCTACATCAACCAGCATAGCCTTTATATCCAATAATTTCCTCTTGGCCACATATGAAATGGGGAATGGATATAGTTGGCAAATTCCTAAAGGCACTAGGAGGAAAAGTATTTATGCTAGCCATGACTAATTACTTCTCCAAATGGATAGTTATAGAAGCCTTTGTTCAAGTCAGAGAAAAGGAAGTCATATCCTTCATTAAAAGAAACATTATTACTAGATTTGGAATTCCTTCTGAAATTATATGTGATAATGGATCCCAATTTATTGGGAGTAGAACTCCTAACATTTGTGACAGTTGGGGAATCAAGAGGATAACATCCACACTGGTTCATCCACAAGCTAATGGCCAAGCAGGGTCAAGCAACAAGATTATCATCAAAAATTGGAATTATAGCTTGGGTCCAAGAAAGGAAAGTGGACTGAGGAGTTGCCATATGTCCTCTGGGTCGATAGGACAACTTAAAGAATGCAGGCTAGACTCCTTTCTCTCTAGTCTTTGGAACTGAGGCAGTGAGCCCAACAGAGATGATGGTTTCTATAGCTAGAACAAGCATCCGTGATCCTCAGACAAAGAGTGAGAACCTGACTCAAGACCTGGATACCATGGATGAGCTAAGAGATTTAGCGAGAATAAGGATGACTGGAGCATATAACAAGAATGTCAGGATCAGATGATTTCAAGTTGGAGACTTGGTGTTAAAGAAGGCATTTCAGGATGCCACAAACCCAGCTGATGGCAAGTTGGCACCTAAATGGGAAGGTCCCTACCTTATAGAAACAAAGGCATGAAAGGGGGCATACCGTCTATTAACCATGGAAGGTGATTTCTTACCTAGGGCCTGGAATGCTATTCATCTCAAGAAGTATTTTATGTGATAAGGATCAAGGATCCTTAAGGATTCAGCATTCTCACCTCGGTAACATTTTATCTTAAGTTTTTCTTTACTTCTGTTTGTCATAAGAAAAGGATGTTAGATACTTAACATCCAATTTCACCAAGTTTTAAGCTTTGGCAAAAATATTTAACATCTTTAGCAGAGGATCAAGGGGTTGGCCACCTCTCCCCCACGTTTTAGGTATCTTATACCTTCTAAGGTTTAAAGGTTTTCACCTTTCACATGAATTGGGTTTTGACACCCCGTTAGTAGCGCACGTTTATCCAAGTATGGTTCGAGGCAATGGGAGTAGTACACACTTAAGTGGCTGACAATTTAATTGTTGTTGGCCATATGAAGGATCTCAAGTATAATGGTAGACGTACCGTACATCCGTTATCATAAGGTTTCTAACATTTTCATGTTAGCTAAGGTTATGGCATTCTCATGTCATTTAAGTGGGCTTGTCCCTAGTTTATTTGGGCTTAACCCAGTTTATTTGGGTTTGTTCCCAGACTATTTGGCTTTGTATCAAGTAATTGCAATAGGTTTTGAAGCTTCAAAGATTAACAAGTTGATTAAAAAAGGATCCTGGATCCTAAAAGTTTTTCTAATGGTGACTAGTTTGTTTGTATAAAGATAGTTCCTAAGGATAAAAAAATCCTAACTTGGAATTTCTGGTATATTCTACTCTCATACTTGTTTATTTTATTGACTTCACCCTGAACCTTGCAATTAAGGGTATGCGACTTATCTACTTGCATCTTATCGGATTTATCTACGATTATTATAATAGGATTGGTAAATTTTTGACAGCCTAAATTTTTCTAAATTCTTATAAGGAAAACCTTATTATATTTTACAAACATTCTATTTGAATAAAGAGTCACAAACATATAAAAACAAATCTTGGAACACAAATATAGCCAAAAGATTAGATTTTATTAAAACCCTGCTAAGGCAACCAAAATGCTCAACCCGAGCTTCGCCAGCAATCCGTGGCTTAGTCACTTGGGTTGATGAAGGGTGTCTGTTACTAATTGTTCATGAAGTGTAGGAAAATAAAAGCGAGGGGTGTTAAAGGCTTCATCCTCCACAAATAGAAGGACCCATCCACCTTTTTCCACCTTCTATTGTTCTAAGGATTAGTGATCCTTAACTTAGAAAACTATTGTTCATAATTACAACCCAAATTGTTCAAAAAAAAAAAACAAACACAAACCATAAAAAGTGGGCTCGAGCCTAGGCCTCAACATCCTTCATTGTCCACTTGAGCAGTCTCCACTACAGCTTCATCACCTTCACCTCCAGCAACCACAATCAGTTGATGTAAGGACAACCGTATGTATCCCAACATCAACATTTAGCAGCTGCTCTTCCAAGCATGTCTTCTCCTTCTCTAGCTGAGAGATGGTCTTATCCTTCGCGACAACGATGGATCGGAGACCAGCCATATTATCCTCTGTCTCAGCTAGGCTTTTATCCTTGTGGGCCTTCAAGTGGACAAACCTCGATAAAGGGTAACATACATAATCAGAATCAAGGATCCTTCGCTAAAGGTAACAGTAACAAAAAAGGATCAAGGATCCTTACCTGTGCAATGAAATCATGGATCAGCTTCTTAGCCTCGAGTTCGTCTTCCTCAACCTGCATGGGCTTCTTCTGTTTAGACCCAGCTTTGGCCCTGGTGGTGATGGCCTTTGGCTCCGGGAAGCTTGCGCATTTGGCCAGCTCCTTCTTGATGGAGCGATGAGAGATGATGCTGTCAACATCATCTAGGCCAAACTTGGTGGACGACTAGTTGGTGGAGTTTTAGCATCTACATTATAAACAAACGAATAACACCTCTTATTTCATATAGTTTCTTCAATACGAAATTTAATCTTTTAAAAATGCACAAATACTCACTTGACATTGTGTAAGAGGTGGAAGTGTTGGCTTCTGAATCCTTTATCTTTTGCTTGAATGTCCTGATTGATGAATGAAGAGCCCAAAATGCAGCGATTCTCTCTTTAGTTCTCGGTGAATTGGCAAGGCAGGCAAAGTTGTTCACTACATGCAAATAGGAAAAGCAAACAAGTTAGCAACATAAATATGACCTTCTATAGTGGCTATCTAAGGATCCTATACCCTACCCTTCAAGATCCACTTTTTGGGTATACTATCCCCAAAAAGAATAGAATCCTTTCTCAATAAGAAGAACAGATTCTTCCAAGTGGAACCGTTTTGAGTGGTCGTGAGGCTGATGGGTTTTGGCCTTTAACAAGACACGGCTGGAACCATGTGTGACAAGGTTGTAAAGGAAAGAAAGCTCTATCAGACTGAAGTCACTGCTGATGATCTGCTCAATGGTGTACAAAACCCTCCAGAGCATAGGCATAGCCTGATTGTAGCTCATGCAGGTGAGGGTGAAGAACCTTTGGGTAAAATAAGGGAAAGAGTAAGAATAGCCGAGAAGGAATGGTAAGGCGGGGAAGCACACCCAAACGGATGAGGTTGTGTCACTCTACATTGTCGAGTCACATGGTCAGAAAATAGTCTTCGGAGGAAAGCATGGGTACAAGCTATCGATCTCAGGATCAGTGAACTTGTAAAGTTCCGAAGAGGGGTTTGACAAAAGGTTTTGACTTTGAAAAAAAAAGGTATGTCATTAGTATCCTGGCCTTTGCCCGTAGAGGATCTGGTAGCCATCTTAGCCATGATCCAGAAAATGAAGATGGAGAATTAAGAAGATGAAGAGAACAGCAGAGAAAGAATACCTGATGAGTTTCCGGAATGGGGATATAAGAGAGAGGATTTGTTGATCTATAAATTAATGCTCAAGCTTATCTCTACCCTATATAGTGCGATGATAGTTATAGTATATCCCATCAGTGAAGTCAGACCTTGTAACAGCTAGTTACATGCATTAACGGCTAGTTCAATATCAAAGGCAATATGACAGCTGTGATCCTTATCACAACCGTCATATTGGGGGCAATTGTTAGGGCATAGGTTTAATTAATTGGGATCATTAATCCTTAAGTGTGGCATTGATCAGTAATCCTAAACGGATGGCACATGGACCGGAGGATCAAGGATCCTTAACTTTACTTATGATTTCTAATAATTGTTCTCTATGTTTTCTAATGATTGTATGCAGGTTGTGGACAAGGTGGACCAAGTCATGGCTGGAATCTCGGTCAATATTCGTTGAAGATGCTACACGTGATAAATTCCACTAACGTCGATGAACTTGGATGTGGTCTACCATGAAAATCGGACCTAGTTGTTAGTTTAATTCAAAGGGGGTTGATCAAGTGTTTTAGAGACATACATTTCACATTCATGAACACACACTCTCGTATTGCAAACCAAAATTCTCACAAACACACTTAGAAAATAATCATTGTACCACACTTGATCAACATCCGAAGTTATAATCTCTTTTATGCAATATACTTAGTGATCGGTAGTTTCCATCACCGGAGGTTTTTTTATGCCGGAGATCTGGTAAAGATCAAGGGCTTCTTCCTCGTATAAATCATTGAGTTCACAGCCATTTACCTTTCATATTCATTTACATAATTGTCCAACATTCAAGCACTCTACCTCACAAATCAGATTTGGTTAGATTATCCTTCATCAGATTTTTAACTAAAACAATACGGTCCTTCTCAGATAAATGAGATGGAATGGTTTTCAGAGGAACTACATGTTGGTCGCCCTTTTCCTACTCACTTGCAATTGGATCCATTGTTCCTTTAGCTAGACAATTCTAGCAAGTTTCTGGTCTAATTTGTAGTAGCCACCTGATCCACCCTCGGTATTTGTTATCGTTGTTGAAGTAGAACTCTACTTGCCTTTTCTTGCTCTTGCAGCTGATGCCTTGCTTTTGTCTCTACCTGGTGGATGTGATAATTCTTGTGGTTCCTCAAACTCTAACTTGTTGTTGAAGTTATTTAGGTCTAAGTAAGAACAAGCATCAGATCCACCTGCGGACGAGCGTGGTTCAAGCATGCGTAAAAAAGTTTTGAAACACATTAATGTTTGGTTAGGTTTGACTAGTGGCAAAAGATACTACTTTAGAGAATTTTTAAGCACATCCCTAGGTTTTATCATGGTAAATGCGCAACCATATGTTGTTCTAAACTCATCGAGGGCGACCGCCATGAAGTCTATGTCGCTTGTACCACTCGACCTGTATTTATTGTTTATATGGTGATTCACAATGTTGTTGAAGTTGTTTGACCACTTGCCTGAAAATGAATCGTTTGTATGATAAGGTTCATGATTCATAGCAGCAAAAAACTTTTTACGAATCCACTTCATAAAAGCCGGTCCCTCTTGATCATTGCCTATGTTAACATTAATAACAATTATAAATTCTAAACGTTTTTAACACTTTCAAAAATTCTATATTTTATACATTCTTCACACTTTTAAAAATTATATATTATTTATAACAATTATATATTTATAAAAAGTATGCTAAAAAACTAAAACATTAAGATTATAGAATTTTAAACATGTAAAATAATGTTAAATAAGTAAATAAACTATTTAAAAAAATATTACTAAGAATGTGGTCTTTAGATATGTCTACTCACGCTCGTGCCATTGCTAACTTCTCTTTTATTGTCCACTTTTCATGACTCATTGGGGCTCGTGGCTCGTCTGGTTACTTTCTATGATTTCTCTGCAAGGATGATGTTTCACGGGTATCAGGTTGGGTTTCGAGAACGGGTTAGGTTGGATTTCGGGTACTATGGTTTGGGTATCGGGTGGAGACATATGAGATACAGGAGAAATACGACATATAGGTTGTGACATGTATTGGCCAAACGTGGAAGGTTATACATAAAGACCCGACATTTGAACGTGTTGGGGTGTTTGTTGAGGTTGTGGTGATTGCATATCCCATCTTGGTGAATTATCGGTTGATAGCGGTTGGTATTCGACTTTGCGGGTGTTGGTGTTGATGGTTCACGACTGTTTTCAGTTGTTATGTAACATGGATTGTTTGGATAAAACGTGTTCTGGTCATTATTGAAAGGAAACATGATGAAGATAATGGGTTGTAAGATTTGGTTTGTGTAAAAAAGATGTTGACCGAGGTGATAGGAGGAAAACACCTCATACCCTGTAGCCTTATTGCAATAATTACAAACTTTATAATACATTATAATGATTTTAAATACAGGATTGTAAATTATCATTAAAAATATCTCTTATCGATGAACGCATCCGTTGATAATCATCGATGGTTTATAGTTGATTTCTAAATGGACATAGTTGATTCATCGATAATTACTAACGAAGCGCTGAGAATGCTGATAAATGACTCAAAGAAAGGGAATGGCTTTGGTTTTATACATATCCTTCGATGACATCTAGGAAATCATCGATGAATCTTGACAAAAACATTCGAAAAAGTAAGAAAAAATAAAATAAAATTATCATTCATATCATTTATTGAAAATCCGCTAGTGGTAACAAATCTATCTAGACATTAGATCTTGGATAAAATTTGTTTTTTGGAATTTGAGTAGCTATCAGGTGAGTGCTACTTTGCAACGATCCATCAAAATTTCTAATAATAAGATTCCAGGCGAGATTGTTCAAGGCTTATTAGTCATTGTCAGGTGAGAAAAACATCACGACGGACATCCGTCGATAAGTCTTTTTAAATTATATACTATATGCTTCCCAAGCATCTTTCATTTTCACATTCTTTGTTCTTGATTTATGTGGTGGCCGGTCATGTTTGTTGATATCACATAAAGTTTATCAATGTAACATTGAATCCTTCAATTTATGCTAATAATATGGACACATATCCTTCATATATGCTTCTCGAAATATCATCTAGACATTGGAATGGGGTAGTCTTAAAATATTTGGTCCTCCAAGTACAAAATCCATCTAGGCCTTAGACCGGTGGATGTAATGTAGTACAAAATATATGCATTTTTTGTTAGATCTCAAAATGTAATTAGCACAAAAATATTTATATCGTGAGCTACATGTGTATATTTTTTCATATTACACACGTTATTAAGCACATAATAAAGCCCATTACCTACAAACTAGTGGACTTGTCATCAAACATATGTGATTAACATCTAAATGAATTATTATAACCTAATAAAAGTCATTATCACATGATAAGGCACATTAACAGTGAAAAAAGTGTACTTATCATCATAACACTTAATAGTAACACCACCTAAATTACTTGTTATAACTTAATGTGACCTTGAGAAAACTAATACAAGTCATTAACACATGACAAGGCTCACTCACATTGAATTAGTGTATATATGATTATGACATAACTACATAAGTTGTTAACAGTTAAATTACTTATCATAATAACACAAGTCATAGCACATGATAAGGACCATTAATGGGAATTGATGTGCGTATCATTGTTACGTAGGTGAATAACATCAAAATAACATGTTAGAAGCAAACGAAACTTGGTGTAATGTAAGGCCTAGTAACAATGAATTCGTGTTATCATTATAGCATAGATCATTAACAACTAAATGTATTTTTTGGTGGGTAAATATAAGTTACTAGGGGTGTAAACGAGCTAAGTCAATCTTGAGCTCGAATAAGCTTGATCCCTACTCGTTTAGTTTAGGGGTGCTTGAGCTCGAACTCGGTTCTTTTCAAGCTATATTTCTAAAATTCAAGGTTGGCCGATGAGTTCTCATTTTTCAAGCTCGGATTTTGCTCACTGATTATATATTTATTAATCTACCTATAAATTATAACTATGTTTAATAATTTATTTAAATTTTATATATAACATAATATATAATATTTTGTTACTTTAGAATAGTTATATATGTATAAATTATTATGATATAAATAAATATATTGAATAAAATATGTATAAAAATATGCTTGTTTAGACTTGAGAAGCTTGAAATCGATAAGTAAAGCTCAGGTATTAAGTAAATATGTTTGTCACAATCCGACCCGTAGTAGATTAGGTGACCAGAGCATAATAATTATTTATAGCTCATAACAACTGATTTAAAAGTTCTATATTATTAATATTCCAATTAAATAAATGTCAAAAAAACGAAGTAACAATTCAAATAATATAACAAATCAAAAGATGGCATAAAGTAAATATGGTTATTATCTAAAGGAATCATCCCTATGTGTCATCATCAACTCTTTAAACCGTTTACCTGTATCATGTGTAAAAAATATTTTTGGATCAACATAAGTTGGTGAGTAAATCTATTGTTTAAATAAAACAACTTTGTATATTTATATAAAAGTCGTTAACATGTGATTTAAAGGTAATTAAATGATAAAAATAAATAATAACAATCATTAAATAAACCATAACCAACCAACCAATATGATAATGATGAGGTAATGTAAAACTACGATAATCATGAAGAATACGTTAAACATAATAATGCGGTAAATACGAGACTCAAGCCCACCAACGAATAAATCTAAATGTTATGGTGATACTAGGTTACAACTCATTGTCTTGGGGAACTGATGTACTGCAATATATATCTAATTTTCTTGTATAGTTTCCACAATTATTTCCATAATATGTAACATGATATATTATTCAATTTATAGTTTTCCAAAACCCTAAGTTACCATGATTAGCATAACTTGTTAACTTTTTTAAATTTTAACATGGTAACCCTAGATCAACATTATCATCCTCTTATCATCATCATCCACTAATCATTATAAACATGTTCTACAAATCATCATTATCATCATTTCTGTACATTTAAACAAGCTACATGAAGATGAATATTATATAAAAGAAAACCCTAGAATTTTCATGAACAATTTTGTGAGCATCTTCCTTCTCAACAATTTCCATCCACACTTCTACAATTTTAAACATGCAGAGTCACTTTTGACCATCAACTTACGAGTTTATCATGCAGACTAGCATGATTAACTTGAAGAGTATCACAAATCACCAACATTACTGATGTTATATCTTATTTCTTTTAGAAACCATTCAAGTGTCTTAACAAGTTCCTTGGTGCATCCTTACACTTCTAACTACATCAAACTTAAAAAGTAAAGTTTAGGGTCTTATTACTAGCACTAGACTAGGGAATAATAAACTTATAGAAAATATAAAAGAAAACTCCACAAAAGTGCAAGAATAAGCTTCCTTATGTGCCCAACACCTTGTAACACTCTAGAGAGCCACAAAATTAGCTTAAAAAGAACTTGAAAATGGAGGTTGGGTTGTGAGGTTTTGGGCCATAGGTTGAGGTGGGAGAGAGAAGTTGTGTTGTGGTTTTTGCTAAGTGTAGGAAGTTAAGTGGTAAAGTGACTTTGTAAGACTTTTATGCACTCTTTCTAACCTTGTGACCATACTTCAAGATCTAATACTTCAACACTTGCTTACCTAGTTAGATCTTTACACAAGTAACGGGGGATGTGGGGTCCCCATGTGGGCCGTAGATATGGGGTATGGGATGAGATTTGGGTTGGTTTGATTTGTTTAAAAAACGAAGATCTTGAATGATGATGTTTACTAGATATTTTGGTCATTAACCTAATTAAGATGTTTACGAATATCTTTTATTTTTTTAGATTTATTATAAGTTTTCAAATAAAAGATAATTCATTTTAATTCTTCTATAACATCAGGTAATAATAAGATAAATTATAAACTCTAAATAATTAATTTGTGGAAACAATATATATTAGGGAATGTATTAACTTTAACTAGATCGTTTATCTTTAGGCTGACCGTTTTCGTTCCTTCGGAAATCCCTATTTCCTCGTACACTTATCTTCAAGGAACCCTTAACGTAAAATTGTGAGTGGATCTTTCATTTTCCCTTTTTCATTACAAGTTTTTGGGGTGTATCATGTGTCGCATTTCGTTATTACGTTTTACATGATTTAAATACGTGCAATTACCGTCTTGTGAAGTATATGTGTTGTGTGTTAATTGTTTTGTTTGACACTTGGTGCATTACATCACTTGGTGCATTACATTCATTGCAGACGTTATATCATCATAGGCTCGTCTGTTCCATATTACCTATGAGCGAAACTTAACGTTGCCAACCATAGGAGGTCAGCTCCGTTTGATTGAGCTTAGATCTTGCAGCACACTATAATGCCGTGCACATTTGTATACAATTGATTCGTTTATTGTTGAGATTGTTTGTTGAGGTTTGACATATGATATACAACATATTTACTTACATTGGTTAATGTACGCTTTCTCAGTAAACAAATTAACATATTATTTTCCTAATAACAAGGAGATTCACTCACCAACCTTTGTTGACAAAAAAACTACTTTTACACATGATACAGGTGAACACGCATGAAGCGAAGATTGGACATAGGATGAGCCTTAGTTAACAAGAAACAAATTAATGAAGTTTAAACGCTATGAACAATGTCTCATATGTAATTGTTTTATTTGGATTATTGCTATGTGAAATATTTAATATAGATTAATGACTATTTAAAACACGTAATAGCAAGTCATAAGCTTTGGATCAACCAATCATGCCCCGATCACCTATTCTACTGCGGGTCGGGGTGTGACAGATTGGTATTAGAGCCAATGACTTTAGAGATATAAGATAGGTTATTAGACCCTTAGAAACTATACTTTAGTCAACTAGGACCAATGTGCTTATGTGATTTCATGTTTTGTTTAACTTATGATTTTCTATTGCTCACACATTTAAATTCCTTTCATTTTACACACAAACGCATACAAGCACTCTATTTGATTATGTGATACATGCAATGTGTTATAATTATGTCATAAAGCATATATATATATATATATATGTTTCACTTCGCTTGAAATGTACCATACGAAACTTGTAGAACCCTTAATATAAGTTATCAATTTCCTTTAAATTTTCAAAACATTTCCCTCCATTTTCTAAACACTTATTTTTATATTATTCAAACGTTGTGATGTTTTCATTTTTAAATCTCATCAAAGTGACTTTATGTGACGGGCGTGTAGTACTGGAAGGGTTTGAGTACCCATAGTCCGGACGCCCTATCTAGGTTTGACACTCACGGACTAGTTTGCCTACCTGTAGACTAATGATGAGAGTACAAAGGACCTATTAGGCCAAAGCATGCAAGACCAAACGTCATGTGAACTAACCCCACTTTGAGTTGTCACCGTGTCCACACTTGGATGCCCTCTGATTTTCATACATTACATTCATATTTCTCGATTTTCTTCGGGCTTTGAGTGTACATTACCAGGCTAACATATGCGAACCATACAATAGCCCGGTAATCATGGGGGCCCACATGATTACGAAGGTGAAGTATGGCGGCATGCAAGGCCCAATTACGAGCAAAGCCCAAAAACACTTTAAAAGTGTTGTATTATCATGAGTTACTGTTTTCTAATACACCCAAAAGTTTTCATCTTATCATAGGTTTATATTTTTCGCATACCTACTAGCAAATCCATAAAAAATCTCACAATTTCATTTACGTTGATTCCTGTAGATGTCCTCTAGGCACCTTCGCGGGGGAAAAAGAACCGGAAACTTTGGTAAATGCATGGCTGCCCAAATTGACAAGCAAATGGCTGCCGTCATTCCCAACATTGTAATCCAAGTTCAATAAGCCATCACTACTAACCAAGTCACCCAAGTCGAACCTGTTGCTGTCAATGCTCCTGCTAATCCAACCAAGTGCTCCTATAAGCACTTCAAGTCTTGTGACCCTCCAAAATACGAGGGAACCAAAGGGGTCACTGCACTCCTTCAATGGTTCGAGGAAATGGAAAGCACCTTCCTAAATTGTGACTGCCCTGACGACCTCAAGGTTCGATATATTACTTGTTGTCTCATTGGGGTAGCTTTTACCTGGTGATACGCTAAAAAAGGTAGAAGGGGGACTGAAGCTGCTGTGGCCCTAACTTAGGAACAACTTAAGGAACTTAAGACTAAACGGTTCTGCCCAAGGAGTGAGATCAAGAAGTTGGAGGATGAATTCTTTTTCTTAAAGCAAAATGATGGAGATCATATGACATATAACAAGTGATTTCTCGAGCTGAACTAGATGGTCCCAAATTTGTTCACTCCTCTTTATCGTCTCATTGAACATTACATCAGGGGTCTTCCTTTTGGTATCCAGGATTCCGTGAGGAGCATTGTACCCGTAACTTTGGAAGCTATAATGGAATTGGCCACTTAGCTCACAGAAAACCATATACGGAATGGAGACTTTGATAAAGAGAGAAAGAAGGACTCAATTAACCAGGCCTTAGTAGAAGAGCTAAAGACAACCAGGACTGAATCATCCACCTGTTTCAATGCTAAATGAAAGTGTGACGGTAAAATCTACGTCGTTGCCTCAACTAACCCAACTTCACAAGCCGTACCTCTCCAAGCCATCCCAATCACCCAATTGGCACCCAACCCCAACTTACCCAAACAAGAAACCCTACACTGGTCCTCACCCTCAATGCAACAGTTGCCACTATCACCATTAACCCACTGTTCCTTGCCAATTGTGTGCCAATTGTGGGCGTTATGGTCTTTTAAGTAACGCTTGCCGTGCCCCTCAAAACCAAGCTCCACCTCCTGCCCATAGTATGACCCAAACCTACCAGCAGCTGAACTACCCCATGGTACCTTATGTTAGAGCTTATTTCAATTGTGGAGATCTTACCCATTTCAGAAACACGTGCCCTAGGCTGGTTAACATATCAACGCTTAAGCCCAAGCCAACCCTTTTAATCAAGCAAATCAGGCAAACCCAGCACCCCCTCCAGCAAGAGGTAGAGCCTACAACATTAATGCAAACCCCGCCGAGGCTAACCAAAACGATGTGAGCAGACAACCCATCTAGCCCTTTTCCACCATGAAGATCTAAGACTCATGTTTCAATTATTTATGATATCTTATTTTCCTTCCAACATATTATCATTTCCATTTCCTGTATCGATAGTTCAAGTATCTTTATTTTCAATTTATGTATTAACATGTTAAGTTATCATCATTTCATACTATTGTTATCATTTGCAATTTCAATTTACATTAAGCGTCATTTTCATCATGGCAAAATCTCATCTCATAATTTAGGGAACATGGACTTTTTCATAGGCTGACCCTTTCCATATAGCATGAGATGGAGTCACTGCTGACATTTAGTCTCGCTTTCTTCGGACTCGATGCTCAACCATTGGTTGTTGTGTTTGTTTATGTTTGGTAGATTTAGGACGAGTCACATAGAACCAATCATGATTTCATAACAAAGCCAATGAAAAATTTGACAAGGACATGGTGGATACGCCGCTGGTACTTCCTATATATAAGTGTTTTTGTCAAGTGATCAAAAGCATTGTTAGACTGCCATGAGAAGTTCTGTGTAAGCAGTGTCAATCTCAATTTGGATAATGATGTCGTTGATGATTTTGTTTTGTGATTTCATATGTAACTTTATCATTATGATGCTTCAATTTTCCCAAAATCCCTTACCATGATGCAAATTCCAATTATACATCATGATTACAACTTAGTAGTAAACCCTCTATCATGTTACAAGTCATCTATGTGTCATAACATTTTCCATTTCCACACATGGGGCATCAAATAGCGATTCCTATAGAAGGGGATTCAACTCTTACTAGGAACGTTACAACCTCAATCAAAATCCAAACTTTACACCCACCTGGTTATGTATATCCTTAGCATCATTGCGATTTTTTATTACCTGGCATACTCGAGATCCGATCCATGAGAAACCTTTTTAACTAACCCTCAAGAACGGCTTCCCTCCTAATTTCGGGATGAAAATTTTAAAGTAGGGGAGACTGTAACATCCACCAAAACGGATATCAAGAAATCTGACCCGTTTTGAAATCCGGATCTAAACCTTTGAACCTTGGGAATTTTTGCGAAATAAAAAACTGTTGAAGGATTTATTCTTTAATTTAGTTCACTTATTGATTTACTTAATTATTGACTTATTTGTTTAATTAATTAATTTATTTAATATTGCTATAAAAATATGTAAAACAAAAACATAACGATATTAACTATCTAATTAAACTTAGGTTGATATTTATACAACCCTCACGTAACTAAGTTAAGCTTTTACAAAATTAGAGGGGCCTTTAGGTAATAATGGGAAACCTACTCAAAAATTAACTATACATACATACTGACCCAGGGATAGAACTCAGGTCAGTAGCGACTTAGCATCATAACACACCAAACATATAACCACTTCACCACTGCAGTATTTAGTCCAAGACTTAAAAATTATATATACACATAACCATCTATATATATTATATACACAGATTAAAAATTGAGTTTTTTGAAAAACGTTTGCCGCCCAATCTGAACATAGCAAACACATTAGCTGTGTTTCCATTTTTGTTTGATTGATGCTGTGATTGAAGTTTCCTTGTTCGCAAATCAAGAACTCGGACGTTTTCTTAGCCTATTTACGCGTTGCCAATCAAAGACCCAAAATCGAAAATCCTTAACTTCTAAATCAAAACCCAAATCATTCTTCAGGTACTAAAACGTACGCCATAACAACACTATCTACTTTTAGTAGCGTGTATTTTATATATATTCCACGTTATTGAGAAACGAACCTTATCACACTCTAATGTTGAGTCAGTAGTATATTCTTTGAAGTTTTTATATTGCACAGTTTAAAAAAGTTATAATAATATATAAATATATAACACATATCATATATGTTGCTGCCACAACATACACCTCCACTCCCATACTTTATGTCAATTGGCAGCCCCCCTATCGGCCCAAACTCAAGCCATTTCATTAGTTCAGCCACTATCTTGCCCCACCTTCCAAACCGCCACATTCCCCTTTGTGTAATCTGGCTATGATGTTTTTCTTATATACCACAAACCCTAACCTACTCACCAGAAACCTGTGACCACTCATCCCTCCCTCCTTCCCTGCTCCCGTGAACCAAAACCGAGCCAAGGATCAGAGATCGAGTTGTCAGTTTGATTATCCTACTTCTTTCTTCATTAGATAACTAGTCTTTACGTTTTATCTTATTATAATATACATGTTTTTATACGTGTTTGATGGTGTGATAAAGGTCGTTAGGGCTGTTTTTAAATTGATTAGGTATGATACTTTGATTTTATGTGAAGGTCTGATGTGCTAGCTACCATGATAGGGCTATGTATGGGTTATCTCTGGCGATAAAGTCGAAAGTGTTGAATGCTGATATGCTATTAAGTACTGATTTCATGATAACGACACTTAGAACCGTCGTAGGATACATGAAAAATAATTTAAAACAAGTAATGTTTCATTCAGTGATTTTCTTCAGAAAATACGCTTACTTCCGCAGTCTTTTTTAGGACTTCAACTTATCGAAAATCTATGTTTTATGAGCCTAAAATCAAGTATTTGGAAGTAGCTTTCAAACCGCAGTGATTTCATATTTTTCAGGTCTATGTAGTTTTAACGAATTAAATCGCAAAACTGCTCTAAGCTGTCATTTTCTGAAGAAAATGCAGCTCATGTTTTGTGTCATAACTTGGTATGTGTTTACTGTTTAGTTGAGAAAATTTTACTGTAGATGCCCTTTCTCGATTAAGTGATTTTGTCGTTTGTTTCGTGTCAATTGGATAAATGTAGATTTTTAAATAAATAATTCGGCAAACAGGGTCAGATTACGACGAATTTGATCATTGTTTGGCGCAAGATTTTTCACGGAAAATCAGTAAAGAGTTTGGTCACCAAATGTTTACACAATAGTCGATGCTCTAATTGACACGTCCTATATTTTTTTGGGAATTTTTCTGTACACGAACTATTCCGGATAACACTTCGGAAACTATCCGAAAAGGCACTATATTGCTGAATTTTTATTGAAGAGTATTTTAAATCTTTCGTGACACTTGTGTTGTCGCTAAGTGATGTCGTGATAGATGCATGCATGATAATTAGTATTGTATGATAAAATGTGCTACGTGCTAGATACGTGTAGGATTCGTGTTTCCGCGTGAGCACACACACTAACTCTTAAAAGGTAATCATGTTAGGACTTGACTGGCCGGTTCCACCTCACGTTTTTCTTTCCATTCCTTAATCCGAGCATTCAAAGGTGAGTTCACGGCCCCTATATTTTAAGATTTTTAACCACACAGGGGGAGAAAACATGTACGCTTTATGCTAAACGTTATTGTAGAATAATGTCGCATAATTTGAAAAAGTAGTTTATGTTATACGGTTATGGTCACTAAGTAGCATCTTATCATGGAAAGTCCTCACAAACTCTCAAACCGTTAGTATTGGTATAATAGCACGGGAATTTTGAGTAGTACTACTGGATCCGACAAGCCCCACCCGAGCTAGTCACGCTAGCTGACCAGTAATGCTCAACGGGTGTAGAATTGGCCTAACACATGCCATGGTTAGTGATAGACCTGACACACAGAGGCAACAATAGTCAGCTTTGGTTTCGAACTCTTTTGTGACATAACTTAGGTTAGGTACCTACATTATAACAAGAAAGTATTTATCAACTTAGCAACTTATTATTCCGGGTTAGGAATAATGGAAACTTTGTAAACAGATAATTTATTAAACATCAATCAAACCTGTGAACTCGCCCTTCTTTATATTAACACTTGTTTCTTACATGTTTTCTTAGGACACTAGCTTTAGGAAATAAGTGCACGACATGGAAAACTATTTTATTGAGTCGTGCATTTTAAACAATCTTTTGGTTATGCGCTTTTGTTTTGGCGCTCCTTTACATTTACTATCTTTACACTTTCGCATTTACTCTCTACACTTTGATTACTCTTCAGTTGGTTTTTATTTTAAAATGTATCTTTTATCATATAGAGGTCGTCCTATATGACTAATGTCTATGATCCTTGTTTGTCAAGCGCCTCACGGTAAAACCCCGCAAGTTGAAATTGATGGTGTGACAGATTGGTATCAGAGCCACTGGTTATAGAGAATTAGGTTTGCATTGGTCGTAGACCTAAACTATAGCCACAGACATGACACTAGTATCATCGACTCAAACACAACTACTTGACATTATTTTTAGTTTACTGCTTTATTCTATAAGCATCTCATCATACTAACTTAATAGGCATGTCGTCATCCTCTTCCTCATCTAATTATTATGCACCGGCACGGGGGAAGAATCCTGAGGTGCCACCTTCACCACCGCGTCATGTGGAGACGCGAGCATCAAAAAGAAAACGTCTAGCACAAGAGGGGGAAACATCGTCCAAACTAACTACCCTCAACTACACTATTGAATTGGAAAAACGTATCGTGGAATTGGAAAGCAGGTTCTTGAGCTGAGGAAAGATTCAAAAAGTCACCATAAGAGGGACATGAATCTTCGGATTAGTCAGGGCATTGATCGCTACAAAATCGAAGGACTGCACATGAACATGCAGGAAGCCTTTTCGAGAATTTATGACTTAGAGCATCCGGCACCACCAGCACCTCCAGCTGAGCCCGAGCTGGAGGAGGACCTGGAAGAGGATTTGGAAGAGGATCATGTGGAAGAAGCTGAAGAAGAACCCGAGGAAGAATATGATGAGGAACCAGAAGAAGAGTCGGAGGGGGCACCGGATGATGAAGATTCGGACGCAGGAGATAGTGGAGTTGACGACTGACCCGCTTTCTACTTGCTTATTTATTTATCTCTTTTGCTTTTCGTGAACGATTAATCAGATGTTTTAAATTTTAGATATTTGATGAAATAATTTGTAGCGACTCTTACAATTTATTTTAATCAGATGTTTTTATTTTAAAATGTTTCATGTGCTGAGATGTTACCTTACCCTAAATCGCATGTTTTGAAACTTGTACGATGAATGTATGATTCCTTGTCTCATATGATTGTGTCTATGTCAAAACAGAATGTCTCGCGGTTGCGGTCGTGGAAATATCACCATGACTCATGCGGAGTTGGCCGCACTTGTTCAGGAGCATGTTAATAGAGCTATCCCAGCGAATAACCAGCACCTCCAAAATAACCAGAAACTTAATCCCAGAGGTAGCACTTACCCAACTCTTTAAGAAAAATCTGAAGTAATGGTCGCTTTAGTGTTTTTATTATTACGTTTTTTTTAACGACTAGCTTTAGTGTTTTTATTATTACGTTTTTTTCTAACGACTCTTCCGAATTTTATTCTTAGGGGCATGGTTTAACCCTTATAAGGCTTTTATAGATTGCAAGCCAAGTAAATAAACAGGGATGGAACGACACATCGGATTGGTACGGTAGATCAAGAAAGTTGAATCAGTATTTGTAATGTGTAACTGTTTACCCGAGAATAGGGTGAAGTTTGAAGCCTCTACAATAGAAGACGAGGCACTAACCTGGTGGAACGGCCAGGTGCAAACCAGGATTCTATCTGCGGCCAATGCAATGGCATGGGATGATTTCAAGAATTTGGTCAGGGAAGAGTACTGTCCAGGAGACGTATTCATCAACTGGAATAAGATCTGTGGAAGCACAAGATGCGGGGTTTGGAAATTGAAGAGTACACCTCAAAGCACTATGACCTAGTGTTTTTATGTCAAGAGATGTTTAGACCTGTATACAAACAGATAGAACTCTATCTGTGGGTGCATAACGTCTATCGCCAACGTTTAGGATATGTCAGTTGTGTAACTAGGGCTTAGAATGTCATATTTTATGTATTATATATGACTCATACGAGTGACTATTGTGGCTCGTACGAGTGACATCTTGTCACTCGTACAAGGCACCACTCGTACGAGCCAACAACCTCACTCCTTGTGCGAGCCATGTTGGCCTATAAATAGTGGAGCTTGAGTGTTGTGTGTTATCAGTTGGTGTGTGTGACTACGGCGAAGCCCTGTCCAGTTTTTTACTCGTCTGTAACTTTCAAGTTTATTAATATATGAAGCAAAGGCGTTTAAGCAGCATACTTGATTGTTTGTTTGTCCAACTCGCTAGCAATGAATTCTGCCTTTGTTAGCTGAGTCGAATCGGTCCGACGCTCATAGAGGAGAGCCGGTCCCCTCTCACAAGTGGTATCAGAGCCTTAAGGCCTGATTTGAGGACAAACATCAAGTTTCAGCAGACAACCAACAAGTTTCAACAGTTGAAAATCCAGTTTCAACCATTGAAGATTTTCTAAATCTACTCTTTCTTGATACAGATTTCAGATCTAGACGAACTCATGGACGAATTGGACTAGTTATTTAGTATCACACGTTAAAATTAACATTAAAGAATCCTTGAAACTTACAGATCTAAAATTAAACTAAATGATGACGAAAATTGAAGAAAACATATGTTTGCTGACTTGAGCTACTCGTACAAGTAGAAGGACAACTAGTACGAACGACCATCTGTGCGATTTAGCTACTTGTACGAACAAGAAAACAAGTTTTCTTAAAAATTTCATGTTTCAAAATAGTCATTCGTACGAGCAAGTGTTTCGCACAAAGAATCACTCGTACGAGTAACTCTCTCTCGCATGAGTAACTTGCTAGCACGAGCCACCTCACTCGCACTAGTATAGTTACACTCGCACGAAGGACATTTTGAGGGTTTTTCTTGACTTTCGTGTTTTTATCAAATCAGATCTAATTAGTGTTGTCAAAAGTTTGTGTTTCTGAAATTTTGTAGTTATAATGGAAGAAGAGTTTTTCAATGCGTTTGCTGCTTCAGCTGTTACGACTACTGCAGCACAAAACATGAATCTAGAAAATGAAATGGGAACCATGACGGAACCTCCAAAGCTCATGAAGAGATTATGACAATTGGAGTGAGAGATTCATAAACTGGGTACAAGCTAATCATGTCACATGTTGGTTTGCCATCGAGTCAAAGTACACAGCACCTACAGGTGAGAATGGTCTTAAGAAGACACTGGCTTAGTTAACGGATATGGAGAGAGAAAAGTTTGTTTATCAACAAAAAGAAGATGATGAACATACTGCAACAGGCAGTAAAAGAAGATATCCTGGTACTTCTTCAACATGATGATGATGCTCAGTCTCTGTGGAATGCTTTAAGACTTAAGTTTCAAGGAAGTCTCAACTTCGAAAAGGAAGAAAAGCGCTCTTAAGCAAAGAGTTTGTTATTTTCAATCTGATGAAAGGTGAAACAGTAAAGCAGTTGATTGAGGATATTGTCATTTGGTGGTTCAGATGAAACGAATGGAGATTTTTAAGACCAATGAAGAACTGGTTGATAAACTAGCTAATTCTACCAGAAGGAGAGCGGATGACCTATCTAACTATTCTTAAAAATGGCACGGAATAGAGTAACTTCACCTTGCCAAGATTTATTGAAAGATTAGAAGGTCACAAGCTAGAAATGGAGAAAATGGCAAAGAACCAAGGTGCTCATATGCAACAAGATGTGAACCTATACTACAAAATTAGTTCTGCCGGTAACATACAAAGTCCCAAAGTTCAAACCGCCTTCAGCGCCAACAATGCTACAAGTCTACCATCTAACCATTCCAGTGGGTTTAAGTCATTTTCATCATGCAACCCTATTTCTCCTCAAGCGCATCAATCACCACAAAGCTCAGTAATCCTCAGAATGGTCAAAACAATCCACCTAATGCAAACCAGCGAATTCTTCAATGCAATATTGCCGTGAATCTTGAAAACGCACAAGATTTCAATGAACACCCGGAGAAACAACACATGGCCTTTCTTGCATCAGTTCTTGAATCATACGAAAGTCTGGTAGCTGGAAGGATTGGGAATCTTGAAATGACCAAAGAATATTATGATTAGATTGATCCAGTAGAATTGGAGTTAATTGATATTAAATGGTGTATGGTGTCGATAGTTCGTAGAGCTCAACGCTTTATGGAAATCATAGGAATAGACAGTCTGGGAGGTCTTGATGGAAAACTCGGTTTTGATAAGGCTAAACTTACATGCTTCAAGTGCAGAGAAAAGGAACATTTCAAGAGAGAGTGCCCGAACAGAGAAGTCAAAGGAAACAAGAATCCATTTGCCGATGATTATTACAAAAGAACCATCTATCATCGACCCCAACCGCAGACAAGGTTAGTGCATGTCACACCCCGGATTTCCAACCAATCCAAACACCGGTGGGCCCAGGTGGGGAATATCATAACGTAAGGTGATATCATCATAGTCAATTAAACACAGCACAGCGGAAGTCTTGGAGTTAAATTACTATTACAAACCAAATGTTCAAAGTATAAAAATAATATACAGACGGCTTGTAATAGAAGATTCCTACGTTTATCGTAAAATGTACAAAAATGTATAACAGACTTTAAGGCAGATCTAAGGCAGATCTAAGGATTTGCAAGATCCTCTTATATCACTACGAAGCAGCTTCCAGCCTATTTCGTATTGTAACTACAAGCTTAGTCTTTTGAAAATACGTCAGCTTTTGCTGGTAAATACACCCGACTGACTCATTTTGAAAACATTTGAAAAATGATTTTGAGTGCACATGGCACAAAATCTTTTATAACTTACTCACCACTTTTGCTGGTAAATACACCCGACAGACTCACATGTTTGTCAATACATACAGGGCCTAGTACCGAGACCGAGACATAATTAACGTACTCACCACTTTGAGGGTAAAGTTTTTAGCATGAGCGTCTGTCAGTTGTATGCCTACACCCCGCGCTTAGGTCGTGGCCATTGTCTAATGTAATGAGCCGAGGATATCCAGGACACGGTAGTTAACCCCCAATGTTTAAGTTATCAAACAAAACTAATTAAAATGGAATATGCGGATTTACTAGCCACAATCCGGCATTCGATTGATCCCATTTCCGACCAAGCGGTAATAGTTTACCGTAACCCAATCCCGTATATGGGAAAAAGTCGAGAGTATTTACCTGAGCTAGTCTTGGCTTAAATGCAAGATTTTATATCTCAGCCATACACAAAATGAACTAAGTGCAGACAACATTTACCAAAAGGCTCTAGTCTGGATTATGGCACAAGCTAACAAATTAAAATGCTAACGGTCTTATTTAAGTCATAGATTTAGTCCGACTAGCGTACAGAAACAAAACGGTATAATACGCTTGTTTAAGCGATGACTGAATAGAACGTAGTTTATACCCAACAAGTACTTTGACTTGCATAATATGGGTAAACCATAAATATTCTGGATTTTGAGACTAAAATGATAAGGTTAAACCCGTTTGTGTTAGTTTCCGTAAATTAGTTATATATGCTTAACCGTACGCATATCAGCGATATCAGGTAACTGGATAAGTCATGGAAAAGTTCTATATGCCATTATACTTTAAATAAGTTGTAATATCAGTAGGATATCAACTTACATGCCCGTTAAGGTTTTAAAACGAAACTATGCCTCGTAAGTGCGTTTTGGTCATTTACACATAGTTTTATAAATTATTTGGGATTCTGAGTTTATATCATGTACATACTGTAAAAATATTTAAAATAAGTTTAAAGTCAGTAGGTAAAAGTTTTGATATGAAAAGTATGATTAAAACCATTTTACATGCCACAAGGGCTTTATCGTCATTTGTCGACATAATACAAGGACTTGTTAATAAACTCAGTTTATAATCTGGTTTGACATCCCAAATAATCCTACTTATGATATTACATCAGTATGTAGTTCTGTTCAAGTTTGATATCATTTCAAATCTTATTTTATGCAAAAGCGGCACTTTAGTCAAAATGGCATAATTACGGAACTTGTGCATAAACTCAGATTCTGATTATGATCATGTAATATAACCTCAAGGGGTTATGCTAGATTATATTACGATCATAATGCAACCTTAGATCAGTAGCTAGCTAATCTATATCGGGTCAGAATCGAAAGTCAAAGCAGAAGTCAAACTTTGCGACTTTCGGTTGCGACTCATGTTTTTACATGTTCTAATAATTACTACCAACTTTTTTAAGTGTCAAAACATGTTTCATAACATATATAAGCTCGGATTATAATATCTCTGAAAATGGTCTGTTTAACTTTTTAATATTAAAACTTTGACCCGTCAATTGGTCTAGCAAACATGATCTTTAGGAGGTGCCCTTAATAGGGATTAACACCTACCTTATTACAATCACTTAACCATGTTCAATACGAACAATGGTTAGACCATAATGGTTTTAACCGACAGTCAAGGCGTTTTCCGTAAAACACTTGACTTTTGGCTATAAAAGCCTATAAATGAAAATGCAAGAGAAAGGAACACTTAAAAGTGATTCCTAGGATGAAATAGAACTAAGTTGGATGCTCCTTTCAGTTAGGAACTTCCAGAGGAGGGTGATAGAATGAAAATGAGAAAGGTGCAAGTTCAAATGGTGAACCTTGGCACCTATTTATAGTTGGAGAGCTTGAAGGAGGTGATGACAGGTGTTAACGGGTGTTAGAAGGAGCTTACAAGTGTCCTAAAACGTGGCATAACAGTTTGGAAGTCCCTAGTTTCGAATCAAATGGTTTTTGGTCTTATGTGTGGAGGCCAAGGCAATTTTCTGCAGACACAGGCCTCCCGCGCCCCGCAAGAGACCAGGCCAATATCTTTCGCTGCCCACGAGCGCCTCATGGCCAGTTTCAAAGTTTGTCACATTTAGCCCCTCAACTTATAAAACCACCTAAAACACCTTTATAACATATATAGCCCTCCATAACCAATATTTGGCGTACCCGGGAGTATGCCCGGACATTGTCGAGCTCTCGGTTCGTTAAAAGGTCACTCAGAGGTATAAATTAACATGTTGACACTTTTAACCCCTCCATTATCCAACTTTCACATATTTACATAATTAATCCCTCTCGTCCAACAAGTGGCACGTATGAGAGTTAGGATCTCGTAAAGGATCACTCAGTGGCTCATTATAAGCATGTTGACCCTGATGTCACTCAGAGGCTGGGCATGTTGACACAAATGGTCACTCAGAGGCCAAGTTTAAGCATGTTGACACTAATTGTCACTTAGAGGCTAATATTCAAGCATGTTGACACTAATGGTCACTCAGAGGCTAAGTTTTAAGCATGTTGACACTAACGGTCACTCAGAGGCTCGGTTTATGCATGTTGACATCAGAAGGTCACTCAGAGACTTAGTTTGAGCATGTTGACACCTTTAGTCCCTAATAGTCTTTAATAGACTTATTATAAAAGTAATGACACGTGTCACTATACTATTGGACACAATTTTACGAGGTGTTACATCCTCACCCCCTTAAAAGAAATCTCGACCTCGAGATTTTATTCAAAAATATGGGGGTACTTTTGTCGCATAGTGCACTCAACCTCTCATGTATACTCGAGACCTCGAAGGGCATCCCACTTAACCTTTACTACAGGTATCAATCTCCTTTGGAGCTTCTTAACCTGTCGATCCTCGATCGAAATGGGTTTCTCATCAAACCTCAGGTTTCCATCAATTTGCACATCATGATGTGACATTGCTAGCGACTCATCGGCTAGACATTTCTTAAGATTACAGATGCGGAACACATCATGAATCCCACTAAGCTCCTCTTGCAGCTTAAGCTTATAAGCTATAGCACTGACACATTTGATTATCTCGAATGGTACTATATATCTTGGGCTTAACTTGCCCTTCCTTCCAAATCTCATTACACCTTTCCAAGGTGATACTTTTAGCATGACTTTGTCCCGTACTTGGAACTTAAGAGGTTTACGCCACGTATCAGCATAGCTCTTCTGCCTATCTTGGGCAGCTTTGAGTCTATCACAGATTTGCACAATCTTATCCGTGATCTCTAGGACAAACTCTGGTCCTAATAGTTGGGCTTCCCCAACTTCTGCCCAGCACACGGGTGTTCGACATTTTCTCCCATACAAGGCCTCAAAAGGAGCAGCCTGGATGCTCGTATGATAACTATTATTATAGGAGCATTCTATTAGGGGTAAGTGGCCATCCCAACTTCCACCTAAATCAATCACAGATGCTCTAAGCATGTCTTCCAAAGTCTGAATAGTACGCTCACTTTGCCCATCCGTCTACGAGTGGTAAGCTGTACTAAAATTTAATCTTGTGCCTAAAGATTGTTGGAAACTTTTCCAAAAGTGAGATGTGTATCTAGTATCTCTATCGGATACAGTAGATACAGGCACACCATGTAGGGACACAATCTTGTCCCCAACTTAATTAATTTGTCAGAATTATAAGTCTCTTTAATTGGTAAGAAATGCGCTAACTTAGTCAGCCTATCCACAATGACCCAAATCGTGTTATTTCCATGTTTGGTCTTAGGTAACTTGGTAATCAAATCCATAGTTACCATTTCCCATTTCCAAGTGGAAATCTCAAGCTGTTGTAGAAGTCCTGACGGTTTCTGATGTTTAGCTTTAACTTACAAACACGTCAGACACTTAGCTACATAAGTGGCTATGGATTTCTTTAAACTCATCCACCAATAATTCCTTTTTAACTCCAGATACATCTTGTCACTACCCTGGTGAACTGAGTATCTCGTATTATGCGCTTCTTGGAGGATTATTTCTCTAAGTCCTTCCTAAGATTGGAACCCAGATTTTATCATTAAATCTTAGGATTCCATCATTTCCAGGCGTTAACTGATTAACAGTTCCGCCTAATCCCTCATTAGGAACATTAGCCTCCAATAGGGCTTGCTTTTGTGCATCTAATAGCTTCTCATTCAAGTTATTTCTGAGCTAAATGCTCTTAGCGTTTATCCTAATAGGCTTAATCCTTTCCTTGCAACTTAAGACGTCAGCAACGACATTTGCCTTGCCGGGATGATAGCGAATTTCGTAATCATAATCATTAAGCGTTTCCATCCAGGGACATTGTCGCATGTTCAAATCCTTTTGATTGAACAAATGTTGGAGACTCTTATTGTCAGTGTATATAATACATTCATGCCATATAAGTAATGTCTCTACAACTTAAGTGCAAATACAATGGCACCCAATTCTAAATTATGGGTGGTGTAATTCCATTCGTGCACCTTTAATTGTCGAGATGCATAAGCAATTACCTTTCCTTTTTGCATTAGCACACATCCCATGCCAGTGTTCGAGGCATCACAGTAGACGACAAAGTCCTCAACACCCTCAGGTAGAGATAACACAGGAGCATTGCTGAACTTGTATTTTAGAATTTCGAAGGATTCTTGTTGTTTTGGACCCCAGTCAAACTTGACATTCTTATGGGTCAAGGTAGATAAAGGAGTGGCTATCCTTGAAAAGTTCTCGATGAACCTCCTATAATAACCAGCCAATCCTAAGAAGCTACGAATCTCTGATGGAGTTTTGGGTATTTCCCAATTCATTATTGCTTCTATTTTGGCGGGATCCACTTGGATACCACGCTCACTTATAACATGTCCAAGAAATTGGACTTTTCTAAGCCAAAATTCGCACTTAGAGAACTTAGCATAAAGCTTCTCTTGTCTTAGTAGTTCTAAGATGCACCGAAAATGTTTCTCGTGATCAACTTGATTATGAGAGTAGATAAGTATGTCGTCTATGAAGACAATGACAAACTTATCTAAATACGGCTTGCAGACTCTATTCATGAGATCCATGAATGCTGCAGGTGCATTTGTGAGCCCAAAAGGTATCACCAGAAATTCATAATGACCATAACTGGTCCTGAAGGCAGTCTTAGGAATATCCTCATTCCTAACCTTCAGCTGATGATATCCTGATCTCAAATCAATCTTATAGAAATAGCTAGCACTTTGAAGTTGATTGAATAAGTCATCGATCCTAAGCAGAGGATAATGATTCTTAATTGTTATCTTGTTTAGCTCATGATAATCAATGCACATCCGTATTGAACCGTCCTTCTTTACGAAAAGAATAGGAGCTCCCCAAGATGAGGAACTAGGTTGTATGAAACCTTTTTCTAAAAGTTCATCTAATTGAATTCTCAATTCCTTCATCTCCGCCAGTGCTAACCGATATGGAGCCCTAGTTACAGGTGCTGATCTAGGTAGGATATCAATCCTAAACTCCACTTGCCTATTTGGAGGTAGACCTGGTAATTCTTTGGGGAAAACATCGGAATACTCCGAGGTAACTGGAAGCTCTTAAATATTTGGTTTAGGCTCATTGATAGTTACTTGTGCCTGACACAGCCTTTTCTCAGACACATGTATGCCTTGCGTAACGATACTTTGTCTGGCAATCCATAGTGTGAATATCCAAGGATGGTGATCATTTCACCAGATGGGGTTTTAATCTCGATGAGTTTCTTATCACAGGCAATGCGGGCTTGGTTATGGGATAACCAATCCATGCCTAAGACTACATCAAACCCCGCCAATTTCATTGGCAAAAGAGAGATAGGAATAGAATGATTCTTCATAGATATGACTCATCCATCAAGAATGGAAGATGTTGTTTCTAAAGTTCCATCAGCAAGTTCTACTTCATTGGTTATGTCTAGAGTTCTTATGGGTGAGTTTAATAGTTAACTAAACTTATGGTCTACAAAAGATTTATCTACACCCGATAAAAAAGAACTCTAGCATATACATCATTGATGAGGAATGTACCTGTTATGACGTTATTGTCATTAACGGCCTCCCTGGCATTCATCTTGAAGGCACGAGCATTCCCTTTCTTAGCCTCCAGGCTTTGCATCATTATTTCTGGGGTTCTTAGGGCAGTTAAACTTAATATGCCCCTTTTCATTATAGTCGTAGCAGACGACATTCTTAAGATCCTTGCACTCTAAGGGCTTATGCCCATTTTTCTTATAGATACCACAGGGTTTAGTCTGTGGATCAATACTGCACTGTCCCCAATGCCTATGATTGCAATTTTTACATGTTGGCGTTACGCCCGACTTATCTTGGTTCCTTTTAAACCCAAATCTCCCTTTATTTATCTTATTAAATCTTTGGGAGTTTCCATCCTCTCTATTCCTTTTCCCGTCAGTCTTAGCTTTAACTGACTTTTGCCTCACCAAGTCTAAGGGGAGGGAGAGAGATAGGTCAACAGCAGACCTATAGGTTCTAGGATGAGTAGCCTTTACCATGCCCTTGATCACGGGTGCTAACCTATTAATAAAACGCGTAATACTTTTGAGTTCAGGAGTGATTAAATAGGAAACTAATCTAGCTAGGGAATTGAAGTCTGAAGCATACTTTCTACAGTCTAGATTCTTCATGGTGAAAGTCAGAAAATCTGACTCTATCTTCTCCACCACATGTGGAGGGCAGTAAGTTTCCTTTACGAGATTAATAAACTTATACCATCCTAAGTTGTACAGGTGTACCTTACCTTTAGGACCATTGCCTTCCACCAAATTAGGGCATCGCCCTTGAAGGACTGTGATACGTACTTTACCACATCCTTATCAACATAACCGCTGATATCTACTATTGTCTCCATCTCATCAACCCATTTCAAGGCTTCTACTGCTCCCTTCTCTACATTGAAATCTCGGGGCTCATAGGAGACAAAGTATTTGTAGATACATCCGTTTTTAGAAGAATGAGACCTATCAGTAAATTCTAATTTCTTTGGTTCACTCTTCGCGTTCGAAGAGTGTACTGAGCTCTCCCTATGAGCTTAGGATGGTGGAATTGATAAAAGTCTGGAGCGAGTAGCGCTCGACTCCTTAAGTTTTTATATGGCCTTTTCCATGGCCTTTCCAACAACTGCATCTATGCGAGCTTGGAAATTATCATCATTAATGGCTATATTTTCAGCTTTGTTAGAGTTAATCTCTCGGTGACTACTTTGCGCCTTGTCCGAGTTTGCCATTCTTGAAGTTTTGGTTCTAAACACCAAATTAAACTTCTTTTAGCCATAGTATTAATAACCATATTGGCTTTAAAATTTGGATATACAAATCCATCGCCTAATCAATAGTGTGAATAAAATCACAACTCTTAGGCTTATCGTATCTATATTTGGCCTACGTCTCAAAAGGGACAATCAAAGGCAAATTACAATCTACACGTAGTCCATATATTAGACAGTGGATTGTAATGTCACAATTGTCATTGTCATTAGACAATTATATGTAGCTCATAGGCTTGTCACGAAGGACGTTAAAACATGGCTCATAGGCCTGTCAGTAATGGACATATAGGTATGGAACGTTGGCCTGTACATAAAATATGGCACGTTGGCCTGTCACTAATGGACATAAATATGGCACGTTGGCCTGTCAATAATGGACATAATAATATGGCACGTTGGCCTGTCACTAATGGATATATAATCTGGCACGGTGGCCTGTCACTGATGGACATAAAATATGGCACTTTGTCCTGTCACTAATGGACATAAAATATGGCACTTTAGCCTGTCACTAATGGGCATATAATCTGGCACATTGGCCTGTCACTAATGGACATAAATGGAACTTTGGCCTGTTACTAATGGACATATAATATGGCACTTTCGCTTGTCACTAATGGACATATAATTTGGCGCGTTGGCCTGTCACTTATGGACATAAAATATGGAACTTTGGCCTGTCACTAATGGACAGATAATATGGCACGTTGGCCTGTCACTAGTGGACAGATAATATGGCACGTTGGCCTGTCACTAATGGACATATAATCTAACACGTTGTCCTACATCACTAATGGATGTCAATATTATCATCGCATTGATGATATTAACCAGGATCATATTGATCCCATAGGCTATATAATAGGTTTTAGGACATAGTCCATCACCTAGACGGTTAGTGTGGTTCCTCAAGTTACACAACCAAGAGTATGAACATTCATGAATGTTAACATAAGAGTACCTTAATGGTTAATTAATAGTCCCAGTCTCATTGACCTTAACGACTTGGAGGCTTGAACCTAGTCCACCACCTCTGGATAGAAGGATAACTCCCCTTAACAATCATAATAGAAGGCCCTTTTATCCTTAACTATCATTTATAAGTTGGCCAAATATGTGGTCTGTGCCACTTGGAAAATCAAAACCATTAAGATCTTTTTGGAATCATATAGCAGAGCATAAATTTCGAGTAAAATCGAGACGTTCACTTGAAGAGGATGACTATATATACATATATATATATACATATATATATATATATACATATATATATATATATATATACATATATATATATATATATATAATTCCAAAATATTTCATTAAATGACATTAAGAAAATACAATACTAGATATAAATGAAACAAATTGTCTATGCAAGGACTTAAAAGAAATAACAATATCCACGCAGGGACTAAAGAAATAACAATGTCCTCGCAGGGACTAAATATATATATAGAAGAGACTTCACTCGTACTTCTTTCACTTAACCAACTTGGAGAGTTTCTTAAAGAACTTATTCGTCTTCTTCTCCGTTTTCTCCGCTTGTTCTTGCATTTCTTTCATTCGTTCTAAGGCCTCATTGATGGCCTCAAGTGGCGGCGGAGGTTGTGGTTGTGGTTGTGGTTGTAGCGTAATAGGATACTGGTACCCATAGCCTGGATATCCAGTAGGTGGATAAGCAGGTGGGAAAGGAGATGGGCAAAGTGCGTTATGCATGACCGCTTGCATATAAGGGTCATGTGACAGTGCCTGGTAATTTACCGGCGTAGAAGGGTTAAAAGGATCATATCCAGATGTTTCCAGATATGTTGGGATAGGGATGTTATAACCCGATGGTGGTGGTTGAACCACTGGTGATAGTGTCGGTTCTACCACAGGTGAAACATTGGAGGGTCCACCCATTTGTGGGTCCTCTTGAATGGTAGGGTAAGGTTTGGGTAATGGTGGTAGCGAACCCGACCATTGACCTGCATGTACCGACATACGCGCTCCTTGTTTCCACCTGGCAGCTCAGGTGGCAGCTAATGTTGTTCCACCGGTTCCATGTGAACATCTTCTTGTACAGGAGGTGCTGGGGAGTGATGGGAAGGAGTGTTAGCAAAGATGAATTGGTTCCAATATTGGTCCCATTCATTAGGACCTTGATATGGCGATCCGGTGTAAGAGTTTGAATCGCTAGATATTTCGATGGGATGTGCGTGCGATCTGATGGCAGCATTTTAGGGTTGGTGTCCTCATCCATGGGATTGGGTTGATCCAACTGATTCTGATCAGCTTGGGGTGTGTTGAAGTAATGATTAGGGTTAAACTCATCATGATATGAATGATGAGAGTGATGAGAGTGGTGTGATTGGTGCGAATGATAAGAGTGGTACGAGTTTTGGGTATGAGTAGGTGAATGTCGTGATAAGGGCCAGGAATCCCCTGAATCCTCATAGGGATTTGAGTGATGGGGTTGTGAAGGGATATGTCTAGACGGTCCTCCCCTCATTGGTCCTTTACCTCTTCCTCAAACTCTTGGCGGCATTTTCCTATTAAGAATCATATCAAAACAAAACTAATAACTTAATAATGAGATGAGTAATCCTAGGTTAAAGCCTAGACTCGGAGGTCTAAGGAATGTGCTTTTGTGTAAGTTTGAGATTAAACACAAGAAGGCTAGTGTTTAATTCTCTCAAACGTTGGCTCTGATACTAACCTGTCACACCCCAGATTATCAACCAATCCAAACACCGGTGGGCCCAGGTGGCGAATCGTGATGTAACTTGATATCATCATAGTCAATTAAACACAGCAGAGCGGAAGTCTCAGAGTTAAATTACTATTACAAACCAAATGTTCAAAGTATAAAAATAATATACAGACAGCTTGTACTAGAAGATCCACTGGCGGATGGTAAAAGGTACAAAAATGTATAACAGACTTTAGGGTAGATCTAAGGATTTGCAAGATCCTCTTATATCACTACCAAGCAGCTTCCAGCCTATTTCGTATTGTACCTACAAGCTTAGTCTTTTGAAAATACGTCAGTTTCGCTGGTAAATACACCCGACTGACACATTTTTGAAAACATTTTAAAAATTAGATTTAAGTGCACAAGGCACAAATCTTTTATAACTTGAGAAAGTTAGCCTTGTAACCTTGTTAACAGACTCACATGTTTGTCAATACATACAAGGCCTAGTACGGAGACCGAGACATGATTAACGTACTCACCACTTAAGAACTCCTGAAGAAGTTATCCCCAACTTTGTGGGTAAGGTTTTTAGCATGCGTCTGTCAGGTGTATGCCTACACCCCGCTCTTAGGTCGTGGCCATTTTCTAATGTAATGAGCCGAGGATATCCAGGACACGGTAGTTAACCCCCGATGTTTAAGTTATCAAACAAAACTAATTAAAACGGAATATGCGGATTTACTAGCCACAATCCAGCATTCGATTGATCCCATTTCCGACCAAGTGGTAATAGTTTACCGTAACCCAATCCCGTATAGGGGAAAAAGTCGAGAATATTTACCTGAGCTAGTCTTGGCTTAAATTCAAGATTTTATATCTCAGCCGTACACAAAATGAACTAAGTGCATATAGCATTTACCAAAATGTTCTAGTCTGGATTATGGTAAAATCTAACCAATTAAAATGCTAACGGTGTTATTTAAGTGATAGACTTAGACCGACTAGCGTACAGGAGCAAAACGGTATAATACGCTAGACTAAGCGATGACCGGATAGAATGTAGTTTAAACCCAACAAGTACTTTGACTTGCATAATAAGGGTAAACCATAAACATTCTGGATTTTGAGACTTAAATGATAAGGTTAAACCCGTTTCAGTTAATTTTTGTAAATTAGTTATATATGCTTAACCGTACGTATATCAGCGATATCGGTTAACCGGATAAGTCATGGACAAGTTCTATATGCCATTATATCTTTAAATGAGTTGTAATATTAGTAGGATATCAACTTACATGGCTGTTAAGGTTTTAAAACGAAACTATGCCTCGTAAGGGCGTTTCGATAATTTTACACATAGTTTTATAGATTATTTGAGATTCTGAGTTTATATCACGTACCTACTATAAAAATATTTAAAATAAGTTTTAAAGTCAGTAGGTAACAAGTCTTGGTTGATAAATATGGTTTAAAACCATCCTATGCGCTGAAACGGCGTTTATGTCATAAAATGACGATTTGTGCGAAGTTTAGTAAAAACTGATGTTAAGATCAGGTTTATATGTCCTAGATATGTTATTTAATATAACATATTAGTAGGTAAAAGTTTTGATATGAAAAAGTATGATTAAAACCATTTTACGAGCCACAAGGGCTTTTTCGTCATTTGTCGACATAATACAAGGACTTGTTCATAAACTCAGTTGATAATCTGGTTTGACATCCCAAATAATCCTAATTATGATATTACATCAATAGGTAGTTCATTTTCAAGTTCGATATCATTTAAAATCTTATTTTATGCAAAAAGGACACTTTAGTCAAAATGACATAATTACGGAACTTGTGCATAAACTCAGATTCTGATTATGATAATGTAATATAACCTCAGGGGGTTATGCTACATTATATTATGATCATAATGCAACCTTAGATCAGTAGCTAACTAATCTAAATCGGGTCAGAATCGAAAGTCAAAGCAGAAGTCAAACTTTGCGACTTTCGATTGCGAACCGACCCTGGAACTGAAATTAACGAGCCGAACATGTTTTTAGATATTCTAATAATTACTACCAACTTGTTTAAGTGTCAAAACATGTTTCATAACATATATAAGCTCGGATTATAATATCTCAAAAAAATGGCCTGTTTGACTTTTTAATATTAAAATTTGACCCATCAATTGGTCTAGCAAACAGGATCTTTAGGAGGTGCCCTTAATAGGGATTAACACCTACCTTATTACGATCACTAAGCCACGTTCGTTATGAACAATGGCTGGACCATAATGGTCTTAACTGAAAGTCAAGGCGTTTTCCATAAAAGCTTGACTTTTGACTATAAAAGCCTATAAACAAAAATGGAAGAGAAAGAAACACTTAAAAGTGATTCCTAGGATGAAATAGAACTAAGTTGGATGATCCTTTCAGTTAGGAACTTCCAGAGGAGGGAGATAGAATGAAAATGAGAAAGGTGCAAGTTCAAATAGTGAACCTTGGCACCTATTTATAGATAGAGAGCTTGAAAGAGGTGATGTCAGGTGTTAAGGGGTGTTAGAAGGAGCTTACAAGTGTCCTAAAACCTTGCATAGCAGTTTAGAAGTCCCTAGTTTCGAATCAAATGGTTTTTGGTCTTATGGGTGGAGGTCAAGGCAATTTCCTACAGACATAGGCCTCTCGTGCCCCGCGAGAGACCAGGCCAATGTCTCTCGCGGCCCTTGAGCGCCTCATGGCCACTTTCAAAGTTTGTCACATTTAGCCCCTCAACTTATAAAACCACCTAAAACACCTTTATAACATATTTAGCCCTCCGTAACCAATATTTGGCATACTCAGGAGTATGCCCGTACATTGTCGAGCTCTTGATTCGTTGAAGGTCACTCGAGGTATAAATTAACATGTTGACACTTTTAACCCCTCCATTATCCAACTTTCACATATTTACAGAATTAATCTCTCTCGTCTAACAAGAGGCACGTATGAGAATTAGGACTTCGTAAAGGATCACTCAGAGGCTCATTATAAGCATGTTGACCCTGATGTCACTCAGTGGCTGGGCATGTTGACACAAATGGTCACTCATATGCCAAGTTTAAGCATGTTGAGACTAATTGTCACTCAAAGGCTAATATTCAAGCATGTTGACACTAATGGTCACTCAGAGGCTAAGTTTTAAGCATGTTGACACTAACGATAACTCAGAGGTAGGTTTATGCATGTTGACATCAGAAGGACACTCAGAGACTTAGTTTGAGCATGTTGACACCTTTAGTCCCTAATAGTCTTTAGTAGACTTATTATAAAAGTAATGACACGTGTCACTATACTATTAGACATGATTTTACGAGGTGTTACAGTGCAGATCAAAGATGGTCCTTCAAATTCAAAGGATAAGGCTTTGGTTGTTACCCAAGAAGATGAAGGGTTCAACTGGAACAAATACATTACAAAGAATGAAAGCGTCGCACTAATAGCTGAGATATTTGAAGAACTAGAACAGGCAGAAGAAGAATTTGCTGAGGCATCCTTTGACGAAGCACCTGAAGAACTCTTAAATAGTGCATTTAAACATCTTTTGCCGTCGAACATTCTTAAAAATTTTACAGGTTATTTCAACTCAAGCTATCAACCACCTTATGAAGAAGAGAAAAAGGCTGAAATAGTGGAGATGATCGATGTGACCAAAGAGTTGACTTTGGAGAATCTGACTGACATAGCCGACAAAGCTCTAATGGCTAACACGAATGAGGCAGTTACTAAGGAAGCTTAGGAAGCTAGAATCAAATCGGTAAATGTGTTAGTAAAAGAAACACCTTGCATGAAGTCAAAGAGCCATGCATTAAGTGTGTCAAAAAAGAAACAAGATACAAAGAGCTGAAATGTCATACAGATAATTTGTCATGTGATTATAATTTAACAAAAGAAGCATATGACAAATTAAGTAAAACAATCAAACAATTTGAACAAGTGATCAGAGAAAATGACAAGACACTTTCGATGCTCAAGGCAATTGTAATGGCAAACAAATGGCCATCAATATTCACCTAAATAAAATTGCCGAGCTAAAAAGTGAACTGGAGAAAATGAAAATTGAAACCGAACGAGTTACAAGTTGTTAATCAGTTATTCTACCAGTTCGTACGTCATTGATCACATTCTTACAAAAATTGAAAGCAAGGAAGACAATAAAAATGATGAACACAATGGTGTAAGTTACGATCGTGTTCCACCGCCCTTGTGGATTAGCTATGCAAGTAAGAAATCATCGGGGTAGAAAAGGCGCTCAATTTAAAATTGAAAACTGAAAAGAAAATCGAGCTGCCTACGAACATTGGTGTAACATACACCAAAACAGAGAGTGATTGTGAATCTGAAGTGATAAAAACTGTGGTCGAAAATGTTTTGGAATATGAGTCTGACAAATCTGAACTGGATGATGTATCATCAAAAAATAGTTTAAACAATGATCCAAATATAGTCGTGTACAAAATGAATGGATCTGATAAACTATATTCCGATGAGGATTTCCCAATTTAGAATGTTAATCTTGATCGAGTTGATAAGTTGTTCAAGCTAGTTGAAGTTAGTCATTCTGATTTAGAAAAACAAGATGCATCATTTTATTCTAAATCAAAATGTGTCTACAAAACCACCATCAGAAGGACAGGGACTATCCTGTAAACAAGAGAGCGGGTTTGGGTTTTCAAAAGCGAAGAAAGAATAACAAGTTTCAAAAGTTGAACTTTGCAAAGAAAATTGATTTTGTCTATGGGACAAATACTGAACAAGAAAAGGAGAGCATTGGTAAACAATCCAATGATGAATTTAAGAAGGAAAGGAGAGTAGAAAACGGGATTTCGATTCCTCTGTTAGAAATGACATAAGGACGTGCTACAAATGTAACAATGTAGGGCATATTTCACGACAATGTTCTCAAAAAATTCAAAACATGTTTCCAACTCAAGCAGATCTACAAAAGATGTGAAGCAAAAAAGCACCCAAGTTTGTACCACTGAGAAGAAATAATGAATCCAATAAAAATGTAACATCAACAATTCAACTTAATTCTAAATTTGAATTTGGTGAAACTTCCACCAAGAATCGTCAAAAGGATTCAAAATTCTATTGTAAAAAGGCAATTCTGAAAACACAAACTTGGGTAGCAAAAGTCAAACCGTCTTCAGTAGAAATGAAAACACCTCTTCCACCTAAAACATAATCAAACAAAATGTCAGGATCAAAGTTTCAAAGTTTGATATTCCAAACCCACCCAAGACCAAGCAGGCTTGGGTTTCTCTGTTTGAATATGTGTGCAGGGGCTTCCTAGGTCAATCATGCCAAAGTGGATTATGAACAGTGGAGCTTCCCAACACATGACAGGGATGCTTGCGTTGTTATACGATGTAAAAGCTATCCGGGGAGGATATGTTGGGTTTGCTGGGACACAGGGTGGAAGAATAGTGGGTGAAAGTATTCTCACAAATGGAGTGGTATCTTTCGACAAGGTGAACTACATTGCTGAGCTTGAGAACAACCTACTGAGCATCTCGAAAATCTGTTACAAGAAATTCACAACCCACTTCAATGGCAAGGAATGCTTAATTCTCAAACCGTGATTCAAAATTCCTGAGGAGTGGATCCTCATGCGCGCTCCTCGAGAAAATGATCTTTATGTCTGAGACATGAGCGTTGCATCCACTACGTTAATGAAGGTTCAATGCTTTGTTTCTAAAGCTACCGAGAAAGAGTCAATCTTATGGCATCGTAAGATGGGGCACATTCACCTGTGAAAGATGAATTATTTGGTGCATAACGACCTAGTGGAGGGTGTTAATCTCAAGAGTTTTCATTTATCAGACGATTGTCTTAGCTGCAAAAAGGGGAAGCAGCATAAGAAATCACACCCGAGAAAGCTACTTAACTCTACCAAGCTTCCACTAGAAAGGCTTCATATGGATCTTTTTGGACTAGTGAACGTGAAAAGTATCTCTAGATATCTATATTGCCTAGTCGTGGCAGATGATTATTCAAGATTCTCATGGGTTTTCTTTCTGGAGGGTAAAGATGAAACGTTTGAAACTCTTATGATTTTCTTTAGGAAGCTGGAAAACCTATAACACTTGCAAATCCAGAGAATCCGCAGTGATAATGGTACTGAGTTCAAGAACAAGAAAATGCTCGAATTCTGCAACGATAAGGGTATTCTTCACAAATTTAGCGCTCCCTATACTCCAAAATGGAGTAGCAGAACGTAGGAATCGCACGCTGATTGAGACTGCTAGAACAACGCTCGCTGATTCAAAACTTCCTATTAGTTTCTGGAGCAAAGCAGTCATGTCTACGTGTTACACCCTTAACTGTGTTTTGACAGTCAAGCCTCATAACAAGAGATGTTTTGAGCTACTAAACCATCGAAAGCCGAACCTAACATTTTTGGAACCTTTTGGATTGCCATGTACTGTTCTAGACCCGGACGGTAAATTTGGGGCCAAATCCTTGGAAGGATTTTCGTCGGTTATGCTAGTCCACAAAAGAGAGTCTTTTTGCCGAGTCTTAACCAGGTTATTCTTGCACAACATGTTGATTGTCAAAGGTATACAACGCCTACGCAGAAACGTGGGGATCTGTGGTTGTTCAATTACGACGGGTTGTGGAATTCATTGACCTACCTGAAGTACCTTCAGAAGAAGAACTTGTTATGCTTTTTCAACAACATCAAATCTCCAATCAAGAACAAGTTTCAAGACCGTTGGTGATGTCCCCATCACTACCTATTTCTAACTCTTCTGATGTAGGTCCGAGCAATTCTCAGCAAGAATCAGTCAACGTACCAGACATGAATGCTGCCGAACCAACTGCCCATCAACCAGTGAATGCCGACCCTGATCGAGAACCTACTTTTGACAATGGAGGAACTAGTTCCGATGAAGGACCAGAGCAATTTCAAAGCTTTCTGAACACTCATGCTGATGAATCCAATAACAGAAATGAAGCTACTTCTTCTGAACAGGTTGCTGATGAAGTTGTCACAAATCTGCAAAGTCAAGTAGACGTTCCAAGTGAAATGATGCCAAGGACACTATCTTACCATCCGTCAGAGAATATTATTGGCGACTTACAAACTGGAGTGAAAACTCGAAATCAGATCACTCAGGATCTAAGTTGCTTTTATATAAAAATTGCTCCACTAAAAACCAGATTTTCTAACAGTTGTATTGTTTCACAAGTTGAAGCTGGTTCTTGGAAAGATGCTTTAAAAGAAGAAAGCTAGGTGGAGGCTTTGCAAGAGGAACTCTTACAATTCCAGAAGCTTGGAGTTTGGAAACTTGTCGATCTGCGGGACAATCACAAGAAGATATACGCGATGGGTTTTCAAGTGTAAGAGAGACGATAGAGGAATTGTGGTTGGAAACAAAGCTTGACTCATAGTCCAAGGCTTCCATCAGCAAGAGGGGATAGACTACAACGAAGTCTACGCCCCCGTCGCACGTCTTGAAGCTATCCGCATTTTCTTGGCCTTTGCATCGTGGAAAGGTTTCAAGGTGTACCAGTTGGATGTGAAATCTGCTTTCCTATATGGTAAAGTAAAAGAGGAGGTCTACGTCGGCCAACCACCAGGGTTTGTCGTTCTGATACACAAGGCTAAAGTCTACCTTCTGAACAAGGTGTTATATGGTCTACACCAAGCCCCGAGAGCCTAGTATGAGACGCTATCAAGACATCTTCTGGACAACGGCTTCTTCAGAGGAACAGTAGACAGTACCCTCTTCACAAAGGAAACAGACGGACATCTGCTTATGGTACAAATTTATGTGGATGATATCATCTTTAGATTGACAAATGAGAAACGATGCAAAGACTTCGAAGAAGTCATGAAGAGAAAATTCTAAATGAGTGCTATGGGGGAGATGAAGTTCTTCTTAGGACTTCAGGTCGAGCAATTTCCTAATGGTATCTTCATTCATCAGACGAAGTATGTTCATAAAGTGTTAGAGAAATTTGACATGTCAGGAACTAAACCAGCATCAACTCCATTAGCCACCAAACATAGCATTTGTCCAGACATTCATGGAGTCAAAGTCGTTGAAACATTGTATCGCTCCATGATCGGATCCTTGATGTATCTTACAGCTTCAAGACCTGATATCATGTATCCTACATGCCTATGCGCCCGTTATTAGTCTAATCCAAGAGATTCACACTTAGCCGTCAAGAGGATCATGCACTACTTGAAAGGATGTCCAAGCACCAGCTTGTGGTATCCTCGACATGACGACTTCAATCTCATGGGTTATTCAAATTCTGATTTCGGATGCTGCAAGCTTAAGCTGGTGGAGCATTGCTTTGAAGGCGATCTACAGGGGCCTTATTTATTTAATTTAATCTTTTTTACTCTTTTACTATGAACAACAGCTGGTTGCCAATTCTTCGAAACTCGTTTGGTAACGTGGCAATGCATGAAACAGGTCACGGTCGCTCTCTCTACCTGTGAAGCTGAATACATTTCAGCATCCAGCTATTGTTCGCAGATTCTGTGGATACAACAGCAGATGAGAGACTTCGAAATGCAATTTTTTGACACGCCAATATAAGTAGATAACAAGGTAGCTATTGATATCACTAAGAACCCGTTCAACACTCACGCACTAAAGAATTGAAATTAGACACCACTTTAACCGTGATTGTTACGAGAAAAAGTTGGTTCAAATTGAAAAAAATCCATACTTATGACTAAAAAGTAGATTTTTATACCAAAGCATTTAATCGATCAAGATTTAAAAATCTTTTAAAATTAAATGGTTTAAGAAATCTAACATCAGGGGATACACATGAGGTTGAATTCGAGGATGATGAGGAGTTTACGTGATCCTCATCGGTATAACACATGTTTTTATGTAAAAACCTTTCTTGATTCCTTCAAAATTAAAAACCAAAAATATGTTTTTGATTTTAGGGGAGAAAAGTTGTAAAAAATATTTAAAAAAAGACAAAAAGAGTTTTTGTGAAAAAGTGGGAATCATATCTCATCAGCGGGCTATCACAGTATGCGAAAGATATGGAATGTTTAAACAAGTTTTTTAAACAGGTCTTACTAATGATGTGCTAATAGGCTTCACATGTTCAGTAAATTGTTCTTCAAGATATAAACCTAAAAACTGAGTAATTCGTGGATCGACATTTCTCGGATATATGGACTTAGTACTCCGAAATTTCATTTGAGAGAATGTCAGATTCTATGATACTAGGTCTTTATATTTAGTTGATATCTGGGGTATTATACGAGTTCTTCTGATTTTGCGTCGGCAATGACCTAGAACTTGTATAATACTTTGCACATTTTCACCTGCAAAAGCTGTATAAAAATGAATATATGTCATAAAAAGATATGACATCTGCAGTTCGAAAGATTCCTAAACGGAACACCACCTAAAGTCGAGCCTTCATCTCTTTTTCTGTATGGAAATACTAACCTGAGCTCTTAAGATCTCGTAATTCACCAATTTACAGATATCACTTAGATATATTCACCTGTGAGATGAAATTCTGGGAATCTTGATACGGGAGTGTATTCAGAGATGGGAAACACAGTTACTTCATGTTCCTTAAAATTACGTAACATATCTTGATACAATTGAGAAACGTGTAGAGGTTTAAGTGGATAAGTATATTGGCAATCTAAGTAAATTTGTTTAAGACCTTAAAGTTATTACCAAGATCAACAGTACTGATGATTTGTCTAAATAACTGATGTGATCCTCTAACACAAAACTCACAAAAATATGTCTATAAATACATCTTTATGTACTTTATCTTTATTTTCAAAAAAAGCCCAAAAAGATTTTCAGTTTTCTTTTAGCAAAACTTTGAAAAACACAAAAAGATTTAATTTCTATCTTAGTTTTTAGTCTACCGATGGTGAAAACACCGTAGTCCAAGTCAAAGCGACAGTTGTTGAATGATAGCTGAAGATCATGGGCTGGGAGCTAATCTAAAAAGAAGATAATCCTGAAACACCAAAAATTTCATTAATTTAAAACTTTAAAAATTTCAATAAAATTCTTGAAAAACATCTGTTTTGGTCAACCGAGTGGGTTGTAAAAACAGATAATTTCACAAAAATTCAAAAAGTAACAAGTGAAAGGAACTGGCTCGTACGAGTGACTTTCTAACTCGTACGAGCAATAAAAGGCTACATTCGTACGAATGGTGACTCGTACGAATGACCTCGCGAGTATAAAAGGGTTGTCACTCGCACGAGTCACATAAGTGACTCTGTGCGATTGAAGATATCCTCTGTGCGATCCAGTTCCTACTTCACATATTCTTGATCATATTACGTATCTTATACTTCGGGGAGGTTGATTTTCACAACTCTCACATGGGAAAGGTACTAATACAAGGTTTGAGCCGTTATAATGCCGAATTGGACCATAAAGACATAAAACGTAGATTACCGGTAAAATGTAAAATTAAACTCAAATTCGTACAAAGCGCCCTTTTAGCCTCTAAATCATCGTTCAACTTGTTAAAATTTACACGTTTAAAGTTCGGTTTGAAAAGGTGTTATTTTGTGCGACTCATAACTCGTACGAATTGTCGCTCGTACGAGTAAGTTTTTTAAAGTCAATTTATCATCATCACTCGTACGAGTTATCGTTCATGCGAGCATGTCGTTAATGTTATAAAACTCTTTGACTCGTCGAGGCACCACACGTACGAGCGAGTCTATTCAAATCCTTAAAACTGTTAAGTATCAAATTATTACTCATACGAAGAATGACTGTACATGTGGGTTTTGTTCAGACTTGAACCTCTATCTTAATATATATCTGACTCAAACGAGTGACAAAGATTTGAAAATTTTTCTAAGTGTTAGAAATTTTTTTGTTTGCAGATCAAGAAGTCTTCGTTCTCTCCTTTACACAACATCTCTTGTTTATTAGATGAGAACATTCCAGTGATCGCAGTGTATAGAGAAGTGTTAGATTTTTTGAGACGGTTGCCGATTACGAAGGCTCTTACTGACAAACACACGGCTTACCGATTACACGTCGAATATTTTTGGGATGCCACTGAATACAGTGAGGAAGAGAACGCTATTTTGTCTGCAGTGCCAATCAATAACGAGGATAGTGAAGTCAAGATCACTGAAAATTTGATCAGCACGGTGTTAGAGTTCAAAGATAGAGAAGAAGACCCAACCGGTTATCCGGAATACATGGTAGAGGGCTGCTTCTATCGGATGGGGTACACAGGATTCGTCAAAGCAGCTCCTTTCAAGAAAGGAAATCCCATTGCTCCTTTTCGATATATCGCATACTGTATTATACATGCCCTAAGTCACATTTCGATGATTTGATTGATTATCAGATGTGCATAATTACGACACTTATCCTCAATCTGTCGTACAACTTCTCAAAGCTCATATTTATGCAGATGGTACAGAACATTCAGCGAGAAAAATCCCTTCAGTACCCAAGGTTTGTGCAGATGCTGCTGGATCATCTCCACCACAATCTGAAGAAAAGTAAAGAAGACATTCTCAGACTCGAACATATGGATGTGTCTACTCTGAAAAAGATGAATCTTCATTTGAAAGCCTTCCCAAACAGCAAGCCTATTTTTGGGGCTATTACAGATAAAGATTATGTGGCACCGCCTAGGGGAAATGGTGAAATCATGACAGTGGGGATGAGGCTAAAGAGATTGAAGCATTAGATGGTTTTGTATCGAAGAGAATCATGTGGTTTTCTAAAGAGGATGGGGGGGTAAGGGACTAAATGAAAACAAGTTGCCACATCTTCCTCTGCTACCCCTCAGTAAAAGAAACATGCATCGGCTGGCACGAGTTTGATAGACGAGCCAGAGCCTGAAGAGAATGTTGAGACCGTTGCTGCTGATATAGAGCAACAGGCATTTGGCAGTGATTTGGTAGAGCTGATGAGGCATCCTCCTCTAGTACTGATGAAGAGGATAGAATTGCCGGAGAAAAAGAGAGAGCCAAAGAAAAAGAGTTAGAACGTTTGGGTGAAGAACGAAGAAAAGCTGAGGAGAGGAAAAGAAAAGAGACAGGAGAAGACGATGACAAGATAATCCTGTTCTGACGACATCGAAGAGGCCAACAACAAAACGTTTGAAGAGGCCAGCAGCTAGAAATATAGACTCTCCGAAAGCTCGATCTAAGAGAAAGGTGAAGAAGAAAGCTGATATAGCACCGAATGTTGAATCTACTTCACAACCACCACCATCACCAACTCCACAACCACCACCATCAGCACCTCCACAACCATCACCCACAACCACCTCCACAACAATCACCTCAACCACCACCACAACCCACCCCTCAACCTAATCCAACTCAATCTCAACCCCAATTTTCAACACGCTCCAGATTAGAAGATTAATTCGATTTTGATTTCGGGATATCCTGGTGGTGAAGAGATTTCGACAGATATGTTCAATAACTCACGGATTACAGTAATAGAGAATCAAGTCATGTTGAACAGTGTTAAGATTGCCGAGTTGCAGGAGCATATTAAGGGCTTAAAAGAAGACCGCCAGCATCTCGAGGCTGTTTCAGCAAGTATCGTGTCAGAGAATGAAAGACTGGGGAAGCGAATGGCAGAATATGACGAAGAACGCCTCAGGAATCAAAGACAGATGAGCTTGTTCCAGAAAATCCTTATCAAAAAGCTCGGGATTGATCTTGCTGCGGAAATCGATGAGATTGAAAGGGAAGAAGCAAGAGAAAGGGTTGCAGAGCATGAACATATTGCTAAAGAATTATCTGACGCTCAAGGAAAGGGGAAAGAAAAGGTTGGGGATGCCTCCTTAAAACCTGCGTCGGAGCTTTACTGTCGTAGGTAGTAACTTAAGACGTCGGACAACCAAGCTGTGTCGGCGGTGACCCAACATGACGTCACGACGCTTCCTACTGCAGCAGTTTTGCTGCTATGTTGTTTGGATTGTCCGTTCGACACGTTTCAAGTCCCGCACATTTAAACATGACCTGGGACTTACGGAGACGTATCTGCATAACACAACTTTATGCTTTCATTCAATGGTTGAATGCCGTAAGCTACGGCTGGTCACCGTAGCTTAAGGTGGTCTACTGCAAGTATTTCTGTCTTGCCGTTTTTATTACGAAAACTTCCGTAACTTATTCAATTTTTATCCGTTTCCCATGAAACTTGTTTCTAAATGTCCGTAAAATGTTTTCTTACATATTTAACCCGAAATCCTTAACCAGGATTCTTATTTCTTATGAATTACGCATTTATTCCCGGTTTATGCTCATATTTTCCGATTTTACCCTTTAACCCCATTTAAACCAAACTACGCAATTACGCATCCATTTCGGTATGCATTAAAACTCCATTTTTACCAGTATAGTTGCCTTAGCGAAATGCATTCCTTTATTCACATAACCTTTATTTATGGTATCATTTTGACCCGTTTGGTTGTCCTAGCGAAATCCAACTCTTATTTCAACCAAACCTTATCTATCTTATCATTTCCACACAAAGATATCCATCTATATTCCACCACAACTATATTTGTGGTGGATTTGTTGTCGTAAATTCATTTAATCCAATTTCTATCCTCAGTTCTATAATTTACGGAAAAGACCCGTTAAAAGGCATTACACCAAAAAGGCTTATGCTTTACGCTTTTACACTACCGAAAGCGTCTACTAAATTATAAAACTCATTTTTAAACTACCCTTAGGATCGTTTACTTGTTTTACCACGCGAGGGCATTTTGGTCAACTTAGGCCCCTCTTTTACGACAAAGGACTTTCAATATCATGTTTTGACCCAATGAGCACATTTGAACCATAATCTCATTTAAAATCATCATGTTCCTAATAACCTAATGTCTGCAATTTAGATTATGAGAGTTACCTTACCTTAGGTAATCCGATGTTCATTCATGACTCGTTTAACTCTCATCGGACCTCAAGTCTTTAATGAGAGTTTGACTCATTACACATATCTGGCTCGGGTCGTGGCATTGACCCATTTAAATACCTTGCACTATTAATTACCAATTAATAACAACAGGAGCCAAACTCTATTTCCCTGTGAGCAAAAAACTCGACAAGCAATCATTAGATATCATTGTTAAATGGTGACGACAAGACCATTTGACCCATTTGGCCTAAATGACCAATTTATCATTATGAGATGGTATTTGTTTACCATCTCACGATTTAATCCATTTCAGTTTACGCCTTATGCTCATATTTCTTAAGGTCATTTCTTAATTCGTTCGACCCATTACGGTCTACGCCATAGAGTGTCCTTATTTTAAAGTTTAATAATTATTTGTCAACTCGTGACTGAATTACCATCTTACCGCTTTTTATTCCTTATGGTTTACGTCATAAGGAAACTTTTCAGAATTCCTTGTTTATTTATAATTACATGACTATATTACTATTTTACCGCTTTTTACCATCAATTATGGTTTAATACCATATTCACTTGTTCCGACCCGTATCGATTCGCGTCGGAACCTTGTATTTCGAAATCTCGTAAGGAATACCAAATCGCTTATTATTAGTCAAATACATAACTAAATTTACTATATTAAGGATGTAAGCGTTACTTACCTTGAAATCCGATTATGCTTTTCCCACATGCTTGATCCGTTTGACCCGCTTCCTCTCAAGCCTCCACCTAGCTTGTCAAGCAGCAAACTATCATTTATCATTCGCATGATGGTTAGATTAGTCATCATTTATCAAGACTATCCCACCTTACGGACTTTACATCAAATTTACCATTTGATCTTATTATAGGTCGGTTTGACTTTTTTATACTCAACTGCCTACTAACATATGCAAATGCACAATTAAGTTTAACAACTCTTTTAGGCATTTATCAATTACCAGACATGCGATAGTTTTAGACTACCCTATTATCTAAATTCCCAACCAAGTTCATGTCATTACTTTCGCTTAAACAAGTTCGAGAAATTGTCAATATCAAGTTAACTTAACTTTCTATTATCAATGCTAATTTATCCATTCATTGTACTAGGCATTCATCTGAATACTTAATATAATCAAGTTCTACATACAAACTAGTAGACAACATGATCTCAAACACTCATTAACATTGACATAACATCAATTTCATTGTATCTTACAAAACCCATTTCAAGTCATGTAAGATCACTTACTTGAATCTCTAATTTGTTCAAGTATCTTACACATACATACAAGTATGATGATCATAAACACTCATATATCATCAATTCATCATATAATTAAAAACCCATTTAACTAGGTGTGGTAAATCATCCAAACACCCAATTCATAGCAATCCATCCAAAATTTTCAATAAGGGTTTGTTCCTAAGCAAGTGTTCATCCCTTATCTTACTTCAATTACTGAAATTCATACATGGATTGAATTCCATGAATCTACCTAAATTCATTATGTCACTAAATTAGGATTTTCGACATACCTCATGACCCCTAGTTCTGGTGATCATTAGAATGCATTCATGCATCGATTCTGGGTTCAATTCGTCCTCCAATTTGATGATTCTAGATGAACAAGGGTTTGCTCCTTGTTCTCCAGCCGTTGCACACACACACACACTCACTATGTGTTTTATGTTTTAATTCTTGAGATTTTATAACCCAGGTTCCCTTTTTGGCAGCTTTGATCCCTCAAGTTTAGTTTTGATTATAAATGAGACTACAACTCATTGTCTTGTTACTTATATCCATGTTATTAACTAGGTTAATTTGTTCCTAGTTATTTTGTTTATGGTTTAACTTTTACCGCTAATGGTTCTTTACATGTTCTTTAATATTAACGTGGTTTGAATACCAAACCCGTTTTTGGGGTGTTACAAGAGGTTTCGTCCCCGAAACCTTTCTTACGTAGTTCATTGGGTTAAACCTAATGAACTTAATCTAGGTAATTGCTTGAGCATTGTTCACATTTCAATAATCTTACCAGGAAGGTATGGCAGTACTTTTAGGCTCCAAAGTGCATGCGCCTTTCTTGTGTAAGGCCTCATGTGTGGTTACTTTCATCTTGTAATCCCTTTTTCTATACTCGATCGAGTCGCCGTTTGCCCACTCGGTCATATGTACCTGCCAACATGCTTATTCCACACAAATCTTATACTGATAAGCGCATTTTACAAGTTTTTAAATTTAGTTTTGGTCTTGACCGATCTTGTTGGTTAGACTTATCAGTCACCGGCTATTTTATAACTCGTAGTTTAAGTACACTCAAATTGCCTTCGTAAGGCTTTTACGATGTATTCATGACCCCAATCCTATAGTTTGTCTTACAAAGTAATCTTATACGAAGTTACTTTCTTGTTTGAGATTACATCTCGTCCCCAACGTTTGAGTTTAAGTTTAAATCAACCTTTTGTTTTTCGAAAATTTCTTTTCGAATTTATCGTCTTGCACCTATTGGTGTCAAGACCCATTTCTTTTAATATTAATCATTTTCCAATTTATCTCATATTATTTATGTTTGTTAAAACTTTGTTTTTAACTAAACCCAATTTTTAGTTTAACATTTTCCCTTTCAATTTATGTCAATTACTCGTATCAAGCAATTGGTAATCAAGTATTTCTTCCTTACTATTCTTATTTTATGCGGGGAATCGTAACCGGTTCTCTCGCATGGTCAAATAACCCTTAAGCACTTTTTTACTTAGCCTTTTAAGCTATTTCTTTAGGCTTTCACCCTCTTCCTTTCTTTTACTTAGCCTCCTAAGGTGAGGTCTTTAATGCATCATTCCTCTTGATTCATGACCCCAAGGTCATTTTGACCCCGTAGACCTTTACACTATTTATAACCCGAAGGTCATGGTGATCCTTTAGATCATCCCTTTACCCGTGTCGTTCTTTAAATATATTTGGTGTCAAAGCACCTCTTTTATATTTGAAAATAAAATAATTTACATTGTCCTTTCTTTATCCGCCAATCATGGCACTTTTTATCATGAAGGCTAATTTATTTTATTCCAATTATGGCCCTTAGACCATGTTTGATCTTGTTTGTTAATATTTTTGTTTTCTATGACTCCACAACTCATTTATGAATCAAATTCGCTTGTCGGATCTATTAGTCGTGTCAGCTCTATTTGGTGATGATCATTTGCGTGTAAACCTGGCGCAAAGTCAAATGGCATTGATCACTCGTCACCACCAAGTCACAACTACCATCTTTAGTGGCAACCACAACATCTTGTGTATGTTGCCCCAAACACTTATTCAGATCAGACACTGTCTGTTGGTAGCCGCGCGCGCTCGCGCGATCGTAGTCCATGACTAGAGCGTTTTTCGTTCGGACAATTCTTCCGACTCTATGACTTCATATGTTATTTATGCTTCGGCTTGTCTCATGTTTACCTTTATCCGGTTTAAGCCTATATTTCTTTACAACCCATTACCTGGGTTCTATATTTTAATGTTTTAACACCCACGTTATTCATTATGCATTTTCGTTTAAATTCATTCACGACCCTTCACACGGGTTCATTAATATTTCGCGCTCCCATTATTCGGTTTGAGTCTACATTTATATTTAATCACATCCCGTTACCCGGGCTCATTATTCTTTTTCTTTAACCATCCCGTTACCTGGTTTGTGTTGACCTCTAAAATTCAATCACTATACTTAATTTGGTTCGTTTGATTTGTTCGTGTAAAATCCATCACTTATGAGCGATCAACTCTAATTCTTTATTTAACCCGTTTGACTTGCTCGTGTGAGATTTATCACTTATGAACAGTCAAACTTTATTTTTTATCTGACCCGTTTAAATTGTTCGTGTGAAATCCATCACCTATGAACAATCAAACTTTATTATTCATTTGACCCGTTACACTTGTTCGTGTGAAATCCATCACTTTTGAACACTCAAACTTTATTTTTTATCTGACGTATTTGAATTGTTCGTGTGAAATCCATCACCTATGAACAATCAAACTTTATTCTTCATTTAACCCGTTTGACTTGTTCGTGTGAAATCCATCACTTTTGAACAGTCAAACTTTATTTTTTATCTGATCCGTTTGAATTGTTCGTGTGAAATCCATCACTTATGAACAGCCAAACCTTATTTTTCATTTATCCCGAAGGATTTCTTATTAACTCATCCCATTAGCCTAGTCTTTACTACATTGGATGTATATGTGCTCATTATAAGAAGTTCATGGTATCATGTGTTTACTACTTACTTGGCCAGAGTAAGCGATCAACACATGGTACGCGTGACCTTATTATAACTATCACATTACTTCCCATGTATGTAAATCATCGGTTCATGTCCATATTTTGATTTTATTTGGCATAACCTTTGTTTAATTGTTATTTAACAATTATTAGTTTTAACCTTTTTCATCTCAAAACATATCGAATGTTTTCCTTTCTTATGTAACCACATTTATCCATGTGATCGTTACTTTTTCTCAATAGAATCTTATTGAAAATTTCTACTTGGATGGTCACCCCATCCAAGATTTTAGATCTGAACTCTTATATATTTTTATTTTTATTATTATTCACAATTGTGAATGATGCGTACTTCCCGCCCAATTTCTCTTGGGAACATCATCATGGATGGGTATCCTGTCCGGTTTTTCCCATGCTTTAATCTCGTATACAACCGTGGTTCATTACGTATCTGTTGCATACTACAAGTTATACAATAATTTAAAGTGTGCACCTGGGCGATATTTTCCTTCATTGGCTTTTATTGGCGTTCCACCTTTATTATGTATCTTCATTTAATTTAGGTCCTTAATGAGTATGCTCTACTTGTCATACTCCAGACCATACTGCATCATGTCGGCAGATCATTAGACTCCCGCCATCTTCAGATGCGAGCGTCCTTCAACCAAAACGTTTACATTGATTAGTAACATTGGAAATTAATAAGCGTCCTTACTATAGTACAAAGCTATCTACAATACTTGTTAACGCAACTAATTCGAGAGCTACACCGGTCTTTTATCATTTTATTTGGGGTAATGTGTGTTCACACGACAACCTTACGTGTTATTTACAACACTTTAACCATGCTAGACCGCTAAATTTATGATAACTTACCGGATCGTGAGACCAAGCCTCGAACAGAACAAATTTGATCATTAACAGTGAGCTCTGATTACCAACTTGTAAGACCCTTATCTTAAAAATTTAAATTTCTATTAAAAATTTCGTATTTATATGAATAAATGTGATGCGCGTCACTACAAAATTTTTGAGTTTATTAAAACTTTATCAATATTAACATTTTGACATGTCCTTATTAATTAGTTTCGTAACATTGAAACCAAATGCGGAAGTTTGATCTTTGATCGTGTTTGGTTCTTCTTAGAGCTTGATCGTCATCCGGAGGTGCTTGCGATTACCCTAACTAGAAATTTGCAAAATATTAGTATTATAGCAAATAACCGAAAGCATAACATAATGACTTGTCAAAATATCAAAACAGAAAATGTAGTTTATGAGATAGCGTCGGCGACGCCTCCTTAAAACCTGTGTCAGAGCTTTACTATCATAGGCAGTAACTTAAGACGTCGGACAACCAAGTTGCGTCGGCTACAGCCCAACATGGCGTCGGCGACGCTTCCTACTGCATCAGTTTTGCTGCTGTGTTGTTTGGGTTGTCCGTTCGACCCGCTTCAAGTCCCGTACATTTAAACACAACCCTGGACTTACGGAGACGCTTTCGTATAACAAACTTTCTTCTTTCATTCAGTGGTTGAATGTCGTAAGCTACGGCTGGTCACCGTCGCTTAAGGTAGTCTACCGCAAGTATTTCCGTCTTGCTGTTTTTATTACGAAAACTTTGGTAACTTATTCAATTTTAATCCGTTTCCCGTGAAACTTGTTGCTATATGTCCGTAAAATGTTTCCTTACATATTTAACCCGAAATCTTTGACCCGGATTCTTATTTCTTATGAATTACGCATCTATTCCCGGTTTATGCTCATTATTTCCGATTTTACCCTTTAACCCCATTTAAACCAAACTACGCATTTACGCATCCATTTCGGTACGCATTAAAACTCCATTTGTACCCGTATGGTTGCCTTAGCGAAATGCATCGCTTTAGTCAATTAAACCTTTATTTATTTTTTTCATTTTGACCCGTTTGGTTATCTTAGTGAAATCCAATGTTTATTTCAACCAAACCTTATCTATCTTATTATTTCCACACAAAGATATCCATCTATATTCCACCACAACTATATTTGTGGTGGATTTGTTATCATAAATTCATTTATGTAACATCCGTCAAAAACAGGATTTACCAAACCCGCTCCGTTTATTAACCAAACAATCAGTTAAAATTTCGTTGCGTATTTAATGCCCAAATTAATTTTAAACGATACATAATTAATAAGTATATTGGAATATATAATTTATATTTGAAAAAGTACTTAAAATAAGAAAATAAAAATAAAAGGCTGCTGCCGGGTTTCGAACCCGGGTCAGCCAGCGAATCAACAAATGACTTAACACTCATCCATCAAACCACTGCGCCACTTGTGTTTCTTGTTTATTAATGGAAACAATTAATATATAACATAAGTCTCGAATACAAAACCGACGCGCCTAATCGCAGTCGTCGGAAATCCCGACGATTTCGCCGAGATTGGACGGTTTCTTCAGTTTTAACCGAAGCCTTAACTACTACATCGGTTATAACCGACGTCTGAACCCGCGACGCAAGTCATAACCGCCGGAAAACTTATTGACCGACGAATCAAGACGGAAAACCGACTAAATACGTCCATGTTCTGCCCTATAAATACCCCCTCTAACCTCTGCTAGCTTTTTCGCTCACAATCACACTTTTTCCCGACATAATTTCCCTCGCCGGAGAATTTTTGCAACTCGCCGGAAAACCGAACCTTTCACCTTTGTGCCTTACTGAACCCCCAGAGCTCATACCGAAGCCACCCACATTCATCTCAAGCTCGTTGAAGACCCTCTGCCGCAGGACACACGTCGCCGGAATAGCTTGCTGTCACCGGAGTTTCGCCGGCGAAACAGAGGAGCCCTGTTCGGTATACCTTACACTTAATCTCTCGTTCTTTTATTAATCGCACATGTAATTAAGCGCAACACACTAAAAGAACTTGATTAAAATCGATGAACCAGTCAGACTCCGATTCTGGTTAAGTCTGACGAAGAAGACGAAGTTCAGTATTATATATGTTTAATTAAAATCAAGATATATCTCGGGTTAGACACACAGTCCAGCGGTGGACTGTGTGCAAATAAAACACGCTTACGTCCCGAGTTCGATTCTTGTTCCATGCACACTCGCCTTAATAAAAATGTTCCTTTTTTTAACCGAACCGGATTCACTGCAATAGATGTTAAGTTAATAAAAACCGGAATAATAACCAAGATAGACACACAGTCCAGTGGTGGACTGTGTGAACGTTTAATCACACGTCACGAGTTCGAGTCCGGACTACCGCATCGGTCCTGATAATTATCAAACTTTTTATATAAGACAGAAATGAAATTATTTAGTTTGTATATAAGTATAATAAAAATCAGATTACTTAATAAGTTAGACACACAGTCCAGCGGTGGACTGTGTGTTAACTTAAACCACAGATCCCGGGTTCGAGACCTGTGGAGAACACCGAGCGAGTCATTAAAAATCGTTTTTGGAAATAAATGATTTTCGGATTAATTCAATTATTATATAAATATAATTAAAAACAGAAATATTTCGGGTTAGACACGTAGCTCAGTTGGTAGAGCTGCGTGCACGCGTACGGGAGGTCTCGGGTTCGAGCCTCAACCGGGGCACACTTACTACAGACCGAACCGGTCAACAAGTCAACAAGTCAACGGTCAAACAAGTCAAAGTCAACTGTCAAAAGTCAACATTTTTTTATTTCTTTTATTTATTTATTTAAATTAAAAATCAATTAAAAATACTTAAAAATAACATTTTTAAGGTTAGAAAATAGCCTTGAACTCACAAAAATACACCCAACAATCCTACTAAAATTGATTAATAAAATCCGCATACTTACCGAACCATTATGCTATTATCTAGGTTAGTTTCACTCGTGGTTAAAACCAACTTCGTGCGCATTCAACATCATCAACCGAACGCACCCAATGTGAGTGAATCTTACAACTCCCCTTTTTAATCACACGTTTTGGGGTGTGTCATGTGTCACTAAAATTAACTCGTTTATTTAAACTTGTGCCATACCATATTGTGATCTAAACTTAGATTGTATATATTGTTTGTAGTTATGTATTTCATTTTGTCAAGTTATATGCAATTCATTCATTAGGCCCATCAGTTCCTCGTGGGAGACGAGTTGAGCAATGCGTGCCTCAAAACAAATCCATTATTGTTCGTGTGTGCATTATTTAATATTAAATGATTGGTGAATAAGTTTACATCTACTTTTACTCATGTGTGGTTGTGCACTTTATTTTATAATCAATTAAATAAACTTGTTCAAATGTTTTTCATAGGATTCACTCGCCAACTTTTTGTTGATCCAAAAACCATTTTTATACATGATACAGGTGAACAGGATGAAGCAAGGAAAACATAGGAAATGCCTTAGAAGAAAACAATGAAGTCTAGAATGATGTTTAGGACATGATGTAATTATGATTGTAAATTTCCCATTAAATTGTATTAATGAATATGAAACGTTATAATAAATGTCATGAGCTTTGATGATAACCCAATCATGCCCCGATCACCTTTTCCGCTGCGGGTCGGGGTGTGACAATTTAATCCAATTTCTATCCTCAGTTTGATAATTACGGAAAAGACCTGTTAAAAGGCATTAAACCAAAAAGGCTTATGCTTTACGCTTTTACACTACCAAAAGGGTCTACTAAATTATAAAACTCATTTTTAAATTATCCTTAGGTTCGTTTACTAGTATTACACGTGAGGGCATTTTCGTCAACTTAGGCCCCTCTTTTACGACAAAGGACTTTCAATATCATGTTTTGACCGAATGAGCACATTTTAACCATAATCTTATTTAAAATCATTATGTTCCTAAGAACCTAACTCTGCAATTTAGATTATGAGAGTTACCTTACCTTAGGTAATCCAATGTTTATTCATGACTCGTTTAACTCTCATCGGACCTTAAGTCCTTAATGAGAGTTTGACTCATTATACATACCTGGCTCAGGTCATAGTATTGACCCATTTAAATACCTTGCACTATTAATTGACAATTATTAACAACACGAGCCAAACTCTATTTCCCTGTGACCACAAAACTCAACAAACAATCATTATATATTATTGTCAAATGCTGATGACAACACCATTTGGCCTAAATGACCAATTTATCATTATGAGATGGTATTTATTTACCATCTCACCATTTAATCCGTTTCGGTTTACGCCTTATGCTCATATTTCTTAAGGTCATTTCTTAATTTGCTCGACCCATTACGATTTACGCCATAGAGTGCCCTTATTTTAAAGTTTAATATTTATTTGTCAACTCGTAACTAAATTACCATCTTACCCCTTTTTATTCCTTATGGTTTTCGCCATAAGGAAAGTTTTCAGAATTCCTTGTTTATATGTCATTACATGAATATATTACTATTTTTCCCCTTTTTACCATCAATTATAATTTAATACCATATTCACTTGTTCCGGCCCGTATCGATTCGCGTCGGAACCTTGTATTTCGAAATCTCGTTCCGAATACCAAATCGCTCATTCTTAGTCAAATATATAAGTAAATTAACTATTTTAAGGATGTAAGCATTACTTACCTTGAAATCCGATTATGCTTTTCCCGCATGCTTGATCCGTTTGACCCGCTTCCTCTCAAGCCTCAACCTAGTTTGTCAAGCGTCAAACTATCATTTATCATTCCATGATGGTTAGATTAGTCATAATTTATCAAGACTATCCACCTTAGACTTTACATCAAATTTACCCTTTGATCTTATTATAGGTCGGTTTAACTTTTTAAAAGTCAATTTCCTATTAACATATGCAAATGCACAATTAAGTTTAACAACTCTTGTAACATCCGTCGAAAAACGGGTTTTCAAAACCCGCTTCGTTTATTAATCGAATAGTCAGTTTCAATTTTCGTGGCTTATTTAATGCTCTTTTTAATTTTAAACAATACATAATTAATAAATATATTAGAATTTATAAACTATAATTAATAAACAATAAAAACCGTCGAAGAAAAAAAATAAATGTCGCTGCCGGGTTTCGAACCCGGGTCAGCCGGAAGAAACAAACAATCACTTAACCACTCCGCCACTTGACTCGTTTGTGTAATCAATGAATCAAATAAAACTTAAGTTTCACCGTGAATTCATCTGTTGCGTCAAGAACTGAAACCGCTCATCGGTTTTCAAATATCCAGAAACCTTTGGTGTGGTCGCGAGTTTCTGAGTATAACCGATGATTCAATGCTAGTTACAACCCACGTTCTAATCAATTCAATCTTCAATGCTTCGATTCATATGATTGTTGAGATTGAAACCGAAATGAAATTTACTTCCAATTAACACTGATAATATCATCGCCTCATAACTCGGAAACACTCGCAAAACTCTCAATTTCATTTTCACTCTAACTTCTGTTCGTCGGAATCGTTATCTGCTATCGGTAAATTTCTCGATTCTTTCGTTTTCAATCCATTGTTAGACTTATACTAACTTCAATCCTTAAACCAGAATCGGTCCCAGACGACGTTGTCGGATAATCTGCACTCGCCGGAAAACCTCTGAAAATTTCCGAAATCACGCTGTGAATCGGTACAAACATCTAAACCCTCTGATAATCCTTGTTTAGTAACTCAATTTCACAACTCATCGATCAAAACTGTTAATTGATTCAATCAGACGGAATTCACAAATCAGAGCCGACGAACATTACCGGAATTCTGAGGAAAACGTTTCTGTTCGGTACATTCGATTCCTTAACTCTTTATATCCATTACATTTCAATCATTTATATGTTAGACGAACGATTTAAGCAAGAACAGTCGGACATCTTTGTCTGTGTCGTTATAAATGAAGAAGACGAAGGCGATATGTGTATAAGTTTAATTAAAACCGAATATTATACCGGGTTAGACACACAGTCCAGTGGTGGACTGTGTGCAAATTTAATATCACGGTCCCGAGTTCGAGTCCTAACACGCTGCCCGGTTCTTACAAATTTCCAACCATTTTTAATACTGATATATACTAAGGCGCATATAGTAAATAAATGTAATTAAAATCGCATATCATTCGGGTTAGTCACACAGCCCAGTTGGTCGGGTAGTGTGCAATACAAGGCTATGGACGCGGGTTCGAGTCCAGGCCCTCACACCGGTTCAATGATTTAAAAACCTTTTTAAATTAAATAGAATTCTGAATAATCTAAATAGTATATAAGTATAATTAAAATCAGAAATATTTCGGGTTAGACACGTAGCTCAGTTGGTAGAGCTGCGTGCACGCGTACGAGAGGTCTCGGGTTCGAGCCTCACTCAGCGCACACATTAGTCACAGTCCGACCGGTCAACGTCCCGGTCAATGGTCAACGGACCGGTCAACGGTCAAAAAGTCAAAAAATTTTAATTCTTTTTATTTATTTATTTAATTTAAAAATCAATTAAAAATAGTTAAAAATAATATTTTTAAAGTTAGAAAATGACCTTAAACTCACAAAAATAAATCTAAAAATCCTATTAAAATTGTTAATAAAATCCACTTATTTACCGTACCATTTCGTTATTATTTTAGGTTAGTCTTTCCTCGTCGATCAAATCCCAAAACTCGTGCGCATTCCACATCACCAAAAGAACGCACCCAAGGTAAGGAATCTCTACCAATTCCCCGTTTTAATCACATTTTTGGGTGTATCATGTGTCACTTAATTATTTATTATATTTAAACATTTGTGCATCCATCATATCCACGATCAAATGTGTATCCAATATGTATCAATTGTTTGTGTGGTTAATCTTTAGATTAAATGTATCATTTTCAGTACATACCTCATCATAGGCTCGTCTGTTCCCCATTACCTATGAGCGGAACGTGGCGTTGCCAACATACGATCGGCTCCGTTTGATTGAGCCTTGATCTCACATACATCATCATAGGCTCGTCCGTTCCCCATTACCTATGAGCGGAACGTGACGTTGCCAACATACGATCGGCTCCGTTTGATTGAGCCTTGATCTCACAATACATTATCATTCATGTCATATGCTCATGCAAGGTGGTTTGTGTTTGTTTGTTTATATACGTTTGCTCACATATGATTATTGCACAATTTTTCCATATTAAGTACAACAAGAAATAAAAACAAATGTTTTTAACAAGGTTCACTCGCCAACTTTTGTTGACCCAAAATCCCCCATTTTTACACATGATACAGGTGATCCAGTTGAAGCAAGAAACATATAGGACAGCCTAGAAGAATAAATCAGTTTAGGCTTTGGATTGTTTTGCTTAGTTTCTTTTTCCTTGTAATTGTATGAACTTGTTTTGGATATTGAAGTTGTAATTTGAATTTAACAAATATGAAACATTTTAGTAAACATCATGAGCTTGGTGATAACCCAATTATGCCCCGACTCTTATTCCGCTGCGGGTCGGGGTGTGACAACTCTTTTAGGTATTTATCAATTAGCCGGCATGCGATAGTTTTAGATTACCCTTTTATCTAAATTCCCAACCAAGTTCATGTCATTTCTTTCACTTAAACAAGTTCTAGAAATTGTCAATATCAAGTTAACTTAACTTTCGATTATCAATACTAATTTATTCATTCATGGTACCAGGCATTCATCTGAATACTTAATATAATCAAGTTCTACATACAAACTAGTAGACAACGTGATCTCAAACACTCATTAACATTGACATAACATCAATTTCATTGTATCTTACAAAACCCATTTCAAGTCATGTAAGATCACTTACTTTAATCTCTAATCTGTTCAAGTATCTTACACATACATACAATTATGATCATCATAAACACTCATATATCATTTCATCATATAATCAAAAACCCATTTAACTAGGTGTGGTAAATCATCCAAACACCTAATTCATAGCAATCCATCCAAAATTTTCAATAAGGGTTTGTTCCTAAGCAAGTGTTCATCCCTTATCTTACTTCAATTACTGAAATTCATTCATGGATTGAAATCCATGAATCTACTTAAATTCATCATGTCACCAAATTAGGATTTTCGACATACCTGGCCCCCTTGTTCGGGAGATCATTAGAATGCATTCATGCATCGATTCTGGATTCGATTCGTCCTCCAATTTGATGATTCAAGATGAACAAGGGTTTGCTCATTGGTCTCCAGTCATAGCACACACACACACACTCACAATGTGTTTTATGTTTTAATTCTTGAGATTTTATAACACAAGTTCCCTTTTTGGCAGCTTTGGTCCCTCAAGTTTAGTTTTGATTATAAATGAGACTACAACTCATTGTCTTGTTACTCATATCCATGTTATTAACTTGGTTAATTTGTTTGTAGTTATTTATTTTTATGGTTTAACTTTTAAGGCTAACGGTTAACGTGGTTTGAATACCAAACCCGTTTTTGGGGTGTTACAAGGTTGAAGATTTAGACGAAACAGATGACGCATCGAAGAAAAAGTCTGATAGTGATAGAAAGGAAGATGATAGTGATAAGGGTGGTTCAGGAATTCTTCTAACAGAATCTGGTTTGAATGATAATATTGATTTTTCTATGTACTTGAATGATTCGGCCAACCAATTTGATGACAAACAAGGTTAGGGGGAGTCGTATGTTGGCTCAAAGGATGCTCAGCAGGCAGGAATTCTCACAATGACTGCTATGTCAACTGTTCCTATCGTGCCTACACCAAAGATTTTGTATTTGGAACATGATGTGGAAGAAGGTGAATATATCCACAATTACATGAAAGAAGAAGTTGCGAGAATGTTAGAAGTGGATGAAGAAACGTTTGAATTTGACTTCTAAGAAGAGCTGAACGACATCAGTGCTTTGCAGCATGAAAATTATCTCTTCGAACACTTTGCTGAAGCACATGATTATAATAAGGTTATCGTGGAGGATGATTCCGATGACGATGATACTACAAATGTTGTCGGTCAGGGTATGGATGACTTCCTAACATTTAGCGAATTGTTCACAACAGAAAGCGATGATTTGTTGAAGTGTGAAGTAGAAGAGGCTATGAACGGTGCCTAAACGATTATCTAAAGAAGATATAGCTGAGATGAGGAAATTGTGATTTAAGGAGTTACTAGAGGAGCGTAAATTCAAGCGTCCCTTAGCATTCTTCACACGTGATGTTTATATTTCTCTAGGAGACATTATTAGCTGGGGATGGATCGAGGATCTAGATGAATATGCGATAAAGAGGGAGTATGGGCTCTAGTACTTCCAACACTTGAGCAATATAAAGACCCTGCCGTTCTGGGATATAAAAGAACTGGTATAGACGAAGATGATTAATCTAAAGATGAAATTTCATGACCAACGGCTGTGGAAACTTATAAAGCTTGAAGCTACTCATGGTTTTAAACGCTGGAAGCCACATATCCCTAGAAGAGTCACGAAAATAGATCCACTTATGAAAGAGAAAGATGTGACGTTGATTGTTAAGAGGCCTCGAGTGATGAAGAACATGCCTCTGATTAAAATGGAGCAAGATTTCAACAAGATATTCAAATGGTGGCACTATGATTCAAGCACAGGTGAAGCTGTTATTTGTGTCCAACCGGATGAAGATTCATGGAAGATTACTGAAGAACTATCTGAATCCATCATTGCACACAAACGTATATTTGGTTTATGACGCGGTATGTGGCTAGTAAATTGCTCACAGAAGGATATCGAATGTTTATTTTATAGTAAGATCAGTTATGAGGAAAGAGATAAAGAGCAGACGCTAAAATTATAGAAGCTTGTTAATGTTTGTTTTGCTAATGATATACATTCAGAAACAACATGGAACACTTCATGGAGAAAGCTAGAAGAGAAGGAGCAGCGGGAGAAGGAAAAGAATGCTGAGAGAGCAAGGATTGCATCGCTAAGAAGCTTTCGGTTTGGCAACACGTACAATCGGTCTCCTCCTACAGACAAACGCCAATATCATCAGAGGAGCAGCGCAGGCCACCGAAACGTTTCTTTGGACGTTAAATGTCAAATTTTTTGAAGAATTTTTGAAGAAATTTTTGAAAACTATCCAAGACTGTGGCAACATCCAAGGAGGTTTGTTGGTGCATAATGTCTATCGCCTACGTCTAGGATATGTCAGTTGTGTAAATAGGGCTTAGAATATCATATTTTATGTATTATATATGACTCGTACGAGTGACTATTGTGGCTCGTACGAGTGACATCTTGTCACTCGTATGAGGCACCACTCGCACGAGGCAACAACCTCACTCCTTGTGCGAGCCATGTTGGCCTATAAATAGTGGAGCTTGAGTGTTGTGTGCTATCAGTTGGTGTGTGACTAAGGCGATGCCCTGTCCAGTTGTTTACTCGTATGTAACTTTCACGTTTATTAATATACGAAGCAAAGGCGTTTAAGCAGCATACTTGATTGTTTGTTTGTCCAACTCGCTATCAATGAATTTCGTCTCTGTTAGCTAAGTCGAATCGGTCTAGTGCTTATAGAGGAGAGCCGATCCCCTCTCACACTATCTACGAGGATTGGTCCCTGAGATTCACGGGATGGTGATGTCTAGCAACCCGACAACGGTTGAGCAGGCAGTGCGGCTGGCGCACAAACTGACATATAAGACGGTTGAACAGGGAAAACTACCAAAGAGGGGCGAATCTAATGTTACCCCTGATAACAAAAGAAAATTAAAGGATGATTCTTCCAAACAACAAATTTCTGGTCAGTCACAGCAGGGTTCTTAGAAAAGATTCAACAACAACAACTGAGACTACAAAAACAACAACAACAAGCGAAGCTACAACAACCAGTCATCCAACAATAGCAATAACTCCTAGAGCCGAAGCGGTTATTCGGGGAAACAAACCAAGGTGCAGCAAGTGTAATCTCCACCACTATGGATAGTGTGGTGGTAACCATTGTCAAAGGTGCGGTAAAGATGGTCATGTTGCAAAGGATTGTCGGGGCAAAATCCAACCGAGATAGAATCAGAACCAGCAACGCGGGGTTACTAGAACATGCTACCAGTGTGATATCGATGCACATTTCAAGAAAGATTGCCCTCAGCTTAACAAGAGGAACAACAGTGACGGAGCTAAAGGACGTGCTTTCACCTTAGGAAACGGCGAAGCAAAGGATGACTCTAACATTGTAACCGGTAAGTTTCAGTTAAATGATCATTTTGCAAATGTGATATTTGATTCTGGTGCCGATAAAAGTTTCATATCTGAGTCATTTAGGAAACTGTTAGATGTTGCCCCTATGTCGCTAGAAACCAAGTACACAATAGAGTTAGCTGATGGTAAAACAGTAGAAGTAACCCACATTCTCAAAGGGTGCCAGCTCTCAGTCGCCGGTCACACGTTCGACATAAATCTTATGCCAACTATGCTAGACAGTTTTGACGTGGTAGTCGGTATGGAATAGTTGTCTGAAAACCGAGCTGAAATAGTTTGTCGGGAAAAGGTTATTCACATCCCTCTTTCTAGCGGCAAAACTCTATATGTTTATCATCTCTTTTTTGCAAGCTTAGAAATACCTTTGCAAGAAGAATTCGGTAGCCATTCTTGTTCTTATCACTGAACAGTCAACGGACGAGAGGAAAGTCCAGGATATTCCAATCGTACGCGACTTCCCTGATGTCTTTCCTGAAGACTTACCAGGTCTTCCACCCTATAGAGAAGTTGAATTCGAGATTCAACTAGCAAACCACGTGGCTCCAATCGCCAGAGCCCCTTACCGTCTAGCACCATCTGAACTACAAGTGCTATCTACTCAGCTGCAGGAGTTATTGGATAAAGGTTTTATCCGTCCCAGCTCATCACCGTGGGGAGCACCGGTACTATTAGTCAAGAAGAAGGATGGAACCTTTCGCATGTGTATCGACTATCGAGAGCTTAACAAAGTTACTATCAAGAATCGATATCCATTGCCTCGCATAGACGACCTTTTCGACCAGCTTCAGGGATCAAGCTACTATTCCAAAATTGATCTAAGGTCAGGTTATCACCAGCTCCGTGTCAGGGAGGAGGACTTCTCTAAGACCGCATTCCGTACTCGGTATGGCCATTACGAGTTCTTGGTCATGCCATTTGGTCTCACCAATACACCTGCGGTATTCATGGATCTTATGAACCGCGTGTGTAAACCGTATCTTGACAAGTTTGTCATCGTGTTCATTGATGACATGCTGATTTGTACGATCTTTTCCGTAGCTTCAATTAACATCTCAGGACCCGTGAGTTGACTGCCACCAACTTCTGCCCAACACATTGGTGATCTGCATTTCCAACCATACAGTCCTTCGATATAGATTCATTGAGTTTGATCCGAAATTATCAATCTTTTTGTTGAAGTTTTTGTAAATTTTTTGGGTTTTTCTTTTGGAAGTTGATAAAGATTAGTGATTTCTACAAACTCAATAGAAGTTAACAGTCTTTTGTTGAAACTTGTTTGGGTTTGTTTAAGTTTTGAGAATGCTATGCAAATCAAGTTGAAGTTCAGTTGGTTTGATAGAAGCTTTGTGAATTTTTATGGGGTTTCTATAAGATTTTTGAATATTGGTAGAATTTAAATTTTGTAAGTTGGAATCTTGGGTGGAAGAAAGATGTTGTATAGGATGGAAGGAAGATGTTGTGGGTTGGAATCTTAGTAGGTGGTGCCACTTTGGTGATGTGGAGGTTGGAGTGAGTGGTGGTAACTCGAGAGGGTAGGTGTGTGTTTTAGAGAGAGAATGTGTGTGTTTGAGAGAGTATGTGTTTATTACATGTATGTAATACATGATTTATAATTCATTTTATTTTTTTATTTAAATGGTTTTTCTAAATAAATTAAGTAAATTGACTAATTTACCCTTCATTTAAAAGTTTAAATTGAGTGGGTTAAACTCAAAAGACATATCATGCAATTCACTCTTCCATAAAATAATTCTAAATACATGAAATCCCTCAAACTCACATTCCATAATTTTCTTTTTTTAACGACTAATTTTCCCCTTAAATATTTATACCTCTCAAATATTAAACATTGGTCTCCTTAAAAGAAATAATACTCTTGACCGTTCGGTTATGGCCTAAGCCACATCCCATAATTAGCAATACATTAAAATTGCACTCACTTGATGCTCAATGCTTCCGATACAATTAGATCGTGTTGGTGTTTTTCAATGTTGCCATCTCATTGGAGAACATATTCACTTGTGTATCTTCTCTACACAAGAACGAAAAAAATCGTGAAAAAGTGTTATTTATAGTACAAACCAAAGAGAACATTGTTGAGGTCAGAAATGAGAACATTGTTAATTATAATGTCCAACAGTACCTCGCACTATTATTTGTTATGTTACGTTTTTGAAACCTATGAGATGCGAGTTGGAGTTATTTTAACTTATTTTAATGCTGTATATCATCTTACTTTTGGAGTATTATGAAAATTCTATTTCGAAGAAGTTAACAAGTAAATAATAAGCTGAATAAAGAAGTGTAAATTAGATCAAGTAACTATAAGATAATATTTTTCTACTGATCAATAAATATAAACAATAATTTTATTTATGGGGTTATGCAATAGGTCTCAAATTTCAATGTGTAAAAGACAAGTAGAAACGGGTGTGACAAACTCCATATTGACTTTGTGATTTAAACAGAAAAACATTACACGACACATATTCCTACTTACCCCCTCTGCCATCTACCAAATACTTACAAAGACTATCTTACACAAAACTCCTATTTAATTAACTCTATCCACCAATTTTTAAATTCTTAAAACCTACTTATTTGATTATTTTTCTCTGTTGAGGTCAGAAAGACTTTTTTTTTATAAAAATAAACATAATTTAAACCATTATTGAAAAAAGAATAATACAACATAAAAGTCAAACCAAATCATTTTTGTAAATTGTCTTCGAAAGCATGAAATGTATTTTTCCTTCAAAAAGCAATACTATGTCTCCCTTTTTATAGATTGTCTTGCAGAGCCCAAATTTTGTTTCTGAAAAGTTTTAACCAAAAGTGAAATATTCTATAACAATAATGTATGTTATTGTAGTTTTTGATGATTTTTTTATCCTGGTGTTTTTAGTTTATCACCTAAAAATACTCTTGTAACGATATTATATTTTATCCCTTTAATTTATCTGATTACGGCTTTGTACCTTCAATTTAATATTTATACAGATTTCTTATAGAAAAATTATCATAGCAATCCGTTTCTATTTTTCTCTTTTACTTTATATATTTTAAATTCTTTATGCATGTTTGATTCTTAAATATTGTAAGAACTAAGACACACATGTTTGATTCTATCTGGTATACCCGCAGTTTCAGATAAATCTATTAATTTAAAAAAAAACTTACCTGTTGAATACCAAACCTTAAACCCGTCGGGTTTAGACACCGTACTCCAGAATTGAGAAACATGAAAAGAGTTATCGAAATGATTAATGATGTGTTGTTGCTGCCTAATAAAATGTTAGAAAAAAATACTACCGAAAGAAATAAAATAATGACAGGGGTACGCCGGTCTGAAGCAGTACACTGCCGGACTTAAACACTTGCCTGAAAAGCCAATCGGAGGTGTTGCAGAGAAAATCAAAGAGGAAGAAGAGAGCTGTGTGCCCGGGTTTTCGGAACTGCATTCGTGTCCGTAAGATGTGCGGGCGTACACGAGTTCAACTAAATTCGGCTCAACTTTTGCACCCCCAAACGCGCTCGTGTAGGAGTTTTGGTAAAACATGGCACACGGTTATGTTAGTTAGGTCAATATTACCTCATAAACTAACTTCCACTTTGTTCCCACATCTATGTGAGACAAAGTTCAAGACTTCATTCACACATACTAAAATTTTCAAAAAAAATCGGTTCGAAAATTTGGGCGCGATATTTTTAGGTGAGTATTCAGACCCCTAATAAAAAAGAAAAATATATTACCCTTAGATTCCAAATTTTCGATGAAAAAGTAAAACATAAAGAAATTTGTTTTGACAGTAGGACCTTTCTCGACTTAATGAACCGAACATATTATCATTAACATATTTATAAAATGTCATCAACATTTAGGGGAGGGTAAATGCACGGTATCCCTGATCACGGGAGGGTTCTCTCTCCTCAAGCTAGCTTAGCATCATAGCTGCCTGGCGGTTACTACCCAGCAGGATTATTCGGGCCGAGCTAGACTCGAACCCGCGTCCTCTCGTTTGGAATGGGTGAGGCTGGCCACTGGGCTGACACCCGTGGTTATGTCATCAACATTTAAATAATTAAAGAAACACACATGACATATATATAGAGAGAGAGAGAGAGAGAAAAAAAAAGTATAACGTTCAAGAGCCCTTAAGATACGATCGTACGCGACCCTGAATCAGATGTTATATTGAAAAGACGGATGCGAATAAGTGTGAAATCGCATGTGTGGGTTTTATAAAGAAATTGCATGGGTATGGAATTCAGATTTCATGTTGTTTTGCCTCACAAAATCGAATGTTGAAGGAGTTAATTCGTACCAGATCGTACAGCTGGTCTGATCGCGTACGTAATCTATGATAAGGGCTCTTGTACGTTAACTAGCCTATATATATACATATATATATGTATATATATATATACATATATATAAGGAAGGGTTTAAATGATAAAGCTAAATATCGCGAGAACCGTGAGTACAAATGAAAAACCAAGAAAACTTGGTCAAAAATAATTCAAATTCAATATTTCTTTTTACACTTATTATTATTCAAGAAATTAAATTTACACATTTAAATATACATGAATTTGTAAATAAAAAAAATTTACACATATGTAAGTTTGTCATTTACACATATGTAAATTTTGTTATATTTACACATGCGTAAAAAATCTAGTAAGAGTGATTTTGAAAGGAGAATTGAATTATTTGATGTTGTAAATTCTTTTTTAATGTTGTATTTTAATTACAATGAGATTTTTATTAAAAAATCGATTTTGATTGGTTTTTTTATTCGTTCTCACGATCTCACCAATTTTTTTAATAAAACCTCATTATAATTAAAGTAAAACATCAAAAAAAAAGAATTTACAATATCAAATAATTCATTTCTACTCTTAAAATCACTCTTGTTAGATATTTTACACGTGTAAATGTAACAAATTTACACATGTGTAAATGACAAATTTACACATGTGTAAATTTTCTTTATATCAAAATTACATAAATTTAAACGTGTAAATGAAATTTCTAACATTGTATTCGAATAATAATGATAAATGCAAATTTATTTTTTTTTTAATTTGAATTGTTTTTTACCAAATTTTCGCGGTTTTTTAATTCGTTCTCACGGTTCTCGCAATATTTAGTGTTCTCATTTAAACCCTCCCATATATATATATATATATATATATATATAATATATAATATATAAGAGAAACTATATTGGGTATACAATTGGGTAAACGAGTACACTTTATCGAGTAACTGGGTCAAGTAAATGAGTATATCACCAAATCCCAAACCAACGATAAAAATAAAAACTAATCCCAAACCCGTCGCAAACCCGATTACCTGACCCCACACCCATCCCAAATGTGTCGGGTTCCGGGTTTACCCATCAGGTTCCGGTTTCGTTGTCATCCCTACTTCTTCCAATCAAACTCGTTTATGGTAGTTTGTGTTTGTTGTTTAGTGTCATAAACAAATTTTGGGTAATCCGGATTTACTTGAAAATCAAATTAGAAAGTATAACAAACATTGATATTAGTTAGGAGGTGTGGAGTAGATGATCGTTCAATATTAGAATGATTTTGGGTATTCTAAGGCTATTGGGAACGAATTCCCTACACCAATGGGTGTTCCACTAGGGTACGGCTAGCATAAAAGGTCAGACACGATATGATAAGGCGTGAGGACCTAAGGTGTTAGATATGAACACGACACGACAACTAATTGTGTTTTTTTTTTTCAAAAATGACACGGCCTATTCAAGGAGACGAAAAGTAAGACATATGTAGGGACCTGTTCATAGTTATAAAAGTAGTATATATATGTAAATGTTAGCTACTCAAAGATTCAAGCAATGGCAAGCACAGGTAAGATCCAATAGTTGAGTATTAAAAGACCAAGATAGAACCACTATGATGATTATACAATTTCCTTAAACACAAACAAATTTATAGATAAACAAAGAAATAAAAAACAAACAAATAGAAATCGAATAACAAAAGAGTATGAACAAAGATGGAGTATGGATGAAGATGAAGATTACAAAGATAGAAATCCAAAATTAAGTACCTGCCACAATGGAGTATGCGCAAAGAAGGTAACGATGGCTCGATGGTCGATGATCAACGAGCCTAGGGTTGTATTCTTCAAAGTTAGAATATAAAAAAGATGTCCTGATGTTAAAAACTTCAAATGCGTCTAGGGTTTGTTCAACTTACAATATATACTTTTGAAATATATTTAGTTATTTAATAAATAAACATTATACTCGCTGGTTACTAGGTGTTTAACTTTTGTAGACAAGAATTTAATCATGTACCAAACGTATTGACTTGTTTAACACACGAAACTTGTGAAGCTCAAATAAGAAACCTATTAACTCTGTGTTGTTTCATGTCGTGTTAATAGGTCTATATCATAAAATGTTAACCCTACATGGGGGCACTACCCTGGTGGGGGTCTTGGGTTGGCCCTTGTAAAGAATTTATTCATTTTTCTCAAAGATCCTTCACCGTAAATGCTTTATATCTTCATAGATGGTGAATATTCGGATGAAAATTGATCGTCAAAAGTTATTGAAATTCAGTGGCAAGGTGCTACCAATAATCCATGAGTAGTAACTATAGATAAGTGGTTACTTAGTCTAGTGGTGAAAATGGCCATTGGTGGCACCTTAATACCATAAGTCGTAACTTCCCTTAGTAGTAACTCTTAAGTAGTGGAAACCAAGGATCAGTGACCTTGTCTATCAGGTGCAATTATGCAACAATAAGAACTTGGAGTAGTGGAATACATGGTTTCTAATGACAATCTTCTCGTTGATATAACTGCCAGCTCTTTACAGTTGTAATCTGTAGGTCACTATCACACAGATCTTGACAAGATTGATGAACAAATTAAGAGTGAGGAATCCTCTTAATCTGACGAACACAGAAAACTGTAGAAACAAAATGTACGAATTACTATAAACTGGTCTTGTATTGATTGTCTAACTGAACTGTTTACACCTAATCTAGACTACACGAACAATCATGATCACACCCTCTCTGTAAAGCCTCAATCTTGAAATTCTCTATCTCTCTGCGTTTTCTATGAGTGTCTAACCTAAAAACCTGTTGCAAACATGCTGATATACTTACATATTTGCTACCTGGGTCAAGGTCTGGACCAAGCCCATCTCTAACTTGTAAACACAGTAAAGTCTAGTAAACAAGTATAGATCGGCCCATACCAACACTAAACCTTACACACTACTAATCCCATTATCATTTATCAATTTACAAGATATCCAATAACCAAATATATGACGTTGTTGTCACAATATGCACCAACAGACTCCTCCTTGACAATTGCGTCATAGGGTAACTTTGTCTTCAATCATCTTGCATCTCTTTGGATAGCTTCAACTTCTATTAGCAACAGACCCCCTTAAGTTGATGAATCCAATCAACAAGTCTTCAAAACTTTAGCATGATAGCAAACTCTGGTTAACAATGTAGAAGGAGGATTCTAGCATGCATCCAATCAGACTCCACTTCACTTCATAACACATCATATCACTTCACTTCATAGAAACAACTTGTATCAATTTGTATACAAAAACAAACATCTCGACAAAATCCATTAAACTTTTTCCACAAGTGTAGATAAACCAATATTTTATCTAGAGATTACAAAATGTTATGTAGATGAGACAACTTTAAACAAAAATCCAATTGATTTAAGTTCATTGAAAAATGGCTTCTAAGTCCATTTGACTTTTAAGTCTATGCAACACAATATACCTGCAATTTAGGAAAAAAACTCAATATTCTAACATCTGTCTCCCCCCTTTACAATAACAACTCCTCCATGAATAACTATTTTTGTACGTTAAAAATCTGAATAAAAAAGAAAATCTTTTTGGGTTTTAATAATTTTTGAAAGAAAATATACAACACAAAAATAAGTTAAAAAACGAAACATTCTATTTTCGTGAGAATCGCTGGTAAGAAGAACATATCAGCCAAGCTAAACTATTTTCACACTTGCAGTTAATTTTCTTTAAATTATTTTTTTGTGAAAAGTAGTCCAAGATGATTATCAGTATTTTTTATCTACTTAAGCAAAGCACATGAAAATATCAAGTACCATTACCTTGTGATATGATAAAGTATATTTTATAATGTAGTATCTCTGTATCCCACTATCGGACATACCCCGCGATCAAGGTATGCACAAAACTTCCTCGTAATAGGTGTGTACACTGTTTTATCTTTATTTGATTTCCAACGTCAGACCATTAGTAAACAGGTATGTAACATTGTATAGTCAAAGCGACCAATGTTTGTGTCCAATGAGGGTTAGGCAAATACCAATTTGGTACGATGTATGTTTTTTGCATATTGAATGACTCTCTAGTAGAGCTTTTCCATTTCTTTGGTTTTCGGCATTTTTAGCTCTTTTAAGATATACAGGACTGTGTATAGGTCTCCATATGGTTGAATGCAACAAAAGGCCAGCCTTTATATCCCCTGATAAAATAACAATATAAAGACCTAAAACCTCATATTTTTGCAATCTATAAACACAAGATTTGAAACTATAAACTCATATGTCGTGATGTGTTACCCACTTGGTATACAGTTCTTTGTTTATATCACAAAGTAAGTTGTTACTTCATTATTTTGCCTATTGGTACATCATATAATGGAGCTACTATCACACTTTAAGCAATTTTAATTTTAGTTTCAGTGTGACAGTCTAACCTGCTGATGTACTATCATTTCTTCTCATTACACCCAGTGACAACTCGATTTTGTTTTTCTATATTTTTTTATATTTTTTATAGGTGTTCTATATTCTTTTTTCGTTTGTAATTTTGAAGAAACAAATACAAAATTCAAAATCCTTATGAAAACCGGTTATATTCCTCATCCCGTTAAATTGGACTAAGTTTTCAAACCGAGCTCTGTCAAATGATTTTGCATAAAGATCTGCAAGGTAATCTAAAGTATCCACTTTTTGAAGTTTAATTAACTTCTTTTTAGCACAGTCTCATATAAATGATGACAAAATTCAATATGTTTAGTTCTGTTGTGCTTAACGGGATTAAAACTTATTGAAATTGTGGCCTTATTATCAGGTAAAATTGGAATGCGGGTAAAATTCAAACTGTAGTCCCGCAATTGTTGCTGTATCCACAGAACCTGTAAGTAATAGCTTCCTACTGCTACATATTTAGTTTCACAAGAAGACGTAGCAACTAACACCTGCTTCTTACACTACCAAGACACAAGCCTCCCTCCTGAAAATTGATAACCACCTGTTGTTGTTGATTTGTCTGTTTGAATTACATCCACCAAAGTTATAATCAATGTAAGCAGTCAACTCCAAATCACTATCAGTTGGATACCATAGCCCAGGCTTAGGACTCCCCTTCAATAATGAAGAATCCACTTCACTGCTTTCAGATGTGACGCCTTTAGATTTGCCTAAAATCAGGCATACTTCAAACACGATATCTGGACTTGAAGCAGTAAGAAACGTCAATGAACCAATCATAGCCCTATATTGGGTAGGATCAACATCTTTTTTACTATCAGAATCAGCTCCAAGCTTGTGGTTCTCATAAATAGGTGTATTAAAAGAAGAGCAATCATCCTTTTTGAAACGAGTCAAAATATCATGCACATACTTTTTGTGATGAATAAACATCCCATCCAACTTATGTTCAGCTTGCAATCCCAGAAAGTAAGACCATTGCACTCATTTCAAACTTATTCTTCATCACCAGCTCAAACTCCGTACACATGTTCACATCAAATGACCCAAAAAAGATGTCATCTTCATATAATTGTACCAACATAAATTTTTTCTTCTTTTTCTTGATAAAAAGTGTACTATCGATCTTACCCCTTACAAACACATTTTCTAAAAGGTGAGTCGATAGTGTCTCGTAACACGCCCTAGGTGTTTGATGCAATCTATAAAGCGCCTTATCCAATTTATAAACACGATCGGGATAATCTGGATCAGTAAACCCATCTTGTTAGGAGACATACACTATTTCTTGAACTTTACCGTAAAGAAATGCACTCTTCACGTCAAGTTGATAAACTTTAAAGCCCTTGTAAGAAGCAAATGTCAGAAACAAACGAATTTTCTCCAGCCTTGCAAGTGGTGCAAACACTTCATTGTAGTCAATATCCTCCTATTGGTTGAAATTCCTATCCACTAATCGAGCCTTGTTCCTAGTCAGAATGCCTCGCTCATCTCTCTTGCATTTGATCACCCATTTGGTGCCAATTTCAGTTTCACCTTCAGGTAGATCTACTAATTCCCAAGCCTTCAACTTCTCGAATTGAGCTAACTCCTCTTGCATATTTTCTATCCATGAATTGTCTTTCAAAGCCATCTACCCATTCTTCGGCTCCACTTCGGAAATTAAACAACTATACCAGCAAGTATTTGGTATCCCAGTTTCCTTGTTCGTAGCATACATACATGTACTCTCTTCTACACTTCTGCCTTGTTGAACACCTGCATTAGGATCTCCAATTATCTTGTCAACCAGATAATCTTTATTTGCTCGTCTTGTAGCGATGGTGTAATTGCCAGATTATTTCCCAGATTTAATTCAATCCCCCCCCCTAGTTGCAAACAAATTAGTGAAGTCCTCCCCCTTAAGTGGTTCAAATTTATTATCACTTGGATCTATTCCTTTTGCATTTGAGGAAGTTCCTTGCGCATCTTTCGTATTCGAGTCAACCAAAATTGGGACACTTATCGTGGAGTAAAGTCAATCTCATCTTCATCCTGATCAACTTATGAATTAAATTCAAATCAACCTTATCGGAAAACTCAGGACTATTAAATGAGTCGAAGACACTATCATAATCATATAATTTTACTGGACCTAAACTTGATTGTTTAGGTAAATACATTTTTATCTCAATATTAAAAACCACCTCGTTTTTACCATTTGTTGTGTTAAAAACCTGCTTGTTTGGTGAACCTTATACATAACCTAGGGAGAATCCTTCGTCTGGCACTTCACTAAACATTTGTTGTTTTTTATTTTAGTTAAAGTACAAGGTAACCCAAATGGTTCAAGCCCTTCCAAATTAGGTTTACGGTTTCTCAACAGTTCATATCACATTTTTGTTATGTCGTTTAACCGTCAAAAACCCTATTAAAAAACAAAGCAAGCTATATTCACAAGCTCATCCCAAAGGAGGACAGGAAGCATAGAATTAGAAAGCATAGTCTTTGCAGCTTCAATCAATACTCTGTTTTTCCATTCACTGACTCCATTAGGTTGTGGTGTATATGGTGCACTATATTATTGCTTTATTCCTTTATGAAGACAATACATATCCAGCAACCGATTCTTCCATTTCGTGCCATTGTCACTTCTTATACGCTTGATTCTCGTCTCAAGAAGATTCTCCGGCTTTGTAAAAAGATTGATCAACATCACTGTTGTTTCATCTTTAGACACTAAAAAGAAAACCTAACAAAAACGAGAAAAGTCAATCAGTAACAACTAATTAATAATATTTTCCTCCAATACTCCTTACATTCAGTAGACTAAATAAATCCATGTGAAGTAATTCGAGTGGAGAGGCAATAGAATTCACATTATAGACTTTTAAGGTTTTCTATGTTGTTTTTTTTACATGGAAGACACTTATCATCCACAAAAAACTTCTACATTGACACACTTTCCACTAAACCATTTTTAATTATGTAATTCATTTTTCTATAATGAATATGTGCCATGTGTCTATGCCACAACATTGACTCTGCCAAAGATACTTTTAATAACAAACAAGCAACCACCATCTAAGAATCTTTAGCACCCATGTCCATGACATAAGTGAAATTCTTCCTTGGTGCTCTCATAACAATTCAAGCATCTAGTGTCACCAAATCCGGTTTCAACACCATAGCTTCAGACTTTGTATAATGGACCGAGTAACTCTTGTCGTAGACTTGTGACACGCTCATGTATATAAGTTGCTCGACATAGTTCACTTTGTCTAGTGTTATCTTCCCATGGACCACTTTCCCTTGACCTAAATTTGACTTCCTTTTACTCCTGCAAAGTTTACCTAACCTCCATTCTTTTGTTCAAAATCACTCAGCAATCTCATGTCCCCGTCATATGCCAGGAGCAGCCACCATCAACATACCATAATTTGCTAATCCTCCTTAGTAACTCCTTCACCTGCCAAAACAATTTAGTTTGATAGGGAGACCCAAGCCATTACGGTCTTGGGTCTTCCAGATCATCAATAATAGGAAATTCTTTCCAGTATCCATCGCACCTTCCAGGTGTCTTGGATCTAGAAATTGTCGATGGAAATAGTCGATGATTTCCACTAGGTATTTGGTCTTTGTGGTTCCTATATATGTTTGGACTCGGTGAACTTTGGAAATTCTGATTTTGAAAGCTTCCATTTTGATTTATATACCATGAGTTTTGTTGAACTCTCGATTGACTATCAAAATTTTGATTATTATAATTTCTAATGTCATTTCTATAAAAATTTCGACCACCATTATTCTGGTATCGATTTTGTTGTACATTCTGACCATGAAAATTAATTAACTTACCATTAAAGTGATTTACCCTAGGTGAATTACTTCTAGGTCACTCATATCTACCAGATGTATATTCATACTGAAACTTTGGTTCATTTTTTTGAAAACGAGGAAATTGATGATTCCCTGTTTCAGCCCTATTTCTGTCACACCCCGACCCGCAGCGGAATAAGAGTCGGGGCATAATTGGGTTATCACCAAAGCTCATGATATTTACTAATATGTTTCATATTCATTTAAGTCAAAATTACATTCTCAATAATCCAAACATGTTCATACAAATACAAAGAAAAAAATAAACAACTAAACAATCCAAGCTCTAAACCAGTTTATTCTTCTAAGCCAATCCTATGTGTTTCTTGCTGCGACTGGGTCACCTGTATCATGTGTAAAAATAGGGGTTTTTGGGTCAACATAAGTTGGCGAGTGAACCTTGTTAGATAAACATTTATTATTGATTTTTTTGTTATCTTTATCAAGGAAAATTGTGCAATAGTCATATATGAGCAAATGTAAATAATCATACCATAACAATAACAACCACAAACAATAACATACAATAACCTACAATAACATACAACAACATATGAACTTGCATGAATATATAACATGAATGAAACTGTATATGTTGGCAACGTCACGTTCACGCTCATAATGTAATGGGGAACTGACGGCCTATGATGAATGTCTGTGCGATCAAGGCTCAATCAAACGGAGCCGATCGTATGTTGGCAACGCCCGGTTCACGCTCAGAATGTAATGGGGAACTGCTCAACGCTCATAATGTGATGGGGAGCGGCGGCCTATGATATTTCATGTACTGAAAATAATAAATTAAATCTAAACAATAACCACACAAACAGTTGATACAAGCTGAATACACATTTGTTCATGATATGATGTGTGCACAATGATTTAAATATAATAAATGGTAAGACACATGATACACCCCAAAGACGTGATTAAAATGGGGAATTTGTAGAGATTCACTCACATTGGGTGCGTTCGGTTGGAGATGATGAGATGCGCACGAGTTTGAAGGATTGATCAACGAGGATTAACTAACCTAAATAATAACGGAAGGTATAGTAAATGAGTGGATTTTATTAATAATTTTAATAGGATTTTTAGATATATTTTTGTGAGTTTAAGGCTATTTCCTATCTTTAAAAACATTATTTTTAAGTATTTTTAATTGATTTTTAAATTAAATTAAATAAATAAAAATATAAAAAAAATGTTGACTTTTGCGTTGACCATTGACCATTGACTGTTTGACTGTGACTGTTGACTGTTTGACCGGTTCTATTGTGTGTATGTATGCGCCGGGCAGGACTCGAACCCGAGACCTCCCGTACGCGTGCACGCAGCTCTACCAACTGAGCTACGTGTCTAACCCGAAATAATTCTGTTTTTAATTATATTTATATACTATTTTAGTTTATTCAAAATTCTTTTATTTTCAAAAAGTGTTTTAATCATTGAACCGGAGTGTGCAACAGGTAAAAGTGTTTTAATCATCGAACCGGAGTGTGTAACAGGTCTCGAACCCGGGACCTGTGGGTTAGTGTTGCACACAGTCCACCGCTGGACTGTGTGTCTAACCTGGTTAATATACCGATTTTTATTATACTTAACATCTACCGTGAGTTAATCCGGTTCAGTTAGAAAAATAAAACATCTTTATTACAGAGCATACGTGTGTGTCAAGGATCGAACTCGCGGCGTATGATATATGTGCGCACACAGTCCACCGCTGGACTGTGTGTCTAACCCGAGATAATATCAAAATTATATTAAACTTATAAACAACCTAACTTCGTCTTCTTCGTTACAGAATCACAGACTACGATTACTCTATTGTTTCTTGTTTAAATCGATTGACAAACATTCAAATGACTAAAATGAAATGGCAGAGAAGATTTCGGAAGTAAACATACCGGAGAAACGATTTATCTCAGAATTTCGGCGAAGTCGTCGGCTCTGTTTTTACGGATTTCGTCTGAGCGGACAGATTAACAATTTGATTAGCTAAATGAGGAATTGAAGCACTGAACAAGAATTACCAGAAGGTTTAGAAAGCTATACCGTTTCACAGCGAGAATTTAGAACTTTCAAAAGTTTTCCGGCGAGAGTGAATTATCCGATTTCGACGTCTGAAACTGATTCCGATTGAAGGGTTTGAGTTAGCAACAGCTTAACAACTGATAGACTATGAAAGAATTGAGAGACTTACTGATTTGATGGAAAACGCGGTTTTCCGGCGAAAGTCCAGCGAGTTCAAATAGCTTTTCCGACGAACTGAAAGTACTGCGAAAGTGAAATTGAAGGTCTGCAGATGAGTTTGAGTCGCGAGAGGGGACTATGATTGGAGTAATTCAGGAAATGCAGGTTTTCGGTTATTAAAACCGATCAGCTCTTGAATTCAAGTCCATTCAAAGCTAAATTGATTGGAGGTGTCGGTGTATCGGTTATTGACAGAAACCACGAACACTCAAACGTTTTTGGACGTTTGGAAACCGATTTCGGTTACAGTTAGCGTCAACCGGTTGATTTATGGTTGAACATAAGATTTAATTGATTCCTAGAACTAACAGAAAACATCAAGTGGCGGAGTGGTTATGAGTGCGCGTGTTAAGTCTTTGAGTCTTTCCGGCTGACCCGGGTTCGAGTCCCGGCAGCCTGTTTTTCATTTTATTTATTTTATTTTTACTTTTTATCAATTATAACTTTTATATTCTAGTTTGTTTATTAATTATGCATCATTAAAAATTAAAATTGACATAAATACGCAACGAAACATTTATAACTTGATATTCGATTACAAACGAAGCAGGTTTGGAAAACCCGTTTTTGACAAATGTTACAATTTCCACCAACAACAATTCCTTCTGTTGCATTTGTACAGATTTCTTTTGCGAGTCTAACAATTTTAACTCACTATCACCCTTCTTTTCTGATGATTTTTCCCCTTTTATCCCATTCAATTGTGCTTCACCCTTTTTTTGTAAGGACAACATCTTACTACATGTCTTTTGGTGAGACAATTGAAGCACGATCTTTTCACAATAGACTTCTTACTTGAAGCTTTTGGACTAGATCTTTCAGGTGATGCTTGTGATGTCTTGTAAGGACCTACTTTTGTTGTTTGTGACTTTAAATTTCCATTTTCTTTTCAACAAGCTTTTCATTTGACTTCGTTTCGATAATTTTAGTCTCATTTTTCATGTCACTTCCTTCAACAAAACTAACCTTTTGAACATACTTTTGTTTATTTTCCCTAGGAAGTGCACTCTTTGTTTTCAAAACAGTTCTCTTTTATTGTCCTTCTTGAAATGAACAACCTCATAATCAGACTCATCCTCATTCTCAGTAGTAAATTTATCAGGTATTTTGACGGTTATCGGGTCCACTATAGCACGTGCAATGGTTACAAAGTTTGTCAATTCATTCTCATGTGGAAAAAATGAGTAGTCATAATTAACACAAGGTGGAACTTCATTAAATCCCACACCCATGTTATCAGTATTCTTTATCAAGTTTCCCATCATGTGAGTCACAACAAAAGATGAGTTTATAATTGTTCTATTTTCCTCTTCAGTTCAACATTTTTAACTTGTGCATCAGACACCTCTTTACACTTATCAGAAAGCTCTTTTGTTTTATCTGTCATTGTCTCTTAAGTAAATTCTTTGACCTAAAGCTTCTCATTTAGTTTACTACTTAAAGTACTAATTTCTGCTTCATAAGATTTTATTTTCTTGAAACACCGAGACTCATTTTTCACTAGCAAAAAGTTTGACTCCTTAGGTTAGTTAGATCATTTATCAGACTTTCATTATGTTTAGATAACATGTTGACTGTACCTCTTAATTCACTACAACTTAAACATATATAACAAACAGGTTTAGAACTTACCTCTCTTGTAGCTTTTCTCAAGTCTGCCATGAAAGTAGTAAAATCTCCAGCAATTTTCTTTTATCTGCAGTCCTCTTCTCATCCTCAGCAACTTTCTTATTATTCTTAGCCTCTTTAGTTTCTACACGCTTTGTCTGACCAGCAGTGTCCTTTTTTTTGTAGTCTCTACGTTTAGCTCCTGTTCAACTTCTACTTTTTCTTCCAAACCATCATTGATTATAGCAGAGATTTCTCCAATCATATGATCCATCTTATCTAGTAGAAACTAATGCTCTAAAAGTACTGTTACTTCCATTCCCTATTGAGCTTCTATTGCTTGAACCCTAACTAGGTGAATCTTGAAAGGTGGAAGTTTGATGAGATTCTCCCTTTTGTCTTTGACATTCTCTCACAAAATGTCCAAGACCTTAAAAGTTGTAACATCTCACATTTGATTTGTCAAATCCAACCTTTTTTCCTATGAACTTCCGACCTGTTTTTTCAGGAATCTCCTTGCCCTTATCGAGATCATGGCCATCTACCATTGAATATCCATCTGCTCATAGATTGTGGATTAGTGATCTTGCCCTGGACATAGTTTTAATAAGATGCAACAAACAAGGCAAGAAGAGATAAGTGATACTTTATCGATTTCACACTCATGGGCATACTCTTATGATTTCTATTCTGCTCTACACCTTGTTGTCTTTTGCCAACTGCTGATCCACTTGAAGATGCGACAAACACACTTCACCATCAACAACAGTTATTACATACCATTTGTGTTGCCTTGATAGCAATGCAGTTGTTGTATCACTAGAAGCATCGTGTGAAGATGAATACAAAATCCCTTAATACATCCCTGGATCCTGAACTTGATCATAACCCGTGTCCTTCCTTTTCATGTTGAGTTCATAGGATCTGAGCCTCCCAACAACTTCCACTAAGTCCTTTGTACTATACCCTTGTTCACCCTTAATCACCAGGGTGTAGATATCCCACTTAGTAGGAAGGGTATCAAGTAGCTTGTCATTTATTTCATTATCACTGTATCCCTCAAATATCATAGTTCCACGTCTCAATAAGTAGATGATAGAACCTTGTCATAACCTCTTTAAGCGACTCATTTCTCATACCTTTGAAGACAACAAATTTTTTCTTCAGCAAATCTACCTTATTCTTCTTCACGTCATCATTACCTTCATATCTCTTCTCTAATGCATCCCATAGTTGTTTTGATGACGTACACCTGCAAAAGGCGTGTTTAATCTCATTAGGGAGAGCCATCTTGATTGTAGCTAGGGCTTTTTTCTCTGCTTCATACATCTTTTTTTTCTTGATTAGACATAACAGTGTAAGTAATGGCCCTTTGTATACCTTCAAAATCATGAGTGGGATTCACATACCCATCAGTGATACATATCCACATACGAGTGTCTTGATACAGAGCAAAAGATTCATATATATCTTTCCATCCAACGTATTGAGAGACTTTTAGTAGCTTGGGAGGTTTGTTGGTAGTTCCTACCTCAAGGTCCATCTTCAGTGGTTCATTTAGATTCAACATTTGTGATATATTTAACGTAACCAGTTCGTTAAACGCGTTAAAATTTTTCTGAAACCAATATTACGAACTCAAAAATGTAATTTGGGAAAATATTTTTTTCGAAATTCTGAGGCTTTTTTTGTCCTTGAATTGAGGGCGTTTATATCGTACAACTAGTTTTTTGAACTCACCGACCATTAATCTTGTATGCTCCAATCTTTGTTTTCTGAAAAGTGGAGAACTCCAAAGTTGTTAACTCTTGAAACCTAGAGAACTCCCTGATGCGTGTGTCGTGTTAAAGTTTGTTGGTCTAGTTAATTTAATAACTTTTAGCACGGATTAGGTGGGTAACTTAATAACTTTTAAACATAATTTCATCTAGTTTTAACTTTATAATAAATGATTATTACCAATACAAAAAACAGACACAATAGGCAAGTGCACCTATCGTTTGTATTTTGTAAGAACCAAGTATTAAACCCGAAGGTTTTAATAGTTAACTTTAAATTACCAACCAGTTGATTAATTATCTTTTGCTATTTTTATATTAAAACTAGAAAATAAATGCAAGTAATCGATGAGTAGAGAATATCAAGAACACAAAGAGTGTTTCTTTGGATGTTCGAATCCACCTAGGATGAGTCTTGGTTAAGTTATTAGCAAGTGGGGAGCTTAATTAACTAAAAAACTCGGCTCCTATCAAAGGTTACCAATGAATTTTTATTAGATTTACAAAATGTATCTTTAAGGTTAAAATAGAATTAGAGCGAATTAAAGATAACTCATTGACCTAACTTAGAAGAAGGTTCTTTTTAAGGAACAATCCTCTAATCTTGTGTTAGTGACATCCAACTACTCTTCTTTCTACATTGTTCCCATGGCTTGTGATCCTTTATAATATAATTATATATATATATGTATATATATATATATATGTATATATAGACGTATAGTCTTTTAACATAGGTTCACCAACTCTTGGTTTGTGCTAAGCCTAACATATATATCATGCCAGACAAGTCGCATAACCAAGTTTTGGCAAATCATTGAGGCCTAGCATATAGACCGTGCAGGCCAACAATGAAATTCTTGATAAATGAGGGTTGATCAAAAGATGGGTTTTCACGAATGGGTTAACCACTTTTCCAAGTTCGAATTTCCCTTATTAGTATATGGTTGTTACACACCATGAGTGTACTAATAAGCTTCACCTCCCAAGTTATCAAGAACTCCAACAATATCAAAGACCAAAACAGTCACAAGCTCATTACGAAAGAAGAAGAGTAGAAGGAATAAAGACACAACACACCACTTTGCCAAATATTAAACTTTTAATTCATACCAAGCTTCACCTTCAACCTAAGCAACACAAAGGGTTTAGCCAATGATGTCGTGTAGGTTGTATATTAACTTAATAATATTGAGCACACTTAAGTGCGTTAACTTAATAACTTAGGAACACGATTATCTAGTTTTAAAATTATAAAAATGATTTTATTTAAACTAAACACAAAAAACGAGAATAGAACCTATTGCGTATAGTATATAGCTTTTGATAAGAACCAAGTATCGTCCAACCTACTCAACCGTTTATTATCATTATGACCATTCTTATTTATAGTTAGACTAGCAGACTATAATAGTAGTAAAGGACTCTTGGATAAGTCTTTCTCTATTGATATAGGTCATTTTATAAAATAAGGAGTCTTCGATTTTATCTTTTAATTAGATTAGAAGTGGCTTCCTTGGTTCGGTCGCCAGCATCCCTTAATCTTGCCACAACATATCGATAGGCTGGTCTGGAAATATGTTGATAATGAACCTTCCCTAGCCTTTCGACTAAAACACGATATGCCACAACAGGATTGGTTTAAAGCCATCTTGGTTATATTATTTTTTTATAACTTAATTAATAAGTTCTTGCATTTCAAGCTTAACAAATAGAATCACGTTTAGGGATCTTTTAAATTACCAAAGCAATTTAGTCATCAAATTAATTAAGTTACCAAATAAGCGAATAAGTCACATTTCACTGCTTATCTTCTATTCCACCGGATTGCCTTATTCCCCATTAATTTATTACCTTAAATTTTACCCCCAATAGGATATGATGCATTACCAGAAGCATTCCCTAAGGATCTTGATATAATATCAGAAGCTTTTTATTACCCCAAGATCTAGTTCGATACCAGAAGCTTGTCCCCCGAATCTGGTTAAATAGCAGAAGTCTACATAATAATAAACATGATAAGCCAAGTTTGGATTTCCCTTATTATTATATGGGTTGTTACACGCCATGAGTATACTAGTAAGCTCCACCTCACAAGGTTTATGAAGAACACTAGATTTGATTAAGGGTACCAGAAGTCATACGCACACCTTAGTCAAGTTAAGTTAGCTTAATTTAATATGGTTAAATTAAGATGTTAGGTTAATTTAATTTCAAAGAGTTATGCACTCCTATAACAAAAGATAACAAACCAAGAATTAGTAAAGGATAAACACATTAAATAAAATCAAAATGCTGTATTAATAGGATTAACTAATCCAAAAGTTTGAGAAGACATAGATATTACAACCATATGAAACACTTTTACCAATGGCGATTACCACACTTCATGATCTTCAAGCTCTACTCAAGTATCAATATGTGTGCAACAAAGTGTCTCTCAACTCTAATCTACTAAATATGTTTAATGAACTAATCTAACGATGTCTTATTATTAACATGGATGATCAAAGGTAGGATGTAGGATCCTAAATTTGGAGAGGTTTCGTTCGGCATGAAGGCCTTCTCTAGGGATCAACCTCTCACTTTTAAGAAAAGGGGGCTTAGGAAGCATCTTGATCATGGCATACTTGGCTATTGATTAGGCAAGCTCTATGGACAATCCACACTTTCTCTAAGGGTATAGAGCCTTCAAAAGTGAGAGAACAAGGCCTTAGAGGCACAAGTCTATCAGCCTTGGGGCTGTAGCACGACAAGGAACAAGAAAGCAAAGAGGGACATGCCTCAAATGAGTGAATGAGCTCGGTATTTATAGGTTGATCAAAGGTAGGGGTGTACGGGCGCGCCTATAGCGAACGGCCATGCCTTGTTCTTGGAATCTTGATAGAAGCTTCGAGAATTTGTCCTTTCTGTCTCAAGGGGGTCATGGGCAGGAGTGTGCCTTTCATGCACGGTTGTGCATGTTGAGCTGTCCCGACAACAGCTGCAGGAGGTGTACTTGGTCTCAATCTTTTGTCCTTTTCTTATTTTTCTTTTATGGGAGGCACTATCGTGCTTATGATGCACGGACGTGCCTTCCGTCTTTCTTTTCTTGCCCACCAAGTTGTTCTTATTCTTTCAAAAGACAAGCTGAGGCGAGAGGCATGGCCGTGCATCTTGGAAACTTCGTATTTTCATTCATTTTCACCTTTTTTGCTTCTTTTTTTATTTTGGACCTTCTAATCCTGTAAAAACTAAAAAGGAACAATTGAGGTAGTGTTTTTCCTTTACGAATTGCCTCAAAAGTGTTCTTAAATTGGGTAATTTCGTATAATAAATATGTATAATTAATGGTACATCAGCCAACAATGGCCATAACTTGTCCACAAACAATGATCATAGAGTGGATCATGATGGATCAAGTATGATAAGATCAAACAACCTGAAAAAAGGTTGTTGACTACAAGTTCTCTCTCTCTCTCTCTCTCTCTCTCTCTCTTTGTGTCAAACTAAGCGATTACAATTGTTTTCTTGGAGTGATCCTAAACTCCTTTGTGGCCTCTCAAGTTCAGAGAGTATGTGTGTGACACGTGGAAGAGGAGTGGATGAAATGGAATGGTGAAAACGGGTAGCCAATGGCCTTTATTTATAGGCTGAAGTGGACCGAGTAAGCACGGCAGTGCTTAAGGGGGCACGATCGTGCTTGGTGTTAATCCCCGACACTTCTTTTCCTTCCTGTCCTTTCCCGGTGCAATTCGTTCCGATTCGGTTATAAGCACGGGTGTGCATGGTCAGGCACGACTGTGCTTGGACAGGTGTAACGACAAGCCTTGAACATGTGGCATTCTGGTTAGTTCTCGAAGCTTCTAAATTTTGTTTCTTGTTGAGCACGGGCGTGCACATGGGTGCATAAGCTTGCTTCCCTTCCTGGTGGACTTTTATTGACTTGTTGACTTCATGCTACTTGGTGTTGTTCACGGTCGTGCCCATAGCCTTAGAAACCTGGATTTGTCACTTTGTTTATGCTCGTTTTTCACTTCTTTTCATCTTGAGACCTTAGAAACCTGGATTTGTCAAATAGGAACGATTTAGGTAGTAATTGCAACTAAAAAGTCATTTAAAGTACTTAGAATTAGGGGGTAATTGTGTACTAAAATATGTATTATTGATGACACATCACTCCAAAAGCTTGTGTTTTCCTAAAATTTAAAGCTTGCAAACCCCCAGATTCCAATGAACTCCCAAACTTGTAATCTCCCACAAACTTGAGAACTCTTAAAGCTAGTAAACTCCCAAAGTAGCAAACACCCAACTTGTAATCTCTCGAACGTGGTAAACTCCAAAACTCAAGATCTGTAGAAATCTTGAGGACTCGTGAATATGTAAACTCCCAAACTCGCAAACTCTTGAAGTAGCGAACTTCCAATATTCGTAAACCCTTGAAGTCGTGATCTCCTATTTATCTTGTAATCTCTTGAACTCGAGAACTCCCAAAACCTTGAGAACACTGAATCCTAGAACCTTCTAATCCCTTAATCTCGAAATTCTGTTATAATTCCTAACAATATGCTGATTTTTTGGGATTTGATTTGTATCTCCAAATAAAATAAAATATTTTTAAATATTTAAAAATATTAAGCTATGTCCTTTAACACTTAATTTTCGGATCACCTAAGCAAAAACACTACGATTCCTTTGAATTCAGTTTTAAGATCTTGTTGAATAGTGAAGAACACGAAGAACACTCTTCTTTGATTTCCAGCAAATTTCACCTAAAATCTAAAAAACTAAAATACAAAAAAATATGAACCTTTAATATCAATTTCGAGATTCCTAATAGCCTTCTACTACTTCTGAAAATCTTCAAACAAACCGAAACACTCCTAAACAACCCAAAATTTCACTTTTCTCTATAGAAATCAATCTTGAACCGAGCAATCTAGAGCCAATCACTCTGATACCAATTGTAGGTCTCTATCACATGGATCTCGACAAGATTGATCTACAGATTAAGAGTGCGGAATCCTCTTAATCAGATGAACATATAAACCTATAGAAACAGGAAATATGAATACTATAAACTAGCCTTGTATTGATTATCTAACTGGACCGTTTACAACCAATCTAGACTACATGAACAAACACGATCATAGCTAATCATTGTGAAGCCTCAATCTCGAAATTCTCTATCTTTCTGCATTTTGTATGAGTATCTAACTTAAAACCCTATAGTTCTGGTGGTGGTCAGGGCCGGCCATCTTCATGTTCAACCTAGGCCACCGTTTTGGGCCACCAAATTTTTTAGGGCCTTCATTTATCTAAAAATTCTATATATGTTTTATATAATTTAGGGGATATTATGAAAGTTTAATCAATTGTAAACAATATGTTGTTGTGGTTGCTGGCAGCGCCTCTATACTTCACCTTCATGACCCAAGTTCAAACTTCTAAACCTTTAGTTTTTTTATTGTTGCTTCATTGAATTTACTTTAAGCCTATTAAGGATTTCTTTTAAAACTAATTTATAAAAAAAAAAAAAAAAAAGAAGAACATTTTTTTTCAAATTATTTATTTTATAATTTACCTTGGTTCCGTACTTTTAAGTTCGAACTTCAGAAACGGTTGCTCAATATATATACATTAGCTCTATGAATTCTTTCTTTTAAAATTAAATTGAATAACCAGGCCTAGTCTATTTTTCCTTTCTTATATCCTTTTAGAATTTACCTTAGTCCAGACTTTCGATTCTAAAGAAGTTTCGGACTCGTCATTTCGGATTTCAGTTGTATATTTTCCAAAACGACATCATATTTCAAATAGATTCGTACTCGCCTTTTTAGTTCATGGTTCATTGTGTAAACATCAAATCTTGTTTTGTATTTACAATTGTTTGTTGTGGACTTGATGTACAATTCACTGGGTAGTTAGATGAAATTGTGTATATATTTGTATTTAGATGAGATACAAGCAAGTTTAAGTTAGATAGAAGAAGCAGTGAACAGTAATATATTTTTGGCTTAACAGATTTACTAATTTTACGTTAATAACTATTTGTAAACTTGCCTATTTGTGCTTTATTTTTTTTTTATTCTTTGTATTGTGACTTCTTTGTTTGATGTTTATATTATAAGACTGGTCCTTCTATAATTGGTATCTCACCACATCATTTTAATTTAAAATCGAAAGTTATGAAGGTCATTAAGAAAAGTAAACAAATTAACATTCGAGGGTCTCAATTTTAGACTTCGCTTAGGGCCTCCAAAAGGCTTGAGCCAGCCCTGGTGGTGGTTTGGTGTATTTGGAGAATGCAAACAAGGCTTTGTTCAACAATGCACAGCCAGCGATAACAAAAGTTCCGGAAGAAGCAAAGTCATTGAGTTATCTTTGGGTGAAATCTCGTTCGAGAGAAGCATTGGTTACGTGGGATGAATGGTGGAGGTTCGAGGACGGTCTTTGTGTAAATGGTGCATGTGTCCTTGGTCTGTTTTGGTGTCGTAATCTTGGTGAAACATATTTGTATATTTATGTAATTTTGATGCCTAATATCTTCCTAGTATGAATAAAAATCTTTTATTGGCCATTAAAAAAAATTGGATATTCTGTTTATACTTACATATATTTATATATTGTGTGGGGGTATAAAACGTTATATATGTTTACTGAAACCAAGATCGATATATGAAACAGTGGGAAAATTACAAAGAAAATTGACTTTCGTCTTGTTGGATGACTTATTAATTTGGAAACAATAAACAGTTTCCAATGCATGTGTTCACCGTTTCGACCACGCCGTCTACCATGCATTTTGCCATTCCACATATATAATATATACATATATATTGCACGCCTACTCACAACCTACTTTGCACGTCGTCTATTTCTTTTTATACCATAACATTTGTAACACAATCAATTAATGCACAACACACTTATATATTAAAAAGCAACATTGATTTGCTTTGTCACATAGGAATTCAAAAATATTAATAATATAAATTATTACACCTGATATTGTCAATGTCAATGTGAAATCTTATATGTACCACTCTTTTGGTGTTATCAATACCGTTGAGAGACGGACATGTGGCGACGTCTGATTTGTGGAGAAACAATTGAAATGAGGCCTCCGAGTGGAGGCTTCATCTTTGATCTATATATCATTTCGTCGTATGGTCTTCGGTAGAATCTCAGGAACGGAATAAACGATTCCCGACACTTTTCGGTTTTTCTTAAGTGACACTCTTTTTTGAAAAATAAGGCAGGTGAGTGTAGGAATGACGGTTTAGGGGTTCTTGGGTGGTTGACACCCGAGTGGTCCATGACTTGGGTTTTTTGTGGTAATGGAGTTGATGGAAAGAAGTTTTTCCTTAATGTGTTCATGTTCCTTGCAGTCGGTGATGCAAATGAGTAGGATCGGGCATTGACAGGTGAGATGAGGGCAGGTCCTAGTACAGGCGTGGATGCGGGACCCACTTTGAATGATGGTTTGTCGGTCAAAGTGAGATACCAAGGTTTGAGTGAGTCAAAATGGTGGGCAACTGTGAACGAAAAGCGTGAAGAAGAGCAAGAACCAACTTTGGCGCCTTTGGATGGCACAGAGGAAGGATTAAACCGAAGTGATGCGGCTCGTGGGTAAGGAGTGAAGTGATTAAAGTCAGGAAAATCATCGAAATCAAGTGAGGACACCATCGTCGTGATTGATGATAACTCGATAAACGCCTTGACACCCTACAATATAATAATCATTAATTTTAATACTATAAACCAAAAGCATTAACATTTTTTTTTATTATGAAATTGAAATGTTACATTTGATATTGTTGTTGTAGTGATTACCTTCCAAAGATATGGAAATAGAGAAGGAGGGTCAATGACAAAAGCTTTGTGTAGACGACCAGGATAGTGCTCCCCTATAGTCTTCAGTGCTGCCACCAATATGTTCATGAACCCTGATGCTGATCTGAAAAAGCCTGTATCATTCACACCATTAGTACTTCATCATTTTGTTTTCTTATCAAAATATTAAAATATTTATTTATTTAACTTCCAATTCCATCACGATTTACTTTTTTTCTAAAAAGATACAAATTTTTTTACTGCTTGACACCGCTTATTTACTTCAGTTTAAACGGTTCAATTGGTTTAACGGTTTAAACAATTTAACTGATCGGTAATCATTTGATACTTTATATAATACATGTTAACGCGTTATGTAATTAACTTTAGCTTTATAGTCTTATAACAATTTGAAACTAAAAGTAGGTAAAGTTTTTGAAATGTAGGTTAAAATTTTGAAATAAAAAGAAAAAAGCTAAGGTTGATGCCTGATGGATTTCGATTCACTGGTGTTGTCCTTATTAACGTTGTATGGGACCAAATATCCACGATAGCTATAGTCAACAATGTTATTAATGGCCACCAAAAAAGTGATGACTTTAAAATGATTGATATTAATTGATATAAATAGATATCTTATATCAATTAATATAACAAATAATTGAAAATACATAACTTTTTATTTGCCTAAAAAGGAATACATGATGTCACTCAAATTATTCATGTGAGCACCGAACACGGCATAGTAAGGGCAATTCCGGCAATTTGTGAAACAAATCTGAGAAATCTTTTCAGCTTTCCGACACATAAATCATCTTCAAAGTTAGATTTAATTGCACACTAAATATATTTTATAATTATCCTTCTAATATCACATATGAATTTACTGTAGCCATTTGCAAAAGTTTTTTAAATGCTTAAAGTAGCAATAGTAGAAAGATTCAATATATAGATAACAAAGAGACCATTTGTTATTAATATATCTTGACCACTAATATTGATAAATTTAGTCATAATACTGATGGTAAAACTATGTTACGTACTTGATTTTGTACTTGTCGGGCATTTGATTACTCTTTACATGTTGAGTAATGGATATACACCAATAAGTTCGTTAAAATTTCAACGTAGGGATTCTATGTAAATTTCTTACTATTTCAATTATTAAAAAGATTTATGACCAAAGAAATTAGAACTTCAAAAAATTTTTTAAAAAAAAATCAGTGAATTAAAAGATTACTCTATTATCTATGTAAAAGAAAAATAAAAGCAAAACCA